>WSTQ01000001.1:298706-662216 GCA_019627725.1 Serendipita sp. 401 | reverse complement strand
CTGAAACCGCCTCGCGACGTTGATGCTGGTCCGTTGGGAGCATCGATAACGTCAGAAAGATCCTATTTGGGAGATGTATTTAATATATGAACGGATGAATAGATTAGAATAATACCTTGAGGGCGGCGAATCCACGAAGAATGGTATTTTTGGATAGATTGCCAAGAGGTAATTTCTATCCAAAATGTCAGAAAGAGAAACTATATTCTGATGCAAAAGGTTTCGTACGTTTGCATCATAGTTCATAGCAGAGAGAGCCGAGCTCATGAGGCTGAACAGATATCAGGTGACCTTGCCCTCGCATAAAACTAAACGAACATACTCTGAGGAGAAAATCATATTGCAGAAATTCTTGGATGGGTCAGCACACATCAAGAAGCGGAATTTGGCACGACAAACCTGTACACGATGATCCAGCTGTGATGGTGGGATTGGGACATCTTCTTTCTTTCCCTTGCTCACTGGTTTTGCCTCTTCATAAGATCGTTCGATCCACATGTACTTGCCTGCCAAAAAAAGAAAAAAAAAGCAGGTGTAAGGACGAGCGTCAATAGAGCGATGCATAACAGCTACATACCAGACCGTGCAGTCATCTTGTGACGATCTTCCCATGCACTTCCCGTCTTGCTTTTAAAGGTTGATTTGAAACCGGAAATGGCAGAAGCAGCGTTCATTGGGCCCTTTTGTGCATTTTGGCCATTCTCGCCTACACGGCCCCAGCTACGAATTGACTGTCAGAGTCGGGGGCGCCTGGCCAGGTAAGGAAAAAGGACGTACCGGGTAAATAGGAAACATTGGTCGGAGCCAGCCCTGTGGAGGACTTGGATAACGTAAAACTTGTTGTTGTTCGCTCCGATATTTGTTTGATTGAGCATTGCGTCCCACACTTCGTTTCCAGATGCGTAAACCTGGTGTGTCGCTGTTGGTGAAAGAATTGAGTATTGTCGTCGCACGTTTCGACTGAAAGGAAAGCTACTCACAGACGAGATCGCAAGTTGGATCGACAGGGGCGACACCTCTCACGAGAACGGTGACCATCTTAGCATCACCATCTGCGTCTGTGTCATTCTTGTCTTCTTCATCGTCGTCCTTTGCAGTGTCGTCTTGAACATCCGCGTCTTTGTTAGCGTCGGCAACTACGTCCTTTGCAACTTTGACGCGCTTCTTTGCGGGTTGCTTGACTGTTTCGTCGTCGTTGTCGTTGTCGTTGTCGTTGTCGCCGTCGCCGGCATCGGACTCTTCGTCGTTTTTAGCTGCTCGTTTCTTGCCCACTGTCGCTTTCTTCTTTGGTGCTGGCGCTGCCTTTGCCTTTGTTGTTGTCGTGGTTGGCGTTGTGGAAGGAAGAGAAGCGACGACGGCAGCCGTGTCGGTTGCCTGCGCTGAAGTTGAAGCCTGAGCGTTTCGAGTGCTACGACGAGGAGGCATGTCTGTCTTGTACTTGTATGATAGAGAAAAGTGAAGTGATGTTTAGCTGCTGAAGGGGAGTCGTTGTTGAGTCTGAAAAAAAAAAAGGAGGTCAGCGTCCTTGACTTTATATGTGCGTCGGTCGACTGAATTGACTGCACAGGATGCGCCCTCGCCTCCGTCGGTCGGTTCGATTCGATTCGACTGTTCAGTTCAGAATCCGAGTCACGTCGCCGCCTGTCGCCCGTCGGTCCTTCCAACTCGGGAAATGACAGCGGCTTGTGTGGAAATGACTCGGAAAATGTGCCAACAGAGAGATTTCGATTGTGGCGCAGTTGTGGCAAAACGATTCCATTGGGCCTCTGGTGCCCTTGCTTTGTCCTGTCTCGTCAGGCAGCAATTAGGCGCGGCCCACTAATTATGAGAGACTGTCGCTTGGTCCTCGCCACTCCCGCCTGAACAGGGCACTGTAGCATACGAGCATGTCTCATCATCTAGCAAGCACTCCAGGATCATCTACCCAACAGAGAATGTTGGAAGAATTCCTCAAATGTGGTCAGTATCACAACCCCCTTCCCCCCTCCTAATTCCATCGTCACTAATACTCTCTGTAGCCATATGTCATGATATGATGGTTCATCCTTATACGAGTAAGCCTCCATCCCCCCATCGAGTAGGTGCGGTGATATTGATGGCCGCCAATAGTCGTCGACTGTATGCATAAATTCGACAAGCACTGTCTTAAAGAGTTTTGGACGAAGTAGTTCTATTTCACTCTTGTTTACTTTGGATCGTTTTCTGATCAGCATATACAGGAGTGATTGTTGCCCTCTCTGCAAATTGCCTGCCACCAAAGCAGCGCACGACTTTACCCTTCAAGCCGTCGTTGATAGCACGAAGAGAGTGTCTAAAGACAACATGCTAGCTCTCGATAATGCCCCTATCTTTCCCTCACCTCTCGTCTCCCTCGGGCCCTCCCGCGGTTTCGACAGTAGTCTTTTCAGCGACGAAACGGAAGACAACTGGAATAGTGGCGATGTAGAAATGCTTATCGAACAAGCTAATAACGACGTAACGACTAGATACACCTTTCAAATCGCACACGAACCGCTCCGCCCAGGTGGAAACCTCATCTTCCCTTGCAACTCTTGCACGCCAGGAAACACCACAGGATACGAATGCCCCTGGCCAATCCCCACGCCTACATCTGATGAACTGCAGCTAGAGATAGCGAGGACCGGTCGCGCGATTAGAGCTCCTGGTCCTGGCGAGCCTCATGCCCCGTTGAATGACATCGACGATGTGTGAGTCTCACTACCGTCACATCTCACCCGAGTATTAATCCATCCAAGGCCTGGAATCATGGCCCACCTGCAATGTGACGGTTGCTCTATCTACGTCCCTCGCGAATTCCCCGCAAACATTCGTTGCACCGTATGCCGAAAGGTATATTGTGGAGAGTACACGGGCAACGGAAACTGTGGTGGTATCTCTCTCTTCCCATCTGACGGTAACTCTTCCTTCCAACCTTCTTTACAAACCCTTCTCTGATGGCTTTTCGTGAAGCTCTTGTGTACAAACGGAACACCGTTACCGATCTCGCCGAGTCGTTTCCTCAATACGTCCGCTTGAACCGTGACGAAGTCTATCGATTCGAAAACTACTTGCAGACAAATCATATCACTCCCTCTACGGTCTTGAAGGGGGCCGTCGCCATCAAGGAGGCTACTTATTCCGAAGAGCCAAGTGAAGATGACCAATTCGTCACACATAGTCAAGGGGTCCTTAAAGACAACCCCTGGACGGACGCAATTCTCTGTACAGTATGCATCGAGACCTTGGTCCGTGTCCAAGCTGGTCCTTGGAAGTGGTGGATGCAAGAAAGGGAGAGAGGGCTTTTGGATCGTCAGTTTCTCCTATCTTCGTGCTTAATTTGTTCTGAGAGTCGCCTTCTTTTTCAGCTGCTATAAAGGCGCTTCCTGATTGCTGGTGAGTCCTTTGGATATATACTCATTACGACGACGACTGATGGCCTGTATTTGCAAGGTATGGCTGGGAATGTCGTACCCAGATGAAATCATTCCCGGCTCCAACGCATAGTTCCAAGTTCAATGTAAGTGTCGCATCTGGCTGAACGGGCTCCCCTTTGCTGAATGATACTCCAGCACGTATGTCCCCGGATATTCTCTCCATTGGAAGATCGATGAAAAATTTGTTCAAATATTCGGTTTTTTCATGTTTCATCTTGCATTCTTGTTGTATATTGCCCTTCTAAAATTGTATCGACATAGCCACTCTCCTTCCTAAACCCCGCCACTATCTAACGCCAGACGTTGGTCTCTATAAACCGTCTCTTGGTTACTTTAATAATATTTCTGCACGATGAAAGGTGCCTCTTGGTCATGTTGATGTGTACTTGCGTGGAACTGATCACCGTTGGCTATGGCACGATTGCACCGTCACTATCCCTGGGCTTACCATGATGTCTCACTCGCAACCCGTACCGGTTTCCCTTTCGATGGAGGATAGGAATATCGCGTTTCGTCTCGCGGACACCGCACATGATAACATCCAAAGTCGGCCTCTCCAAGAGTCAGTTTTTCATCTTGCTGCTCTCTCGCTGCTCGGCGTTTACGATGGGACCTCTGCTGATCTCCTCTTGTAAACTTTCGTACCTTTAGAGTCCAACGATCCCGAACTCGACGAATATACTCGTAATTTTGAGGTGATGGAAAAGGCAGTCGAAGCTCTCTTGAAGGATTCCAAGATCTTTGCAGAAGCCGTCATCAGTGAGTGCCGCCCATTCCCCCTTTTTTCTCTCCCTCTCCCGCTCTCTGTGTCTGTGTATGGTACCCAAGAGTACGTTGTTAATGTTTCTGTTCTCGTTCGTCTTATAGCGATTCTCGAATCAGGATCAAAGTTTGCCGAGGGGTTTTCGAATCTGTTTCACCCGATGGTTGGGGAATACGATATCATTGGGAAATATCCGGAAGCAGCAAAGACGGCCAAGAATGTGGACAAGTATGCGAATTCGATGCAAGAGCTGCGGGAGACCCTAAGGCCGGAATTGGATCTCATCGAGACTCGAATCGTCGCCCCCACAAGGGATTTCCAGGGTCTAGTAAAGACGATTAGAAAAAATATAACCAAGAGAGAACACAAGGTGAGAACGGTCTTCATTTCCGGTGACCGGCTTCAACTTATGGTCTACCCTTTAGCTCGTGGATTATGACCGACATAACAACAGTCTGACGAAGCTGAGAGACAAAAAGGAAAAGTCGTTAAACGACGAGAAGAACCTGTTCAAGGTGAATAGCCGACAGATTTCCAACTTTGGAAAGATTAACGCGAGTAGTTAGAACAAGAGTTTGATCTTGCTACACAAGAATACGATGCCCTCAATTCTGCCCTCAAGACGGAACTACCGCAGTTCATGGTATTGGCAACACGGTTCATCGATCCTTTGTTCCATTCATTTTACTACATGCAGTAATGTCCCCAAATGGTCGAGTCTGACGCGATCTGATCCCTCGTGCAAGGCTCAATATCTATTATCTTATGATGGAGAAGTTACAAGGTTTTGCTATGGAGTCAAAGTATCCCGTCAACGGAACTGGTCTGGATATTCAAAATACCTACGAAGGTAGACGGGGAGACGCATACGAGAAATTGGACTCCTTTACCGTCAACAAAAGGATGGCGTCTTCAGGTGAGATCGACCATATTCTACAAACGCGTTGCTGAGAATGGATAGCCGTGAGGATGGCCAAGCGACAAGAGACTGGTGGCAGCAGCAGCGCCCTTTCACGCTCCACCACCAGTGCCTCAAGCTCGACAGTAGGCCTCAAGAAACCACCGCCGCCTCCACCTGGAGCAGCAAGCAGTAGCGCGGGGCTCAAGAAGATGCCCCCGCCACCACCAACGGGATCCTCGTACGCTGCCAAACGGGCAAACTCTGCTCTACCGCCTCCTTCTGCTGCCGCTTCGAGCTCTGCCCCTCCACCTCCATACACACCAGGTAATGGTCCTGCAGTCGCTATTGCAGCAGCTACGAAGAGACCGCCGCCACCGCCTCCTTCCAAGGCGAAGAAACCAGCTGCTCCTCAGCCTACCTACGTGATAGCTATGTACGACTTTTCGGCACAGGTAAGTGCATATGCTGTTACGTCCTTTCTCCGCTCATCCCGTTTTAGGCGGATGGGGACCTTGACTTCAAGACGGGAGATCAAATCGAAGTGCTACAACGTACAGGAAGTACAGAGGATTGGTGGAAGGGGCGACTGAATGGACGCGAGGGCGTCTTCCCTGGTAAGTCTACCAGATACATTTCGATCATGTCAGGAGACTCATAACTTTTCTCAGGTAACTATGTTCGAGACGCATAAGTTGATCTGATGACGAGGAATCTGTAAATATTTAATCTTCCTTCGACGAATGCCATGTTGTTTTTTTTCTTTACGATGTGGCGATGGACGCCACTGCGCCCAGTAGTATTTTGAACCGTTTAGCCTCCAACCTCAATATGCTGCAAACACCAGAGGCCACACCGATTCGTGTTTACATACCTGTTGTACCATACTTTCCTCAAAATATCCCCCAGCTCGCTACTTCGTATCCCCCCATTCTGCCAAAGCCAGTTATTATTCAACAACCAGCACCAGCACCAGCACCAACACTACCGCCGCCAACCCCCCTTGCCCCGGTCCTAACCCCTCCTGTAGAGTTCAATGTGAAGAAGAGGAAACGAGACGCGTCTGTCGCCTCTGATACGGACAAAAAGCCACGCCATTCGGCCACAACCTCTGCAGACTTGAGGAGAATGGCACTGACACAACGGAATCGTCCATCCCCTTCGCCAAGGGTCCCTCCCGTTGCTACCTCCTCTACATCAAAACGAGTGAACCGGTGGGACGCCATTGCCAGATCGTGTGTCGCTTCGACCGATGTGACGAACCTGGACAACCTGGTATCGAGTTATGAGACGGTGAAGGGCAACTTGACCAACTTTAGAACTTGTATGTACTCGTTTTATCCTACTTTTAGAACGCGCCTCGTGTGACGGCTGATCCGCTCCTTTGGTAAACGCCAGATTTTCAGAATCGAGGAGACCCCTATGACTTGAGCTTTACTCCGGAACATGTACCATATGTGGATTTGGAATATCCTATGACCGGTGTCACTGAAAGGTGTGCTATTTTCACCGCTCATGTCCCGAACTGTAGTCTGAACCGGGCTCGAGGTTTGCATTGCTCGGGCCTAAAGACGCTGAGGGATGGCATCCAATCAATGAACTCATGGAAGTTGTATACACTATTACGAAATGTGAGAAAATTCGCTTCTTACTCGATTTTACGTCCTCATCGCGTTACCCACTAGTTTACCTACCCAGCGAGTACGCTACTTTTCTAGGCAATCCTTTGGATTGTGCTACTCCCCGCTTTCAAGATATTCGAGCTCAAAGGAATAAGCATTCGAGGCCTACGAAGCAGGACCCTGATCAAGGTTCCTCGTCACGCCCAATCAAAGAGGCGCCTCTATATTCCGGAAACACACTCAGACGCATGGAACGGGCATATAAAATGAGAGATGGTGTAGGCTTCATTCGGGCGATCAAGGATATAAACTACAAGCTTCGGACCCTAAAGGAGGAAGTGAACGGAAACCAGCTATTACGCGCTCCGGCATCGTGGAAAGGCGTACCACCCGAACTCGTCATGCAGCTCTATGAAGAGACATATCAACGCTCTGCTGGTCCGCGGGTCAAAGACTTGGTCAAATATCAGGCCTTTTCATCTACCACATACGGAGAACTCAATGGCGGGTACGCTACCTATTCCTCGCATGTATAGTATTACCTCTTGGCTGATTGGTTTGTGGTACTAGCTTGATCTCCGAAATAGTGCAAAGAGCGGCTCTGAAACCAGGGATGAAGTTTCTAGACTTGGGGAGCGGCATCGGCAACGTTGTCATTCAAACTGCGTTGCTCTCTGGATGCTCCAGCTATGGCGTTGAGAAACTGTCCATGACAGCGGAAATTGCCGACGTGGTCCACCATGTCTTCAAGCAACGCTGCCAAATGTGGGGCATAGAATCTGGACCAACGGACGTCTTTCAGGGAGACTTTATGGACCACACGGAGAAACTCCAGAGCATCATCAAAGATGCCGACGTTATTTTGGCCAACAATTTCGTTTTCGAGCCTGCTCGTAAGCATTTACTTCTTTCGTCTTCCTTTCCGGCCAGCAACTGACACCTGTCTTTTAGTAAACGAGGGTCTGAAGGCTTTATTCTTGGATTTGAAGGATGGTGCCAAGATCGTTTCACTTCGCAGTTTTTGTGATGGCCAAGTCACAGGCCGAAACATGGGGGCAATCGAGTCCATTTTGGATGTGGAGAGCTTTGAGTGGCACTCGGGAGACGTATCATGGGGAGATAACGTTGGTTCGTAGCACAGTTTGGCCAACTATTCTTCGCTGATTGCACTTTCTAGGTCGTTATTTCATTTCGACTGTCAATCGTGCTCGTGTTGGTGCTTCTTACGAGGTCCTTTACAGAGAGGCACAAGGTCCCTCGAGAGCCTCAAAGCGCCGTAAATGATGACGAATATGCAATGCTCATTTTCTGGTATATGTCGTGTCTATTCTCACCCATTCTGGCGGACGTGTGTTAAATACATATTCTCAGCTGATCAGTCTCTAATTAAAGGAACCAATTGTAATGAAAAGATGGTTACTACATACAATAGAGCAGTTTAAGGAATCGACCCAGATAGCTATATTACTCGCTCGAGTTGTAATCTTCATCGTCGCTGTTCACAATATTGCGTTTAACCGTTCTTCGTGGAGGAGTTGCATAGTTCTCTGGAGCGCCAGACTCACCCGAACCAGGAACAGCTGGCGGTCCACCGTTAGAAATCGGAGTGGCATAACCAGTACTAGCAGCAGCGCTTGCAACGGTACTCGCGTTCGTCATGGGAATCTCCAGACCAGCCGTAACCTTCTCCAGAGTCTGATCAAAGACCTTTTGCATCTCATTCGCATCTTCGTAGACAATCGAACCCTCTTGGTTATAGGTCCGCGCATTGTTGAACATGAGATGCCAATCTGCCTTGAACTGGGAGACACTACGATAATAAGTACCACTGACCCGCTTCCGAATGGTAGAGATGGCGATGGGTTGCTGGATATGGAGATAATAGTCTGGGTAGTCGTCACGATCGGGGAGTTCTTTGAACAAATCACATCTGTAGCGACCGTTCTCGTCACGAAGGTCAAGGACTGCGCGATGGCAGGCCTGGAAGGCCTCCCGCATCCGCTCACGGATAAGTGGAGGAAGAGGCGGCTCCTTTTGCGAACTTCCAACAGCAGTCTTGCGACGTTTCTGGAGGGATGAGCAATGATGAGCTGGTTTTCAGGTACATAAGATTTTAAAAAAACGCACCGGAGCTGGCCGATCGACCTCTTCTTCTTCATCAATGATGGAGGGAGTTTCCGCCTTCCCAATCCGTTTGCGTTTCGCCGAGCCTGGAATTCCACGAGGTCGACCGCGTTGCTTAGGTGCCTCTGCTTCTGAGTCCGAATCAATCTTCGGCTTCGCGTTACGACCAGCTAATGCAAGTGGTGGAGGGGCAGTTCCTGGTGGAGGCTCCTCATCGGTGTAGTAACCATCGATTTGCTAGAAAAATATGAGCACCCACGGTTTGCAAAAAGCTAAAGTAGCGTACCTTAATGAAGTCTTGTTCCGACAAGTTCTCTCCATATACAACATTATTTCGCTTCCTGTGCCCGCGACCAACAACCTCAATGTCGTCTTGAAGAATGGGTGCTTGGTCGGTTCGGTATATTTCCGGAAGCTCCTCAGTCGTAATGAGATAACTGCCCCAGCCCCCAGCAGCGACACGCTGTTCGGTCTCTCGTGCCGCGTCTTTGTCAATCTGGTGGAATAAGTTCGCTTCTTCCTCATCTCGGGCGAGTATCTCATTCAATTCGTCGTCGCCTGGAACAGCGGACTTTTCATCATCTTCTTGGTCACCTTCGATGAGTTGACGCTGGAACATTATAAGCTGGCGACGATTGCCTGATCACGCATATACTGACTAAAATTGCCTCTCGCTCTTGCGCACTAGACTTGTTATCGAATTTTCCAGCTTGAATGACCTTTTCGTCAATATTCAATTTATTGCGGGCACGAGCAAGCATTGATTCTTCAATACTCTTCTCCGTCACAAAGCGATAAATTCGGACGATCTTGGTTTGACCAATACGATGAGCACGATCTTGTGCTTGAAGATCCGCGTGTGGATTCCAGTCACTGTCATAGCTGTAACGAAGTCAGTTTCATAAACATGTGAGGATTTTTTAGAGGCAACAACTCACAGAATGACCGTATCAGCACTTTGTAGGTTCAAACCAAGTCCACCGGCACGAGTCGAAAGCAAGAAGATATTATAGATCGAGCCGGGTGCATTGAACTTGGCCAGCAACTCTGCACGATCTTCCGGTTTTGTACTCCCATCTAAACGCAAGAACTGCCAGTCTTTGTATCTTAAATAATCTTCCATGATGTCCATGACCTTAGTCATTTGGAAGAACATGAGGACCTGGGGAGTTTTTATATCAGTTATGCATATCCTTGGAATAATCCGAACTATGGCTTACCCGGTGACCAGACCGGAACAACTTGGGTAGCATACGGTTACAGAGCTCCATCTTTCCAGAGACACGAATGAGATGTTCAAGACCTCCAAGACCATAATTGGCCATTGATGTTTCGACATCGTCGAATAAATACGGATGCTGGCAGATCTTTCGATACTGCATCAATACATTCTGTAAACCTTTGATCTGCTGTGATTTTCTGTCAAAGAGTCAGCCTTAGGGTCCAAATGCACCTAGATACATACCCGTTTCCAGCGCCAGATACAATCATACCAAAGTTCTGCATTTGGTAGTATAGCCTCGCTTGCAAGCCGCTCATGCGAACCTTGATGACTCGCTCGGTTTTGTCAGGTAGATCAGCTTCCACGTCCTTTTTGAGGCGACGAAGCAAGAATGGTCGGAGGACTTTGTGTAGGCGCCGAATGACGAGAAGAGATTCTTCTTCGTTCAGTTCGATTTTATCCCCACCACCTGTATTTGCGAATGGCGTATTGAACCACTCGTCAAAAGATTGGACCGAGTTAAAGACCTTGGGAAGAACGAAGTTGAGAAGAGCCCACAGCTCAGGTAGGTTGTTCTGGAGAGGTGTTCCTGTTAGAATAAGTCGGTGTCGCGAGGTATAGAATTGTGTAAGAGTTTGCGAGAGTTTGCTATTGGTATTCTTCATACGGTGTCCCTCGTCTATCGGTGATATCAGGGAAACAATTCGCAAGAGGGCTGTGGCACTAACCAATGATCATGTGCGTCCATTTCCATTTACAAAGAATAGGACGGTCCTTGATGATGTACTCATACGTAGTCAACAACACATGGAAAGGATTTCTCAGTTGCATTTGTAGGTTGCGGCGGACGTTGGGGAGACCCTTGTAGGAGATTACAGTCAGGCTTGGGGCCCATTTTGCAAACTCAAGACTCCAGTTGGTAAGGGTGGACAAGGGAACGATAACAAGGTAAGGACCTTGTTCATTTTTGCGCTCAATGAGGTAGGTGACTAGAGAGATGGTTTGAATGGTCTTTCCAAGTCTGGAAACTGTATCAGAGATGTTTGTTCGGAGGAAAGAAGGGACTCACCCCATCTCATCGGCAAGAATACCATCCAGTTTATTGTTATATAAGCTAACCATCCATTGTAATCCTTTCAGCTGGTATTCCTTCAGCGTCCCACCGGTAAGGATCCGCGGTTGTGTAGTAATTTTCTCGTTGATACGATGCGCAACACGGTAGTAATCCACCTTTCCTTTCTCATCAGGATCTTCCACTCTTGACGCTCCAAACGTGGTCTCGTCTATTGGCCCATCTATTTGATCGTTGGCAGATGGAGGCATTAGACGCGGCCCTCCCGCCTCTGTTTGTTGCGCAATAACGGCCTGCGCCAAGGAATCCAAATATTGGTCCGTCTGCTTGAGCAGATGAGTGATGCGAGTATCTTTCGCAGTATCGATGAGCTTCAAGTACGCCCCTTCGTCGTCGTTTTTCAACGCTCGCAGACGTTCTTTCGACACTCTCTCGATTCGTTTTTGTTCTTCCTTCTCTGTCTCTGAATGGAACTTGGAAATTCCCTTGCCCAAACGTTGCACCTTCGAAAGGTTGTTACGCTTATCTGTCATCATCTGCTGGCCATGTTGACAGATGACACGCAGATAGTCGAGATGCTTTTGTTTCGCACGACGTTCACGTTCTAGTCGTTGTTTTCTCTCAGCATTTTCTGTCATTCGAGCATCTCTGAAGGCAGGCTTTCGTATCTTGCGGAAGTCCTTTCGATCGGTTGGTATTGCTGTCCCAAGTAGCATTTTCTCAACAACCATTTGGCGAAGTTGGCGCTGCTTATGGCGAAGAGACAGGCTCTTCTGTTCGATCAAAAGCCGTATTTTGCTGCGAGCCGTTAGGATTGGTAAGGTATGCCGGTTCATAGTCTTCTTGGTTGCCTCTTTCTCTTCGACAGGTGGCCCTTCCAATCCCTCGCCAAAAGCGCTGGATAACTCTCCTAGCTCCTTGAGGCGCTGCTCCACTCTTGCATCAATAAATTTCCTTCTCTCTGCAAGTATCGGCAGAACGTCGAGTCCTTCTGGGAATATAGTTGGCATAAGCACTCGCTGCTTAGCCGGGACCTGTTTAAAGTGGTCCAATGGGCTAATGTAGGCATTAAATGGATATATACGAGAGTTTTGGTCATGTTCTAGGCCATTGGGATCTTCAATGAAGCGGCCCGCTGCAGATTCTTGCGCTCCTCGAGCTGCCTGTTGGACATTTTCTGGAACGGGGGCAGCACGCTGCACGTATCTCCACGCTGTCATCTGGGCCTTGAGCGTGTTAAGCTGGTTATCGCTCAACGACAACGCTATTGGTGGGGAAGGAGACGAGGATGGCACCCCCGCTGGCGCTTGAGACGCTGAGTCAGCTGGAACGGGCTTTCCATTCGTGATAGGAGGACCGTCTAGATGTTGCTGTTGTTGGTTGTGCGCATGAAGCCGCTGAGAATAATTGTGAACGAAAGCTTTCAGGTTTCTAGCTTCCTCGTTGCTATCGTCCATTGCAACTCCGTTTTGCTGCATCGCGGTGAGACGCTGTTTGGGAATGAAGGTTATTAGCCTACGGCTGTGGCTAAAAGAGCTCCTAATTTCCATGTCCGACTTACCTGGAGCGCGTTGGCAAGTTGCGGGTCTGAACGGGCCGCCTGAAGAAGCATTGGATGGGGCCCAGGACCAACTCCTGGATGTGGTCTCGTTGCTGTCGCCATTTTCTACGATATTCTCGACGATTCGGCAGGCTCGTTCCTCAAAAAGGCGAGCCAAGTCCGACAGCGGTTGCGCCCACTTATTTGTCCCACCTTTCACCTTCACCACCCTCTATCTCACTTGCATCTAATTATTTTTTTGAAATCAGAAAGAAATGACTACGATACTTACGACTCGTAAAGAAGAAGTCACACAGGCTACCCGAGCCGTTATTCATCCTCAGTTTCATCAGATTCATCTCAAAGTTGAAGATTACCTCAAGTTCAGGCCAGAAAATCCAATTAAACTCGATAAAGACACACAGATATGTAGACCCAATCTGAACGGACACTGTCCTCTGGGCCCGAGGGACTGCCCTCTACGACATACGAACCCGTCACCTCTCAATTTCCAACCTGCAACACAACAACAACAGCAAACCCAGCGTGATCCTCGTATAATGTCAACGGTAAGAGATTTATTTTTTCTCGATTTAGTTTCTGATCTAAGTAACACACATAAAGGTTTGTAAGCATTGGCTACGAGGACTCTGTAAGAAATCCGATGCATGTGAATTCTTACATGAGTACAATCTCCGTCGTATGCCAGAGTGCTGGTGGTTCGCCAAAAATGGGTTTTGCTCTGCTGGAGAAGAATGCCTGTATGCCCATCCTAAAGGTAGTCAAGTGGAATGTCCGGACTACAATCGAGGGTTCTGTAACCTTGGTACTTACAATTATCTCATTCCCTTACGTAACGCAGATAACTGACTATTATCTAGGTCCCGATTGCCCTCGGAAACATGTGCGACGTGTAATCTGCCAACTGTATCTCAATGGCTTTTGCCCCGCAGGATCAACATGTCCAAAGGGACAGTAAGTACTTCTCTTTTTCGATTCATGCACTTGATTGACAATAGATATAGCCCTAAGCCCACGTTACCCCCACCGTCTGCTTACGAACCGATGCCGGATACGCAACGAGATCTCGGCCCGCCTCCTCCAAACTTTGGACGCTTTGGAGGAGACCCTAACCCTATGCATCGTGCAGATGGATCAACTTTTGTCCCCCGCCGCAACCTAGACGAGGTTATGTGCTTCAAGGTATGTCTTTTCATCTACTTGCTCTATCTTAGTGTTGAATGACGATATTTTAGTGTGGGCAATACGGGCATTACGCAAACCAGTGTCGCAACAGGAATGTACCCGGCAACAGAGGCGGAGTTGAACGAGGTCTGGCACCCCTGAAAGGCGAAGGTCGATGATCGATATCGTTTCTTATCATTTAGTTTGATTTCAGCCATCCTGTTTTACCTCTACACTCGTTATGATTAAGCCATGTCTATCAACTTTGGTCACTGAGCTTTGAGGTGCTTCTTGACTGAATAGTAATACGTTTGTCTCCCAAAACCTATAAACCATGACATGCTTCAATTACAGTTAATCAACTTTCATTAGCGCGAATATTTTATGCGACTCACCGGCAACAGAACAGGAATAGAGTAAATGGGACGTTGCCGATAAACGCGCCGTTCCAAGAGGATGGCTTCATTATGATCTCGTAAGGTGTTGCTAGTACGGAAACCGCAACGCTGATGCATGTATCAGCGACCTTGATTACTCATGTTAAACTTGACCCTACTGAGATATCTGCAAGACCGTCAGTATGCTCGAACAAGTCTCAAGGAGAACTGAACTCACATCTGCAATAGCCAACGCCATTAGCAATGCGCCAACAATCCTCTCTTGAGCGACCTACGGAATTTTAAGATCTAGGTTGAAAAGAAATAAGGTAAAGATTTCCAACCAGATCGTTTCGCAAGCTATCCCTGGCAGCCCGGAAAACCAACGAACCAATCAATCCAAGGAGGAAATAGCCTGGACGTCCTGTAAGTCACCCACTATTCATAGTTATAATTACACGACGATTACAGTTCGCCAATTGCCAAATAGCCATTTTAGCTGGAAGGTGCAAATTCGATACGGATTTTATTTCTGGTACCAGCTCGTTGTAGAACCAGGTTGCGCCAGGAAAGAACCATATCATGAACACTGGCACGGTGGTCGAAATCGGCTCGATGTAGAAAAATAGAAGTCTATAGAACCCTGTGAGTGCTGGAAATGATTCATTTTGCATATTTATGGATGTTGGAATAGGAAGAGGCCCAGTGATCTAATACGACGGTCGAAGTCAAGATCAACGACTTTATTGTGCCTGGAGATGGATAGAATGTTCGCTTGTCAAGCTGCATTCCTATGACTGGATGGAGGGGAGAATATACTAATAACTCTCTGATAAAACTTTTAGTTCACTATATGGTCATTTGGTAGGCCAGGGAGAACGATTCGGGTTCAGAAAGATTTGACCAAACATGTCGACAAACTTCGCCACCTACTCATCCGTCGACTAAGTACTAAGATACACCGAAGCAGGGCATTATGTCGACATTTGGTAGATTATTTCGAGTTACTACCTACGGAGAGAGCCATTGTGCGTCGGTAGGAGCTATTATCGATGGGTGCCCTCCAGTAAGCATCATAGTCTAACACTTTTTCATCTTCTGATCATAATTTAGGGACTAGAGCTTGCTGCATCTGATATTCAAGCTCAACTCAGTCGCAGACGGCCCGGGCAGAGCAATCTGACGACTCCAGTAAGGCATTCCAGCAGTAGTTATTGAGAATTCTACTCTAAAAGTGCGCTTGATTAGAGAGATGAGAAGGATCTCGTTCAACTACAATCTGGTATCGAACAAGGAGTTACTCTCGGCACTCCTATCGGTCTCCTGGTCCGAAATGAGGACCAGCGACCAAAAGACTACTCAGAGACGGACCTCTATCCCCGTCCATCACATGCCGATCTTACTTATCTCTTAAAGTATGGAGTGAAAGCAAGTAGTGGTGGTGGACGAGCGAGTGCAAGAGAAACAATAGGTGCGCTGTCTCCTCGATTGTGGCGGCACATGCCCATCCCATTCAGGTCGAGTAGCTGCGGGTGCCATCGCCGAAAAGTATCTTCGACAAGTTTATGGGATAGAGATCGTTGCTTTTGTCACCTCTGTTGGCAAGATCCAGCTTCGCATGACTCCACCATCTTCCTCAGTTGAAGGTGACGAAGACGCAGCAGACGATCCATTGGACCCCAGTTTTATACAGTTACTATCTACCATCACTCGCCAAGAAGTCGACAAGTTTTCTACCCGCTGCCCCGACACGGAAACTTCAGAGCGAATGACGCAGAGAATCATTCGTGCGAAAGAAGCGATGGACTCTATTGGTGGCACCGTCACTTGTGTAATTCGAAATTCTCCTGTAGGTCTCGGAGAGCCTGTCTTTGACAAGTTTGAGGCGACATTGGCGCACGCCATGCTTTCAATCCCGGCCACAAAGGCATTTGAGGTTGGATCTGGATTCAGAGGAACTGAAGTTCCTGGCTCACGACATAATGACCCTTTCCTAGCCAAGTCCGATGGGACATTGGGAACGGCGACAAATTGGAGTGGTGGTATCCAAGGTGGTATCACCAACGGAGAGAATATCTACTTCCGGTGAGTTAATAAACTCGGTACAGGATGATTGTATACTAAGATGTCCGCAGTGTTGGTTTCAAATCGCCTGCCACAATATCACAGGTTCAAGCAACTGCACAATACGACGGTACCTCTGGGACTCTCGCGGCCAGAGGTAGACACGATCCCTGTGTTGTACCCCGTGCTGTTCCGATTGTCGAAGCAATGGCGGCACTTGTACTCATGGAGTGCGTCCTTTTCAAATAACGTATTTAAAGTGATACTGAAGCGTCTTGTAGTCAAATTCTAATTCAGAATGCGCGCAGAGCAGCAGCAAATCTGCTTCCTCCCCTTGATCATCTGCCACCCTCTATGGTGTTACCGTCCAAAAGGGTGCTCCAAAAGCTTGCTGAGGACCCTCAAGTCGAGGAGGTAGAGGTATAAAACATGTATTCCTCATTTTTGAGTAACGGTTCAATATGAACTAGCCCAAATGAACAAAGCAACAACGTACTGTTGGAGTGAGAAAACAGACATGAGAGGATATGAGAGAAAGCAAACCAAGAATACATTCATTCATCTTGTTCATCTGCACAACAACAAAGTGCGGAGAGTCGAGACTCCCAATACTTGTACGATCAGACATAGAAGCATAACAGGAAAAATTGCCAACTCACATACAATGTAAAATACTTCCATAGCCCTGTACTGTCTTCAGAAAACCGGTCTGATTTATTGTGTCCGTTGACTGAAATATGCGCCTCATTAGGGTCATGACGAAGTATTCCTGGTCGTTGAAGAAGAGGAGAGCGCTCGTCTACACCGTCGCGATGTCTCCTTTTACGTCGTTTACGCCTCTCTGTCGTCAAAGACTGGAGCCACACATTCGCGTCGCTAGAGTCGAGTATATTGCTCAAAGGTTTTCGGTGATTCGCTGGGGGTCTTGGTGGTAGCTCACTTGAGGAGCGTAATGGTGCTGAAATAGACGAAGAATACGAAGTCGATGTGCTCGCATTGGTGGACCTATAGGGTGATTCGTCTATAGGTCGGACAATGTCGACTGCTGAACTGCTACGAATGCGTTCTCCTTCTCGATCTTCCCCTGTATTTAAAGTATGTTCGCCATGAGCAGACCTACTCCTGCCGGAGTGACCAACTCCTGAGGTGATCCTAACCCGCGAATAGAAACGCACTGTCCGTTGACGGCCTTTGGACTCGTCTTCACCAGACGTAGCTGTGTCGTCCTTTCCGGTGAGAGATGTATGGGATATCATGCGGTTCTCTGGGATATCGATGGAGGGGACGGTGGTTGGAGGAGGGACCGTCCCTTCAACAGTACGCACAGGCCTGCAGTTATCCGCTTCTAGCGCATCCTCGCCACTATTTATAGTTGCAGTCCCAAGGTATGCCCCTGAACTAGTTGGATGTTGCGAAGCCTCTAGCACTTGTAGTCCTAGTGATTGGAAGAAAACTAGTGAGCAGCTGGCGGTTCAGAAACAGAAAATTAAGTCACCGTCACCACTAGAATTATTCTTATCAATTATAAGACTCATTCATATGTGAAGCGTCAGAACCAAGTTGAGGAACAAAGCAAGACACTTGGCCACAACCTCACGGCGGGTTCACATTTTCGATATCCCAACTGTCTTTATCTACCCTAGGCTTTGAATAAATGGATTCGCTTAATCCTCGTCTCCATATAGAGCCCGCTAGTCGAGCATCTTCCATCTTCGACCTGCCTACCCGTAACCCAGGTCGGTCAACGACAGAGTTTATCGAACAAGAAGGTTCTGGATCAACTTGGACTCATAAGGGGATCGGGATACTATCGGCAACGTTCATCGTCATTAGTGGTGGTTCTGGCTGTAATGCCATCTGTTCTGCTTTTCCCCAGAACCAAACCTGCTACGTCCTCCCCGTAACGGATGATGGTGGTAGTAGCAGTGAGATAATTAGGGTTATTGGTTAGCGAAGCTTTCTTACCCGTCTCACTACACTTCACACTGGCGATCCATTCGTTCTACAGGAGGACCGTCAATTGGCGACATTCGCTCGCGACTTATCCGTCTTATTAAAATTTCGACGCCTCAGGTCAATTCTATCAGGCGGTTGTTGTCATTCCGTCTCCCTGCTCAATCTGAACAAGGAGCCCGTGACATGTGGAGAGACATCATTGAAGGGACATCACTACTCTGGAAGGATATACCACCAGATCGTAAGGAACTTATACGCGGTTTCCTCGTATATTTTGAAAACGAGGCATTGAGAAGGGCACACAAAGCGTTTGCCTGGTCGAACGGATCGATTGGAAACTTCTTTTTAGCCGCCGCACAATTGTAAGTATATGACAACCATATGATAATATATTTATTCATTATCAGATTTTTTCGCTCTCTTCCTTCAGCAATCTTTCTGTTTTCATCTATCACTGGCAGCGAAGTGAAATTAGGTGTCCTGCTCTGCGTAGAATTACTGACTATATCTCAAGGGGACAATTTTACCAGTCTTGGTGACAAATCATACAGTCACCATCGCAGCCGACCTTAGTAATGGGAAGCGGATTGTGGGTCAATGCAATATCTCGCATCCAGTATCATCCGCAGATGCAGAAATCCTGGAAGGACTAGAGGACGACGATCACCACAAGATAAACTCCCCACAGAATGTATACTTCACGAAGTCGGCACAATCGGACGCGACTAATCTAGAAGGAACGATCCAAAGTATGACTAGCTATACAGAAAGATACTACGATTTCTAACCAGTGATAGGAGTTTACTATATCAATGCACATGGGAATGTAAGTCTGGTATAATGCGCACATAAAAAATTCTTACCTCGGACAGGAAATCTATCCTCACCCGAATGCGGATTTTCTCTCAAATTTGCGCGAGCGTCAGTTTCTTGTTTACTCGTGCGGCTCATTATGGACAAGGTGAGATCGATTGGATTCCTCCCATGCAACTCAAGAAAGATCTGTTAGTATCATTCCGTGTCTTGCCTTGCGCTCGGTGGCTAGCGGGATCGCTTGTAGTCCATGTTTAAAGGCAAAAATACTTCTATGTACGCATTTCATTTATGCACGTTGCACCAAGTTTTGGCTGATCAGATCACAGTGAATTATAGAAACGATCGCGAAACAGATGGATACACTGCATTGGACTATGTACAGGCTATCACAAATACGTTGAATCGACATGATTTGACCCCCCGCACGGCGGGTACTGTCACAAGACCAGCATACCCAGTGTCAGCATTTGTAACACACCTCGTCTACCTTTCGGATACACCGATACGGGTACAGGAGGAGGAATTAGCGGTATGGTACTCTACACAAACTATCCTCGAGTTCTTATATATTTATAGACGATGGGAGTGAGCTGCATAGCTGTGACCAGCACCACAGTCAAGGGTGGTTTCAACGCCGAGACCGTAGCTCAAGCTCTCGATGATATTATCTCAACGTTGGATGACACTGATTCTCCTTGATGCATCGCATGTCAGAGAGCATATTGACAGCAATAAGAAATATGGCGAGGCAATGTCTATGGAGACATGTATTGAGCCATACTACTGAAAATATAAGCACGAAATGCAATGTCATATTACCGAACCTTACGGTGAATCGCCCTTCTTTTGAGTCTTCTCCAACCTCGCCTCAAACTTGCTGAACTCGTCAAGAGCAATTTCCTCCTCTTGATCGAGTATCTAATACTCGAGTTAGATGCGAGAGGAACATTGAGGACTACTCACCTGCTCGACACGCTCCACCTCCGGGATGTAGTGTCGCATCATATTTTCAATTCCATTCTTCAGAGTAACTGTACTCGAATCGCAGCCTCGACATGAGCCCTTTAGCTTCACTTTGACGGTTCCATCTTCGAACCCTCGGTATTCGATGTCTCCACCGTCCTCCATGATCGCAGGACGTACACGCGTTTCCAACAGCTCCTTAATCATTGCAACAGTTTCCGAATCTGTATCCAGAATCCGTGTATCTTGAGGACCGGCTTGATTTCTCTCTTCTTCAGACCTAAACAACTGTTGCTTTGATGTAAAAAACTCCATAAGCGTCGAATATATCTCTGGTTTCATTAGATTCCATCGGTTATCCGAGACTTTGGAAACAGTCACAAAGTCTGGTCCAAAGAAGACTGATTTGACTCCTTCTATGCCCATGAGTCGAATGGCAAGTGGTGAGGCCAATGCTGAACGAGTGTCCGTGAATTCTGCAGAGCCAGTACCCATTACAGGATGACCAGGTATAAATTTGAGCGAGTCCTCATTAGGAGTAGATTCTGTCTGAATAAACATGCTACGGGCTAGATTTGATTTAGCTTCACCTACGAGAACACGAAACCTTTCACGCTTACCAAACTGCCTAAGCGGGTTGATAATACGAGGTGTTCCAACAACAGTAGGCGACATTAGTTGCGATGTCACCCCGAATTTGCGTAGATTTGAGATTTGGTGAGCTCTTCTTAGAGTTGCGGTGAATGAGTTCATGGTGGTCGGTGGCCAAAGAGTTGGAGAGAGCCACTACCACAAACAGAGCCCGAATATGCCCCCACCGGTGCCAATACCCTCGAATTCAACATCGAGACTAGAACATGTCCTTGCGAGCTTTGAGGAAGCCAGCCGACTTCGGTATGGTCGACGTGAATCTAGCCACGGGTCTTTACCTTTGACAACTGCAGGAGCTGGAACTAGTGGAACTCCGCCAGTTTACTCGACTATGAATGCAATTCCAAGCTCATATCAACCACGGGTCGTGCGCGCCCCAGCATCTATACAGGATTCTCCCGCGTCAACTACCAGGGCATCGGTTTCTCCCGTTCGCCATAGATCTCAGTCATCACAACTCTTATTGAGGCCACTAATTCCATCGCGAACACAACCTATTTCATCGAGGGGATCGTTGCCATTCACCCCTCCGACCTATTTATCGAATGCACTCCTGTCCAACCTCTTTCAAGGTGGTCCTCCGCCGCCTCAAGCTATTGTCCCAGAATCTAGACAACCTTCAGAGCCTGTAGTACCCATGTCCGACAGTGACGACTCATCTGCCGGTCCAGTCGTCTCATCATCTCGGCGAAAGCAGAGGACACAACCACCAAGACAATCTATTTCATGGCCTTCCTTGATTTCCATCCCTACTCAGTGGAGTGAGTCTGATAAGAGCCATTATTTAATCGTCTCGTCAAATGGACGAGATGTTACATTCAACGGTATGCAGCATCTATACGAGACGATTTCAAATTAAAAATGAAACCCCAGGTCATCCAAGCTCTCTTGATACTCGTGATGCGGCTGCTGTAAGAGCGGAGTGTCCTATTCCCGCGGCTTGCGGTGTTTACTACTATGAAGTGAAAGTGATAGATCGAGGGAACAAGGGGTATGTACTATATCCAAGACTCTAACTGTTACTAACACCTTGCAGGCAAATATCTATCGGGTAATGGGTGAACAAAAATTTTATAGGCTACTGACCAACTGTCATAGGTTCGCCACGAAGGATTTACAACTCTCCAAACTTCCAGGATGGGAGCCAGGCTCTTGGGGCTATCATGGTGACGATGGGTTATCCTTCGCTGGTCAACCGAGAGCTGGCTCGGAATTTGGTCCGCGGTTTGGCAGTAAGTCGGCCTGGGATTTATTCTACCATCTGATCGCAGTAACAGCGGGGGATACTATCGGATGTGGTATCAACTTTCTGGATCATAACGCGTTCTACACAAAGAATGGAACCTGGATAGGTAGGCCGAGCCTTGGGCGATCCGCTCTTTTGACACCCTCCAGGTACCGTTTTTAGCGATCTCCCAGATCGTGATATCTATCCAGCTCTAGGGCTTCGTACATCAAACGAGCACGTACAAGCAAATTTTGGTGGTTCACCTTTCCTATTTGACATTGACGCATATGTTGCGCAGGTCAAACTCAAAGCCTGGAAAGATGTGCAAAACCACACCCTTGTTCGAAGTCGGGTTGACTCAAATAGCGCAGATTATCTTCTGCAGTCGGTTGAGCGTCCAATTCGGATACATTCCGAAGATGGCCGATCACGGGCAACTCGAGAACAGGATGAATCGCTCAAAGGAGTGATGGCGGATATGGTACTCGACTATCTTATCTCCCAAGGGTACGCTACGACAGCCCGACAGTTCCGTGAACAGCTCGCCCAGAGGACAGCTCACCATCTAGCCACAAAACCCACACAAACCGCGTCTTCACTTACATTTGATCATATTTCCATGGATCTAGATCCTCAGAGAGAGACGATACATCCTCGTTTCGATGATATGAACCAAAGGACTCGCATTATGAAAGCTATCGTCCAAGGGGATATTGAGACCGCGCTTTCGTTAATGACGTCAATATACCCAACATCACTCGCATACGATGACGGCATTATTCATTTCAAACTTCGATGCCGACGGTTCGTCGAACTCATTCTAGAAGCCTATGAGGCGAAGCGACGCCTCTCGAAAGGGCTAGAGGCGCACTCTCGTGACGGGGTAGGAATGGGAAATGTTGCTTCAGAAGGAACCTTTGCTATGGACCTTGATGAAGATGAGCAATCGATCACCTCTCCTGTCTCAGCCGCTTCAGTCACTTCATTATGGGCCTTAAATGGCTCTGCATCCACTTCTGTCAATAAAGGGAAAGGAAAGCAAACTACCAGGAGGCGATCCAGTGCCAGTCGTCGTTCTGGCAGTCAGCCCCGGGCGTCCTCTCGTTCTCGAGGTGCCCCAGGCTCCTTGATATCACCCCTCGCTGGAGAGTCAAACGAAGAAGTAATCATGCATATGCAGAAGATTTTAGACTATGGTACTCAGTTACAAAATGACTGGGACCATGATCAGCGGCAACTCGTTAAAGATCAGCTGTCGAGAACACTTGGGTTGGTCGCATACGAAGAGCTATATACAGATACGAGTATCCAAGACCTGGTATCACCAGAAGCCAGAGCCCAGCTTGCCCATGAGGTCAATCAGGCGATTCTAGGTGAGTTCCTTTATACGGGAAGACGGTGCTTGCTAATGTTTCTTGCAGCCACGAGTATGGGTTTTGCGATACCGCTCGTTGAGAGAATGTATCGCCACACAGGGACGTCGATGGAGGCGTTAGTGGCCATCGATATCGGCGCAGGCGCCTTCCTAAATGTGTCCAGGGTTCTTAGTGACATTGTATAAATTAGTAATAAACGTTTTAGCTCCAATTTCAACAACTGGTTGTCACATTTCGACGAGAAACGGGGCCCACCTGTTACCCCGTAGAGCCCTTCACTTCGTTGGTTTCCAACTGCGACTGGCACACCTACCATTTGGCCTCCCCAACTAGGTCGTCCAGAAATCTTAAAAATTACCCTCAGGAGGGATTCGACTTTCTTTGTTTAGTTTTCTTCAACTCCTCACCGGTCTTTATTTTATTCCTCTTCTGGTGATGAGAATGGCTACTCGCCAACTCCTTTTGGTTCTCGTATCATTGCTCTTCTATGTCTGTTATTCTCAAGGTAATGTATACCCAGTTAACAAGACCTGCGCTTGCTAACATCTAGCACAAGCATCAAGCAAACGGCCACCTCCGCTCAAGAGACTTGTGCAACCGGACGATGTTACCCTAGAAATACTCCTACGACCATCCCCTTCCAACTCATACGGCTCAAATAATAAACGCTCGCAAGATAAAGGTCTGGGAAGTGCTGGCGAAAACGGCCCAAGACGCCAAGTGCTGCATACAGACTCGATCAGGCTGACCGTCCGCGCATTTTCTGACGTCTTCCACCTTCACTTACAACCAAATGAGGATCTCATCCATCCTGCAGCCCGAATAACGCATTATAAACCAGAATATGGGACAGACGGACGTTCCGTGGTTGACAGGGTGGAACCTCTATTGCGCGAATCGTTTCTGGTATTTGGAGGGGAGGTCATCGACGAAGAGTATACTTCTGCCAAGATGGATGAGGATGCTGCGGGGGGAATTCGCCGGCCTTATCACTCACCTTACCCCAATGGCCATAGAGGCTGGGCTCGAATCACCTTATTGGATGGTGGCGATGCTCAAGAAGAACGGCCTCCCGTATTTGAAGGAGCATTTTCGGTGGATGGCGTTGTGCATCATGTCTTAACATTAGATAACTATATGCGAACGAAGCTACCAGAGGACCCTGAACCAGTGCTTGGTTCCCAGATGGTAATATTTCGAGACACCGACCTCATGTCCCATCAAGAAGCAGAGTACTTCCGCACGGGACTTCCAAAGGAGAACTTCAACCAGAACAAGCTCCCGCAAACATGTGCCCATGATAGGTTGGGGTTCAACATAGAAAAGACCCATCCTGTTCTGCGCTTTGGTGCTGGATTTGGTCGCATTGCGCCAACTAGCTGGTACGATCCGTTCGGATTGGTTTCTCCCGATGAAAGTAGTGCATACAACGCCACCTTGCGGAAGCGGCAAAACGACATTGGCAATGGGAACGGGAATCCAACTTCCAAGTGAGCCTCGGCTGTTGTCGTATATGCTAATTCTAACGGGTATTAGTTTCATTGACAGCATCGGTTCAACGCTCGGCTGTCCTACGACCCAACAGATCGTTTATCTGGGGATTGCATCAGATTGTACCTACACTAAAGCAAACGGAGGTAATACCAATGCTACCCAGAACATCTTGCGCACTTTTAACACCGTCAGTTTGTTGTATAAGGTAATTTGCACAGCCCATCGTGCTTCGCCTGCCTTTTTTCTCACCTATTTGTCAGTCCACATTCAACATCAGCCTTGGAATAGTCGAGCTTCAAATCAGTGATCCAACGTAAGAGGTCATTGCATAGACATCGAGCCATCTGTTTACCTGGGTATTAGATGCCCTTCGAGTGATGCTGCAAACCCGTGGAATGTTCCATGCGGCTCGGCATCGCTGAACGAACGTCTCTCGCTATTCTCAGCCTGGAGAGGCCAAAAGTTCAATGCACTCAATGACCCAACCACCGATCCGACTGGCCTATGGCATCTCATGAGTGGTTGCCCATCCGGAACTGAGGTCGGCGTTGCCTGGCTGGGAACTGTGTACGTTATTTGATAATACCCTTATTCATATAGCTTAAACTACCACAGGTGTGTCAAAACGGCTTCTGGGAATGCGCCGTCGGTTGTCTCTGGAACAGGCGTTTCTACAGCTGGTATTTGTCGTTTACTCGCTTCGAGTCCTCTTATTCACTCAATCCCAGGAAGGACAGAATGGCAAGTGATCGCCCACGAGATTGGTCATAACTTTGGAGCTATCGTGAGTTTTAGTCAACCTATTGTTCCTCCCCTCATCGATTTATCTTTTGCAGCACGACGTAAGCATAGGCTATGGCGTCAGTCTCGATTCTTACATTTTTATCTCGCTTAGTGCACCAATGGGTGTTCGCTCTCCGACAGCTGCTGTCCAATGAACCGAGCGCAATGTGATTCCAATAACCAATTTCTCATGAACCCTACATCATCTGCTACAGAACGGGTTTTTTCCCCATGTTCTATCGGAAATATTTGTGCGTGATATATTTTACCATTTCATCTCACTAACCCATTTCATAGGCTCTTTGATGCGGACTTCGAACGTTGACACAAGTTGTATCAAACCTCCTGATGTCAATCAGCAGACCTTCTCGCTTCAAATGTGTGGAAACGGCATTTTAGAAGCAGGAGAGGAGTGTGATCCTGGCGCCGGAAGCACGTCAAACTGCTGCGATCCAACAACTTGCAAATTTATCAACGGGGCTGTTTGCGATCCCTCTAGCAGTTCTTGTTGTACTGGTACTTGTCAATTCGCGCCAAAGGGCTTAATATGTCGACCATCCAAGGACGCTCAGTGCGATATTGCGGAGACGTGCACCGGAACATCAGCTGACTGTCCCTCGGACAAGACAGCTCCAAATGGTACGTGATTTAGACGTGCATCGGGCTCTTCTAACTAATCAATATTCTAGGCCAGTCATGTGGCTCTAATGGCCTTGCATGCGCTATGGGAACATGTACCTCGGTCTCTCGTTGGTCACTTCAGCTACACTTCGAATGATATCGCTCACCAGAAACTAGAACAATGCCAGGTCGTGGGAGCGTCCCTAAATCTCACGAAGGCGTGTCCGAACTCTTCAGATTCGTCTTGTCAAGTTTCATGCCAAGACCCCAAGAATCCTTCCCAATGTGTAGTCTTGAACTCTCAGTTGATCGATGGCTCGCCTTGCGGTCAGTGGGCATCAGACTATGCTTTGAGTCATCTAAATTCTCTATAGGTTACGGTGGCACATGCATCACGGGGAACTGCAAGCCGGGGACGTTAGTGCAAACTGCTATTGTAGGCCTTTCCTTCAGAGATGTAAAAAATTCTAACCGCTTGTGCAAGGCTTGGTACACGAAGAACTTGCAAATTTCCATCCCGGTTTCGGTCGTTGTGGGCCTGGTGATACTCATAATAGTTTCATCAATAATCAGATGCCTCTGGAACTGCTGCAACCGCAAAAAACCTAGAGCGAATGCGGCATCGAGCATTCCCCCGAACGTCCCTGGGCAACGGTTACCTAGTTGGGGACCTGGTATGGCGCAATCTAATAATATGGTTACGGCTGGGCCGTTTTCTTTTCCCCCACAACGGTTAAACCGAAATGGGAGCAATGGTAGCAACGAAATACCTCGCGATCGAAGGAGAGACTCTCGCATAGACGAAAGACGGCCGTCGGACAGCTCAGACAATCGTAGGGACCAAGCAAATGCAAAGTGAGTGTAACAATTACAATGCCTATATTCGAGTAACGACTGACTGCGTTGCATCAGTATGCGTCCGCATTATCCTATGCAACCATCATATGAAAGAGAAACTACACGGCCAGGAAATCCGAGGCGCAATCCGCGAAACCGGACAGAAGATCGTCTGAATTGGGTAGATGACCGCATTTTCAATGGACCAAGGGGTTAATATTGTCCATGTACCAGTATCTCTAGGCTAGCTATTTTAACCATGTGGGTTCTTTCTGCATTTCGCGACCCTCAGATTGTAAATGTACCAGGAAGGGGCGCAGCCACGGCTGGCTGTGACTGGTGGTGTTGCGGCGTAGGAGAGTGCGGCATTGTTGGAGCCGCCGGAGCTGGAGAAGGTGCCGTTGGCAGTGGCTTAGAATGACCGTTCTCAGGGCCTCCATCACCACCAGCTGCGGTGTATGCGCCAAGGCCAGAGGGTGTCGGCATCGTCCAAACTAGAGTGATACTATTAGAGGTACAGAAATGGAAGAGATTAGCACGAGTCATTTACCCGTTTGAGCTTGACCTCCAAATTCTCGTGGTCCAGGAAGAGTGCTGCCGAACTGGTCGCCACGCTGCTTGAGTGAAAGTACCAGGCTGAGGAAAGTTGGAACCTTCAAGAACCAGTTTATTATCAAAAGGATTTTGATTAGGACGGCTGGAGAGTTATTGAAGAGCCAGATTATGTCGAAGAGGATTGAGGCGCCAATGAATCCTGAAAGCTAGATATAATCGGTTTAGCATGAACATATTAATGCCTATAAATTACCCACTGCACGCAATGGCTCGTAAGTTTCCGTGTAATTGAGGGCGTAAATTCCGAATAACGAGATGGGCAAGTTGTACGAAGGCGACACGAAGGGGCTACAGATGAAAGCAATACCCTGGAGGAGTGTGTCACGATAAGCCCAATTTGGTCCAGTACGATATACGAACACTTTGCAGAAGGACAAGAGAGTTGGGATCCAGCGCTTGGACAAACTCCATTTCGATAGGAGCTGGTAACGTACTAGGTCGTAAATATTGCACTTGATGGGTTTTCTTCCTCTATCGGATTCAACAGTAGCAAACGATGGAGGCGGCTGCTGTCAAGTTTCGATTCTGTATTGCCTTCGTGGCCGCAGCGCACATTTCGAACTTCCACGAAATGTTTTCAGCATCATAACATAGTACGGGAATTATGACTGGAGCATTTTAAATTACTGAACTATATGTATACGTTGAGCCAGCCGGGAGGCATCACTACTTGGCCCTTGTCTTGTCCCCTTATGAGCAACCTGTCTGAAGCAACGCCGTTCGTATCTTAGATTTAAACCAAACCAAATGTATCAAAGTGATTCGCAGTGGTTTATTGACTCCTTGTCGTTTGCTAGATCACAAGAGGCAGAGCTTCGTGTACGAATCAATGTTATCGACCATATTATGGCAGAACCAGGCCCATTAGATGACCCTGGAAATGCTCAAGGCATTCCAGCACGTCGAGTTCCTGTGATCCGCATCTTTGGCGATACTCCAACTGGGGAGAAGGCCTGCGCTCATGTTCACCAAGTTTTCCCTTACTTTTATATCGCATACGAGGATTCATTGGATCCTGGCTCTGGTACGTACTTCTTTTACTCTCTGGACAATCTTGACGCCGTTATAATAGTAAATAGGTACACGAAACGCTTACACTTTGCACTTAACGCTGCTATTGCAATGTCCTTGAATCGTAATCACCATACAGCTATTGGTCAATATGTCCGCGCGATCATTCTCGTAAAGGGGATCCCTTTCTACGGGTTTACTGCACAATATTCGCCATTTCTCAAGATTATGCTCACTACACCAGACCAAGTAAATCGTGCGATTCTTATTCTGCAGTCTGGATCTATTATGGGCCGCAAGATGAGTGTTTATGAGTCACATCTGAGCTATCCGCTGCAATTTATGTTAGACTCTTTCCGTGCCGATGTTACGTACTGTCTGAAGCTTTGGGGGCTTCACAGGTGTGATTTTAACCTCTACGGCTGCGATTGGATCAACCTAAATGAAGTGCATCATCGAAAGGGACTTGAAGCGGAAGGTGCGTACTTTGCAAGTAGATCAAACGGCGGTTCGTAGCACCAAACGCTTTTAGGTCCATCCAGTCCTTTATACCAACCAGTGACGAGGATGCCTATCGAGGTCGACGTTGTATCTTACAACATCTTGAACCGCACAAAGGTACAAGCGCGGCATCTACATCATAAACTACAGATACCGGCACCTAAAATACTGGACGAGCACCTCGTCTCATCTGTTCGTGAACTCTGGGAGGACGAAAAGCAAAGACGTATGTCCAAAGGTCTTCCCCCGACCCCAGAGTTGCCGGCTACAAACGCAGAAAATCGACCACAAGGAGGCGACTGGGTCTTTAAGGAGAAATACGAACAACTTCTGTCGTCTCGAATTGCGTCAGAACGTGAACAGGAGCCAACTATTCGCCCTAGCACATGGGAAGCGTGGGTCATGACCACATTTGAAAGTGTACAAAGCCTCTGGGAGCGACCTTACCGGACTTGGAGACCCGACGGCATCAACCCTTTCAACCAAGGAGAGCCTTCAACCACAAACGAGGCCGAGGCTCACCTAGAACTTGACCCCAGTATTCTCAGCTCCCAAGATTTTGAAGATGAAACCATGGCCCTTCGTGATGAAGGCGAGAGTTGGGCCAAATGGCTTCAAGAACAGGAGGACCCTGATGCCTTCAATGAAGAGTGAGACTTCTTTTACTTGTAGATGCATGTCCTAATTGTTAATGTAGATATGATGATGATCCTGAGAATGGACCACCACCAGAGAGACAATGGGAGACTCCAGAAGCGGGCCGTGCTCCAGGGTAAGTTGGATTCGTCCTTCTTTCCTCACATTTACGGTGTTAGGCAACCGGAAGGGATGCTTGCATCGAAAGCGGATACATTACCGAGGTCGAGCCGTTTATTTGGCTCATTGTCTGTTGCTGAAACCATTCTAGCTCCAAAATCAGCGCCGAGGACCACTTAAGCACAATTGATACTCTAGAAGGAATCGTTGGGATCCGAGAGTCGAAGGCTCCCTTATCTTCAAACCAATCCTACCCCGGATTACCGCTACATACACATGCGAATTCAAATCCCCTAGATGAATATCCGACAAGGTGAGTTTTCCATGTTTCCACGAGGGCCACTTCTAAACTTTAAGAAGCCCTAAAACCAAGTCAATAGTCTCAGGAATGTTGGAGGCACCCCAACCACCACCCATTGAGATCGAAGACATGTTCTTCACCCCCAAGACAAAGAATGAAGCGGAAAATCAAAATCAGGGCACAAATACTGATGACTCATATTCAAGTGCTCTACGGATAGCGAAGCCTAAAGGAGTAAGATTTGCAAATTACCAGGAGCCGAACAGTTCCAAACCCTCGAAAGTAGTGCATAATGAGAACACCTCATTTGAATATAGCAATCCTCCACCTTCAACTGATACCTTGCTTTCGGGAATGGAACGACTAGGAATTCCTTACAAGGATTATCGCGATCCGTTCTATTCCAAACTGCAAGACATTCCAGAGCACAGAAGAGAGTTTGGTGGACTTCGTTTTCATCTCAGGAGAGGAGAGTTGAATGAATGGGATGATGAGCCATCACGAGCCTCATCTAGGGAGTCGACTCCGGTCTCAGACGGTTCAAGCCATAACCGGGAGTCTCCTGAGCCATCTCTCATAGGGACTGGTGTCACCGGATGGGAGTTCGCAAGTGCACCACCAAGTAAACGCAATGTGCTCAATTGGTTGGATACTACATGGAGGTCCAGTGCAAGTGAGAAGCAAAGGCGTGCCAAACAATCACAAGTGAGTCTACGAATATTTTGCTGTTAACTTCGCTAAGGAAAGTTTAGCTTGAAGGGCCCACGCAGCATGGTTCCTTTGTACCTCTTCCAAAGCGCAGGGAAATAGCCACGGAATTCAAGTCGATGTCTATTTTCTCTTTGGAAACATTTGGTTGGTCGCGTTAGACTTAGCTTCCTACTAAATAACTCGAGACTAGCCCCTACGCATAAGGCCGCGTACAACCCAGAGAGCGACGAAATCTCTCTAATTTCGTGGTGCTTTCATGATGGGAGCCTCCTCGACTCGGACGAAGACCGCCGGGTTCATTATCAGTCTGGAATCCTCATGCTCAAGGGACCGAATTTCGATCCTAGAAGGCTCAGAAACCATAGGCTAGAAAGCTTTGAATCCGAACTCGATATTATCAACGCTCTAATAGACGAGGTCAATCATCTGGATCCTGATATTATATGTGGATGGGAGGTGCAATCAGGGTCTTGGGGTTATCTGATTGCCCGTGCAAATATATACGGTAGCTCCTCTATTGAAGTATCAAGCCCGCCTGACTGATTTCGCGAGATCAGGTATAGATGCAAAGGAACTGCTAGGCCGCGCTCCTGTTAAAGCGTCCGGCGGAGGCGTGAACAACTGGAGTACCCGACATACATCCACCATTAAGGTCTCTGGACGCCACGTCCTCAACATCTGGCGCTTGATGCGATCAGAGTTGACTTTAGACTTTTATACATTTCACAATGTCGCGCGACATGTTTTGAAACAGCGCTTCCCGAGATACACGAACGCCAGCCTTAGCGAGTGGTTCGCCAGCGGTACGCCCGTAGAAAATTCTCGTGTCATTAGCTACTATGTGGATATGGCTTCGATGTTGTTGGAGGTTCTCGATGAGATCCAAATTGTCATCAAGACTGCGTAAGCAACACCTTCAAATCTCAGACATGTTCTAATCGAGTGTAGAGAATTTGCTCGCGTTTTTGGTATCGATTTCTTCTCCGTCCTGAGTCGCGGATCACAGTTCAAGGTCGAATCATTCATGCTTCGCATCGCAAAACCCGAAAGCTTCGTTTTAATATCTCCAAGTCGACATCAGGTCTAGCTTTTGATTCGGCATGACATTACACTTGGTTTACTAATTGATCCTAGGTTGGTATGCAAAATGCCGCCGAATGTGTGAGTCCTCCTCTATTCCAAAATACGTATTTGATTTCTGCTCCAGTTTCCTTTGATTATGGAGCCCATCTCTGCCTTCTACAAGAGCCCCCTTCTTGTATTAGACTTTCAGTCACTATATCCTTCAGTTATGGTCGCATATAATTATTGCTATTCTACGTGAGTTTCAGTGTTTTTTATGGGGTACGCGGGCCAATCATCACAATAGGTGTCTTGGGCGTGTCAAAGATTTCAAGGGGAAGAATAAGTTTGGAGTTTTGGATGATCTCGAGGTACCCCCTGGTCTCTTGGAGAAGGTTAAAGATCACATACATAGTAACGTTGACTTCATCACGTATAATATCTCTGGCCGATGACGCCTCAAGTCGCCCCGAACGGCATGATTTACGTCAAGCCAACAGTTCGAAAATCTCTTCTCGCGAAGATGTTGACAGAATTGCTGGATACTAGGGTCATGGTGAAGCAAGGGATGCAGCTGGCCAAGGGAAACAAGGTCAGTAAACCTAGATTCAAAGGTGATTATAGCTCAAGGGATATCAGCCTCTTCTACGAGTTTTGGATGCGCGTCAACTTTCTTTAAAATTTATATGGTAATGCAGCTTCAGTTCCAGAATGTCTGGCTCACTAAATGCCGTAGTAACGTGACGTACGGGTACACATCCGCCTCCTTTTCCGGAAGGATGCCTGCCGTAGAAATTGCTGATTCTATTGTTCAAGCGGGAAGAGAGACACTTGAAAAGGTAGATTATCCCCCAAGAGGGAAACTAGGAATGGGCTTTGATGGGCTAACCAGGCAATCCATATGATCGAATCGACGGGAGAGTGGGGTGCTAAAGTGGTCTATGGAGACACTGACTCTTTGTTTGTCTATCTACCTGGAAAGACCAAACAACAAGCATTCGTCATCGGCAACAAAATCGCGGATGCAGTCACGGCGTCCAATCCGGCACCAGTCAAACTCAAGTTTGAAAAGGTCTACCTGCCTTCTGTGCTCGTAGCCAAGAAGCGATATGTCGGTTTCAAGTTTGAGGACCCGGACGAGACGACGCCCGTGTTCGACGCGAAAGGGATCGAAACTGTCCGCAGGGATGGTATTCCTGCAGGCCAGAAGATGATGGAAACCAGCCTAAAGTTTGTTCATCAGTCTAAAGAAGGATCTTTTTTCTTGGAAGACTGAGGAAGATTCGAATTTTTAGGATGCTATTCCGGAGCCAGGATCTCAGCGAGGTCAAGGATTATTGTTGGAGGAGTTGGACCAAGGTACTGGAAGGTCGCGTGTCCATTCAAGACTTTATTTTCGCGAGAGAGGTTAGGATGGGAACGTACAGGTGAATCATGTCGGCTCGTCTACTCTCACTATTCACCTGCTGATTTCTTCATAGTGATAAAGTAGCCCCTCAGCCTGGTGCAGCCATCGCTGCTGAGCGTCTTGCCGAAGATCCAAATGATGAGACACAATATGGAGAACGAGTCCGATACGTGATCACGCGTGCACGTCCTGGCGATCGACTAAGTGACCGTGCCGTTCCTCCAGCCCTTCTTTTCGACGAAACGTAGGTCATCACCAGTTCGAATCCATAGACGACTAATGTTCTCCCCTTTTTTGTCTCAGTGGAAGACAGTTGGATGCTTATTATTATGTCACGCGTCGGTTGATTCCACCCATAGCCAGGATTTTCGACCTAGTGGGAGCGGATGTTCGAGCGTGGTTTGACGAGGTCTGTATCCATACACTGTTCAAGTAATGTATGGTTTTAAACCGTCTCTGATATCTTCTTCCTTTCCTTTGTTGGTACTAAAAGATGCCGAAACCTCAAAGGATTGAAGGGCAGGGAACAATCGGAGGTGTTCAAGCCATGGAGACACCCCCACGCCCAACGATGTCAGGGAAACAGACGCCTCGTAATCAAAAGATTGACCAGCACTTTGCCAGCAATCTGTGTCTTGTGTGTGAAAACGTCACTTTGGAAAGTGAGTTGTCGATCGGTCTTCGTCCCTTGTCGCCAAAAACCGAAACCAAGTCGTTGAAAACAAACAAACACATGCTGATACTCTTTTCTCCTCTTCTTACCATTATAGCGCTATGCACCGATTGTCAAGAGTCACCTGAATCAACTGTCTACGCACTGAAGACCCGAACACAAAAGGCTGAACAACACATGCGCGAATGTCAATTGATCTGCGCGTCCTGTTCCGGTTGTGCACCGGTGGAGGAGATCCGATGCGAGTCCCTCGAGTGCGAATGGCTCTATGAACGGGTCAAGGCGAGAAAGGAAGTACAGCTGTGTCACGACATTCCAACGGTGATCGATGGCTTATTGGCGAAGAGAGGATGAAGCTTCAGGAATGAGTAATCACATATTCAAGAGGTTTAAAACAAGACAAAAAACCACAGCGATAGGGTAAATGATCTGGAACTACATATATTTTGATCAAACGAATGGCGCGTTACACCGTTTCTACAAAACGTCACCCCGATCCTCCTTACATTCAATGAGGATCGACGTGAAGAGAGAATGAACCAATATACCTAGAATTTAATAACGATATAGTGATAAATATTCTTTGGGGGCTCTTAGGCATACTGGTATTGTGCATGTCCGAGCCCACTTCGAGATCTCATCGCTTCCAGCTTTGGTTGGTTGGATGACTATACGGCACTTGATATGGGTATCCTTGTTGGGTCATCGGAGGCGAGTCCCATCCCTGTTGTTGTGGCGGGGTCGTCATCGGTGATGTCTGGTAAGGGGGAGGGGCGGGATAAAACGGATGTTGGCTGTTGGCGGGATATCCTCCAGTATTCCCGGTAAATTCCTCGTTATCTAGCGCGTTCTGAGGTGTACTGGCAACCTTCATGGTGGCGATGATACCGGCGAGGATCATTACGCGGCAGATTCCTTCGATAATATTCAAGGCCAAAGCAAACTTGTTGCGATTATATGGATATTGAGTGGATGAGAAGATTTCAGCACCTATCGTCTCAGCAGCCTCGACGACGACAAAGGGAATACTGATGACTAGGAGACGAGTGATGACCTGAGAAAACACAAACGGGTCAGCAAGTTAAAGAAGAGGGTGAGGAGGAGTGAAAAAAAGGAGGAGGTATGCGCATTCACCTTGTCCGCGATCCTTGCCCGTTTCTGAGCCACCTTGAGGCAAACCAGGCTGACGACAATGTTGATGGCGAGGATGACGGTAAAAGCTTCTCTGGCCCTAATAATACGCTTGATGGCATCGTTCAAGTTGATGGCCTGGACCATGCTGAGGGTATGATTATAGGATGCGTTGTTGAAAACGGTTATCATCGACGAGTAGGCGAAGGAGATTGCAAAGAGAATGACAAAGAGGGACCAATCTACAACCTTCTTCCGGGTAGAGGCGACAAATGAGTTCTTGTTTCCCTTGATGTCCGACCCTATGGTGCTTAGGACTCCACAGAGGTGACAGAGCCATAAGAGAACGATGGGCCGGAAACTCAAGTCAATGTCGAACAGGAAGCTGATGGCCGACGTATATCTGTATCTCAATGGATAGTTGATGATAAAATCGATTTCGGTACCCAGGCGAGTACGGATGGCTCCGACCAGATAGTATATGGAAACTTCAGCAGCAACGAAAGCAGCGAGTAGGTAAGGTGCTTTTGAAGACCTGGGAGTCTTGCTGATGAGTTTGAGTCCTCTGAGGATCAGCAGGGATTCAATGAGGAGGAAGATGAACCAGATGATCTGAACGGCAAAGATTGCCTTGACAATAGGTGGTGCATCCCAGCTCTGCGTGTATGCTTGTTTCAGAAAAGCTGAAGAGAGTAGAGTAGATTGTAAGACTCGCCGTATCGATGCTAATTCCACTCCCGGAGCCACTTCCCCCACCTCTTCCCTTTGCAAGGATGGGGGACTTGGGATCTTCTGTTATATCGAACATTTCGGGGGATTTTATGGTAGACTAGAAGAGAGAGAGGAACAAGAGGTGGAAAGGGAGGGCTAAAGAGGAAAGAAGGAAGAGGGGGAAGAGGGAAGAGGGGATGGGAACCCCGAGCATGAGATCAATGCCGGGGTCGGGGGGCATGATATAATCTAAACTAAAGGTTTTGGATAGCGATGCGAATTGAGTTCCGTAGGACTATATTTGTAGCACAGCGAAGATGGAACAGCCGGCAGCCTCCTCTCAGATCATTTTATCTCTCGTCAACCAAATCCCGTGTTCGTCTTTCTGATCACATCAATCGATCAATCACACAGGGTTTTTTTTTGTACTTTATACGTTGGATCGATTTGATCTCCGAACATGGTCAAGTCAGAGCTTGCGGCTCAGGGCTCAGAGGCTACCAAGCTACGAAGCTTCAGGCGCGGGTGATCCCGTATTCAAGAAGATGAACCGGAAATACATTCGATCAAACAAATAGCGAGTTACACCGGTTTAGACTACAAATCATCGCCTCAATCCCCCTGATTACGTTCAAGCATACGTGCATGTCCGAAGCCATTCCTTCCTTTTTCTTTTTCCCCTTCGAGTTCTCATCGTTGCCAACCTTGGTTGGTTGGGTGATTGTACGGCACTTGATATGGGTGTCCTTGTTGGATAATCGGAGGCGCGTTCCATCCCTGTTGTTGTGACGGGGTTGTCATCGGCGGTGTCTGGTAAGGGGGAGCGGCGGGATAAAACGGATATTGGTTGTTGGCAGAATACCCTCCAGTGTTTACAACAGAGTCTTTATTATAGGATGCGCTCTGGGGTGCACTGGCAAACTTCATGGTGGCGATGATACCGGCGAAGATCATGACACGACAGGTTCCCTCGATGATGATCACGGCCAAAGGAAACTTGAGTTCATAATCACCATAAGGGTGTATCAGACTGTTAACCACGTAGATTTCGGTACCCATACCAGTCCGAAACCGAGTAGATGTGAGGATTTCGGTAGCTATCGTCTCAGCGGCGTTGATGACGACAAAGGGGACACTGATGACTAGGAGACGAGTGACAACCTGAGAAAACACAGATAAGTCAGCAAGTCGGCCCAAAAGAAAATGGGAGCTTGTCTGTACTCACTTTATCCGCGATTCCTGCCCGTCTCTGAGCCACCTTGAGACAAATCAAGCTGACAACGATGTTAATGGCGAATACAACAATAAAGGCTTCTTTAGTCCTGTTAAGTCCCTGGATGGCATTCAATTGGGCCGAGGTGATGATGCTGTTATAGTCAATGGTTCTTAACGACGAGTAGGCGAAGGAGATCGCGAACAGGATGACAAAGAGGGACCAGTCTACAGTCTTTTTCCAAGTAGAAGCCACAAATGAGTTCTTGTTTTCCTTGGTGTCCGAACCTATGGAGGTTAGGACGCCGCGGAGGTGACAGAGCCATAAGAGGACCATGGGTTGGAAGCTGATGTTAATGCTGAACAGGAAGGTGATGGCTGATAAATATCTTCGCTTAGACGGAGGATTATAGATGAAATCGAGTAGGCCGGACTGGCGAGTGTAGATGCCCCCGATCAGGTGGTATATGGAGGCTTCGACAGCAACGAGAGCGGCGAGTACGTAAGGCGCCTTTGAAGACCTGGGACTCTTACTGATGAGTTTGAGTCCTCTGAGGATCAGCAGGGATTCAATGAGGAGGAGGATGAACCAGATGATCTGAAAGGCAAAGAATGTCTTAACGAGAGGTGGTGCATACCAGCTCTGTGTACACTGTTGTATTAGAAAAGCTGACAGGAGTAGGGGGGATCGTTAGACTCGCCGCATCGATGCTAATACCACCCCCAGAGGTACCACCTCTTCCTTTTGCGAGGATAGGGGACGTAAGAGAAGAATCTTCTGGTATATCGAACATTATGTGGATTCTGTGGTCGACTAGAAGAGAGGGGAACAAGAGGTGGCAAGGGAGGAGTAAGGAAGGAAGAAGGAAGATGGAAAGAGGAAGAGGGTATGGGAATCCGGAGCATGAGGCCGTCGTCGGAGCCGGGGGCCATAATCTGACCCAAAATACAGGTTTCGCATAGAGATGTAAAATGAATTCCATATTATGGGCAACCTCCTTTCGTTCTCTCGCGCAACCAAATCCCGCGCCCATCTTTCCGGTCATATCAATCGATCAATCACTTTTTTTTTCCGACTTAATACGTTGTATTGATCTAGTTTCAGAGTATGGTCAGGTCGGAGTTTGTAGCTAAGAGACAGCTCACTCACTCCTGGCCGGTTTAATGTCGGCCCTCCTCATCCATAGATAATCAAAAGTATTCCTTTTCGTTTCAGTAAGACAACTAGATGCCCATTCTTTTGTCATGCGTTGAATGGTCCCGCCGATATTCGACCTGGAATTGGGATAGACATTCGAGCGTAGGTTGAGGAAGTTTGTATCTGGGCACCGTACAAACAACGTATTATTCATCTCTGGCATTTCCCTCCTTTTCCTTTCCCTTCGTTGGGTATCGAAATGTCGAAACGTCTAGGGGTTGAAAGGCAGGGTGGGGGACGGCTGACGACTAGAGGCGTTCAAAGTCACGGAGACACGTATTCCTACATCCAACGCTCGTATACAAACAGTTTGGCCAGATTTGTGGCTTGCATGTCTTGTAAACATCACTGTGGAAAGTCAATTTTCCTTAACTCGTCTCTTCTCATTAATCAAGCCAAACCATGTCGTTTCCAAACACGTTCTTCTTCTCTCCTCTGTTTCTTTCAAATTATCACATTTTTCAAGGACTGTTAAGAGTCGCCAGAATCGACAATCTGCCACACGTGGAAGGTGCAGTAGACGCGAAAAGCTGAACAATCCACAATGCGTGAGCGTCAATTAATGCGTACATCGTGTTCCATTTGTGCACCGATGGAAGAGATCCGAAGTAAATCCCTCGAGTGTGAGTGGCACGGGGTCAAGGTAAGACTCAGTGCCGCAACGTTCCGACGGGATCGACAGCTTATTGACAAAGAGAGGATGAAGCTTCAGGAAATCAATGATTCCGCATTCTAAAGAGGTAGAGCAGATAACTCGGATATATATCTTGATTAAACGAGTGGAAGGGTTACACCGTTTTAGGCTACAAGCATCACCTCAATCCCCCTTGTGTTTAATGAGGACCGACATGAAGGATGAAGGAAAGAAAAGGATGAACCAATATACTCAAAGTATGATAACAATAGATACTTTTTTTTTTGGATTCACCAAGCATAAGTGCAATGTCCATGTCCGAGCCCATTCCCGTTTCTTCTTTTTCAACGTCTCATCGTTGCCAGCCCTGGTTGACTGGTGGTGGACCATAAGGTGCCTGATACAGGTATCCTTGCTGCTGTTGAACCATCGGAGGTGCTCCCCATCCCTGTTGTTGTGGTGGGATGGTCATCGGCGGTGGTGGCGTCTGGTAAGCAGGGGCGGTGGGATAAAGCGGCTGTTGGCTGTTGATAGAATAACCTCCGCTGCTCACGGCAGAGTATTCGTTCTGGTGCGCACTCTGGGGTGCGCTGGAGAACTTCATGGAGGCAATGATACCCGCGAAGATCATGAAGCGGCATGTACCCTCGATGATGACCAAGGCCAATCTAAAATTGACCAAATCGTAGTCCTCCTGAGTGGACGCGAAAATTTCGGCGGCGATCGTCTCAACGGCGTCGATGACAACAAAAGGAACACAGATGGCGAGCAGACGAGTGACGACCTAAAGAAGCACGAATGGGTCAGCAAGGGGTAGCCCAAGAAGAAAAAAAGGAGGGAAAAATTGTATATATCTAACTCACTTTGTCAGCGATTCTTTCCCGCTTCTGGGCCACCTTGAGGCAAATCAAGGTGACAACGATATTGATGGCGAAAATGGCGATAAAGGCCTCCAAGGACCTATTGAGCCCATTAAAAGTGGCCTTATAACTGCGGGACTGAGTCGAGGTGAGGTCCCCGTTGTAGGCCGCGTTGTTGTACCAGGCCGCAAGGGAGCTATAGGCCACTCCGAGCGCGAGGACGATGATGACGAGGGACCAATCAAGAATCTTCTTCCATGTGGATGCGACAAACGATCTCTTGTCTCCCTTAACGTCTGCCCCTGCGCCGGTAAAGACGCCACGGAGGTGGCAGAGCCATAGGATTACGATGGGGCGGAAGCTGATGTCAATGTCGAACATAAAACCCGTAGCGGCTAAGAGGTTGAGGTAAGCTTGAATATCGTAGCCCGTCCCGCTGGCCATGCGCGTGTTGATTGCTCCAAGCAGGTAGTATATGGAGACACAGAGGGCAACGAAAGCGCCGAGTATGTAAGGTGCCTTTGAGGACCTGGAGGACTTGCCGACAAATTTGATTCCTTTGAAGATTTGTAAGGATTGGACGAGGATGAGGATGAACCAGATGAGCTGAAAGGCAAAGATCGTCTTGACCAGAGGAGGTGCGTTCCACTGTGTTTATTTCCATGTTAGAAAAGCCTGATAAGATTGGGAGAGAGGATTGTTAGACTTGCCGAATCGCTAACACCACCGCCAGAGCTATGGCCTCCGCCTCCTCTTCCTCCCTTTGCGAGGATGGGGGACGTAGGGGCGCCATCTGCTGCTATATGCACCATTCTGGAGATGTTACCGTGGCCTAGAAGAGGTGGCAAAAAGGAAGGAGGAAAGAGGGAAAGAGAGAAAGAGGGAAGAGGGGAGGGAGAAACCTTGAGGCCAATATCGGATTCGGGGACCATTATATAAACCAGAGTAAAGGTACCCTGGGGCCGAGGGATGAATTTGTAAACGAAGACAGGAGGCCTTATGGGTCCCCGTCTAGCATCGCCGAGGGACTCTATCAGGAACAACCGCCAAACTGCTCACAGCTACTCACAGCGCGCTCGCCAACAAGATTCCGCGTCCGTCTTTCTCACATGAGTTAACCAATCACAATTTTCATATGATTTTTCACATTGCAGCCGTCGCATCGATTTGATTTCCGAACATGGTCAGGTCAGCGTTTGTGACTAGGAAGTAACCACAAATTGGTTTCAACCATCACTACCTTCTCTCAGTGGCAGTGGATCCCGGAATCATTTCTCACTTCTGAAACAAGATCACACGACTACTTGTATCTTTGGATTTAGTCGCATTTGACAGACATGGGTAACGATCAAAGTTTGACATCGATCAAAACCAACGGCCAACAATGGTCAGCTCACCCAGTACAGGCATCTTAAATACAGGAGGAGGATATATCGAGGAAAAGACAGTGTCCATAACCACGAGAAAAACAAAGTATGATACTACCTTTAGGAAGGGTTTCTCCAACTAGACTGGAATCGCATACGGCTGTGGCTGTTGTTGCGGTTGTGGTTGTTGGTGATTGTAAGGCATTCCAAACGGAGGTTGGTATCCCTGCTGCTGTTGCATAGGCGGTTGCCAAGTTGGGTTGCCTGCCGGAGGGGGATGACTAGGCGCAGGGTAGTACGCCGGTTGGTTTGTATACGTCAACCCTGGCACAGGCGGAGTCGGCATTCCAATAGGACCACCACCAGCTGCTGCGAGTTCTCCATGGACGGTCTCACCCGTCAGCGCGTGAGGCATCTTCATCGTCGAGATCAACGTCCCAATGATCGTCGCCCTTGCGATCCCTTGGATGATCGCCGACGCCAGATAGAGGTAGTTTATTTTGTCGATAAGGGTGTATATATCCGCCTTTGCGACATAGATTCTCACAAACATGTCCATGAATGTTTCAATGAAGACGAATACCAGGGCAACCTTGGTGATTCGAGTGATGACCTATAGACGACCTCCCGCGTTAGCATTTTGAAACCATCAAATTGAGAGGAAAGAAAGAAAGAAAAGAGAAGTCATTTAAGACATACCGGGTCGACAATTCGGGCGCTGCTCTGAGAGACTTTGAGGGTGATATAACTGGAGATGATGTCGATACACAGGAGGAGGGAGAACGCCAGGATTGTCCACTTGATACCAGTGAATGCCTTTACGTAATTATCCGCTCCCTGGTCGCTGAGTCGATTCGAATAGTAGAGATTCCTATATTGCGCATAGATCCCCGTGATTGCGATATTAAAGAGCAAGAAGATGCCGACCAGGGACCAATCGACGATTCGCTTCCAGAATTGGATGACGAATGGTTTGGATTGTTTGCCTAACGCCTGAAAGGTCATCCTCCCCCGGATGTGGAGGAGCCAGAGCAACACGGCCGGTGTGAACGAGACTTCGACACTGTAGAGGAAGTCTGTGAGTCCGGCCAGATTGTTGGATGTCGTCCGACTCATCGAATCGACGCGGAGGTTGATGGCCCAGAGCAGGTACTTGAGTGCAAGAATGAACACGGCCACGCTCAGGAGGTAGTAAGGCGCGCGTGCGATACGACCAGCAGGGAGAAGTTTGAAACGGCTGACGATCATCCCAAATTGGCCCACCGCCACGATGCACCAGATGATCAGAAACGCGAGTTCGGCTTTGATCTCGGGAGGTGCGTCCCAGTTCTGTCCCAATACCCGTTTTGTTAGATTATCGTTGTTGTCGTTGGGCGAAAGAAGACCATCTCGTATGGACTCACATCGGTGATACTGCTAGAGGAACCTCCTCCACTAATCCGTCCTTTGGCCAGGACATCTGCTATGCCGACATGGGAAATCGGGGAAAAGAAGGACATCCCGCTATTGATCGCTGTCTTCTCCAACAAGAAAGCCTCCCAGACGAAAGAGAATAAAAGTCAAAGGTAAGCAGAGGAGAGGCGCGGGCCAAGAAGCGAAATAAAACCAAGAGGAAAAGGAACAGCATCTGTGGTCGCCCACACGAAGAAGACGGAGTGAGAGCTCAGCGGGAATTGGTTGCTAGACTATTCTCTCGGTGAGAAGGCCATACAGTCTTCAATTCCATCGCCGAGCGACTCTATTGGGAACATCTGCCATGACCGGTTTTGGTTCTAGGACGACGGGATGTAATTCCCAGGTGCTCAGGGTCATAAACCCCATAGGTAACAGTGCAGCACTTGTCAAAATTATGAAGAAGAGATGGATTTCATATATAAAAACTAAAGAGACAAACGCTAGATTACTAGATTCAACGGACGGCCCTTTATACTGCATGGGACGGTTGAAGTATACCATCGCCATCACCAATCTAATAGCCTGCCTTTGGCGGGCCAGAAGACGAGCGATTGAGGTGGGAGGATGATTCAACGGGATACGAATCTCTGTGGAGACCGATAGTGGACAAGACCGCGGCAACAACGACGACTTGGCTCAAGTCGCCAATGATGGAGAATGCCAATGTGCGTCCTGGATCGTACGTGGGATGTTCCGTATTCCATATATCGGCAAACATCCATATGAAAGCCCCTACGAAAACGAATGGGCCAGCAACAACAAGTAGGCGGTTAATCACCTAGAGAGAGCGAGGGGAGTGTATTAATAAGGCAACGCAGTTCAGAGTCGTGATAATGCAAATGCGTACTGGATCTGTAAACTTGGTGCGCCTGTGGGCGACCTTGATAGCGGCCAACGATGCAATAACATTGATGGCGAGAAGGACAACAACGGTCGAAATGACGTGTCTGAGTCGCGTCGCAACCTTGACAAATTCTTCATACCGACCAATGGCGCTGATGGTTCGGAGGTAGGCGAGATTCCGATCTAGGGTATAGCCGTGGATCGCGAGTTCAAGGATGAAAATGCCAAGCACCAATGCACAATCTACGTAGCGCTTCCAGGGACGAATGACAGCTGGAGAAGACATATCTGACTGCGAGGAAGGGAGGGCTGCACCCCTGATGTGTACCAGCCAAAGAATGGCAGCAGATGAAAATGTCCGACTAAAGTCACCGATCATTACCGAGGAGAACACTATCCTCAAGTACACATCCGGGTGGAAGGTAACCCGAATCGGGGCGGCACTCAACGTAAACGAAATCGAGAAGAGGATGAAAACAACGGCCAGGAGAAGGTAAGGACCACGATGGGTAATCTTGCTCCGTACCCTCGTGAGTTTGAAGACTGTAAAGAGGAACAGAATTGCGGTCAAGATTGCCCAGATGACCTGGAAGGCAAATAGGGCCTTGATGGTGGGAGGTGCGTCCCAATCCTAGACAAACAGGTGAATGAGCAAACGAAGGACCTTAGGCGTATCGTTTGACTCACATCGGATGCACCATGTCGGTTACCACCACTGGTATTGCCTGCAGCAATACCCCTACCACCACCACCACCACCACCTTTGGAGGAAATCAAAGAGGACATATCAAATGAAATGAGAGATTCCGATTAGAACTATCGTAACGGAAAGGGGAGAGTGGATGGTGAGGTTTGCTATCCGTCGAGACCTCTGCTTTAATACGATGTAGCTCAGAATCAAATGTCCACCTTTGATGAGCCATACTTGACACCGATTCTGACACAGTAGTCACATTGAATGTCCATCCATGAGTAGTGCGTTGCTCTCGCTGACCGTCCGATTTCCGAAGGCACTATTTCGGGGGGTTATCTGACGGTGTGCGTGCCCTGTATTTGCCAAGGTACGCCGGGATAGAGTCTGGGTTAGATTAAAACGGCGTGTGGTCGCCGTTTTCAATAGGTGAGCCACTGCCTTGACTTCATCGTGTGTTCAAAGGACTCCGATGTCCCGGAGACCTGCGCTTCTTGCAGCCTCCTTGAAACTTGAACATCTCCTGTGTCACAGGGTCATAATAAAATACGAGGGAAGAGACTTGACGCCTTAGGTCCGCCGTTTGTAAAGCTATCCTGGACTGCATGGGTCACTGGTTTGGATTTTGGAGCGCAGTAAGAGAGAGAAACAAGGTGGAAACGAGGAAATGGCAGGCAATATACAACTTGGAGCATCAGAGACGCCAGGACGAGTAATGGTGAACCTTGGTTTGATGAGTTTGCCTGGTGTCCATTTCATGGTACAGAAATCAAGTGGAACAAGATTAAACAGATCAGAAGTATACTTTGGCCGTGAACAATAGTAAAAAAGGTACCCTAGTGGCAAGTACGACGAGATACGGTATCCAAGTCGATATTGGCTTAAAGCCGGTCTGAGATTTCGACATTCTGGGGTCTACTTAATCATAATAAGATGGGATTAAGAACAAGGACCAAAGAGAGGACCAAAGAGCACTCCGAGCAGAGGGGGCAGGTGGAATGTTCACTGACCCTCTGCCAGCCACTCATTACAGGAAAACCGTTCATCATGGACGTCCCAAATACTCCCTTACTGCTTGTTTTTTCTGTGTAGTTTTGTAAGTCTCTTTTCCAATCCTTCAAGCCCCCTGATGAACCCCAAATCTTGTTGGTTTCATCCCTGGAAGACCCATTCCGTGGTTAGAACGATTTCTTCAGCAATCTGAACGCTCTTTAGCCATTTTTTTTCGTCTTTTTGACATTTACTGACCAACTTTTCAGCGAGGTTTATGATTATGTACGACAGTAGTTTTGCTTATTTATCGTCTCAAAAAGCGTTCAAATAACCGCATAATACAATGGAAATCGCCTGTTCTTAATGCCTTCATCGCACGTCAAGGGAATCAGAGGACGGTTCAACCAAATCGGTTTACTCTATTACACACTGGAACACTACATTGAAACCTCGGATTTAATCTCACCTTTGACCACACTGGGCAGTACGGCAGACACCGGACCCAACCGCCAAACTAAATTTCCTGGTTTGGAGCGGACGAGGGCCTAACGAGATTGGACGACGAATCGCTGAGATGCGTCTGTGTTTGTTTGTGGAGGCCGATCGTCGAAGCGATGGCAGTAAGAGTGCCGACTTGGGCCAAACCATCGAGAATGACGAAGGAGATATTTCCCTCTTGGTTGTAAATCCTGGCCACGGCGTGCACGATATCGAAAATAAGCCAGACAACTGCTGCGAGGAGAACAAAAGGGACCGCGGCGACTGACAAGCGAGTCACCACCTAGATTCACAGTAGGGTGTCAGTAAGTCGATATCACCAAAAAGAAGAAATCAATGTGAACGTACTGGGTCTGAATACTTGGCCCGTTTCTGGGTGACTCTCAGTAGCAACACCGCACCCGTGATATTGATCGCGAGCAGGAAGATTAAAGCCGTGGTAGCGTGTCGCATCCTCGTCATAATCTTTTGGTACTCCAGGTAAGTCTCGTAGTTGATCCCGTGATAGACAAGTTCGAGATTTTTAGCAAGATTGTAGGCATGGAAGGAGATAAGGGCAATAAAGGTAATGGCCACAAATGACCAGTCAACACCACGTTTCCAAATTCGCGCCGAATTTGAAGACGTATATCCGGGTTTTGAGTTCCCAAAGACTTGACCCCTGATATGTAGGAGCCATAGTATGACAGCGGGTCCTAACGCTCGACTAACGTCACAGATGAAGGCCGAAGACATCATCGTCTTCAAATATACATCTGTAGGCATGTTCACCTCAAAAGGGACAGCACTCAATACGAACGCGATGGCAGCGCAGAGGGAGGTGAAGGCCAGAAGGACATAGGGACCACGGGGAGTGGCTTTGATTGGTAGTATTGTGAGTCTGCAAAGGATCCAGAGGAACAATAGAGCGGCTGCGACTGCCCAAATGACCTCAAAGGCATACGTAGCCTTGATAATGGGCGGGAGACCTGCACTCTAGATTGTGTTGAACAAACGAGGAACTATTGGACGGTCCACTTGGTACTTACCCCCCTTTTTGCCAATCCAACGGCCAATGTAAAGGTGTCAGTATGCATGCTTCAAAATGGAGATGGATGGGTGGGGGCCTACAGGAATCGTTCAGTCAGTCTTTCCTCCCCGCCTTGATATGCGAATGCGCCTGATACTGAATCACCAATGTGATGAGAATAATATACCGTTATTACTTTCTATGCAGACGGTGATACTGCAAAGGCCGTGTGCCCTCGTATGGTGATACTTCGGAGGATATATTCGGTACGTTAACCTGTAGCTAATATATTGACCTATGATTGTCATTGACTATTGACTTACAACGGAGAAACAATTCTACAGCACAGGCATCAAGCAGTAGGTCGACAGTTTCCGAGCCGGGATGTACGTATGGGTCACTCACTGGGTGATCTAAACTGAAGGCAGTCAGATCCAGGTATACTAAGGCAGCTGGCAGGGACCAAGTGTCTCTTATGCTATTTAGTATCTGCGGATAATTCGAAAGGGTCCCAGACTTGTGCTTTTGAGTCGTCAATTGGTGTATAATTCACCTCGTTAGCATTCGTTATGCAAATAAATACATACGATTGCTACATCGGGAGCATTAGTAACAAGACTTGCGGGTGTTCAATATCGACGACCCAGGCAGAGCGTGTCAGACTAGGCTTCCTTGTGTGGAGAAGATGACGCTTGATTGAGAAAAGACGATGGACCAGAAGGATCCGTGTCTGCGTGCACGTCTATTGTCGACGCTACAGATGCAATGATACCAATTTGGCACACCCCTTCGATAATCACATCGGCTAGAGAGGCCTTTATAGAAGCTTCAATAGAATTAGAGTCCCAGATATCGTAGAAAAGCCACATGGCAGCAAAGGGCAGAACAAATGGAGCGCCGGTAATCAGTAGACGAGTCACGACCTGCATCCGTGAAAGGAAAGGATTAGCACAAATCCGTTCATAGGTCATAAGAGCACACACTAAGTCTGTAAATTTTGCACCCCTCTGGGCGAACCAGAGAGCAAGCAAGGAGGCAACTACGTTGATTGCTAGTAGGAGCAATAACACAATGCTCACATGTCGCAGTTTCTTGGAAATTTTGACAAACCTCTGATAGTCCTCGAACTCTGAGGTTGAGTGATTACCAATATTACGCATGTAGTCGAGGTTTTGGGTTGTTTGATAAGCGCTGAGGGCGACGATGTAGATGAAGGTGACAGATGCGAGCCCCCAATCTGCCATACGTTTCCAGGTACGAGCGACAATAGGTGAAGATAATCCAGGTCGTGAGCCACTAAATGCTTGTCCTCTAGTATGGGTTAACCAGAGAAGAACAGCGTACCCGAACACTTGAGCAAATGTTTTTAATATGCCTGATGCAGTGACTACTTTGTACCATTTGGGTACGTCGATGTCTTCCCGAAGCTGAACGGCTTTCAGCGCGTCTCCAATCGTGAGTGCGAAAGCAACGAGGGATAGAAGGATATAGGGACCACGGGGGGTAAAATCGACCTGGATCTTGAAGAGCCTGAAGACGACGAATATGAACAGTAGACCGGATAGGGCCGCCCAGGTGAGTTCGAGGGCCAACGCAGCCCTTTGGAACGGCTCGAGATGGTTCCATGGCTAAACGGACTTGATTAGCATCAAAAGGGTATATACACATCCAAACCCACACTTTCTCTCTTTTCTAGTCCAAAGGAGCGAATGAAATCCATGGGAACGAATGCCATACCTAAAACTTCAAACTCACATGTAAGGATGATGGCCTTTATATCCAAGTTTTAGATATTAGCTTTCCGATGTCCGGATCAAGGAAGTTTATTGAAACCATGAATTGGCAACAGCTGGAGGGGCAATCTCGGCGCATAATCTCATTGGAAACAATTGGCTGATTATCTTTTTTTTTTTTTTTTTTTTTTTTTTTTTTTGGCTTTCTGAGAGTTTCTAAGAGGAGATGGGAGAGATTGTGTGATATCGATACCCTCAGATGGAATCCGTCTACTATGAGCTCTTCAAGAAGTACAAGCATGTCGCTTGGCTCTTGAGATGAAGCTGAAGGAGGATATACAGATGAGAAGGGGAGGGAATATACCTGCAAAAACTGGGTAAGAGTGTCCGGAGTTGCAGAGTTTGAGAAATCGCTCATCGACGAGGGGAGCAAGGAGTCGCATAAGACCAACAAAGTATCCTATCTATGGCCCAGATGTTAATGTGCTTAAATCGACTCCAAAGTGAAATTTAATGCATTCCAGACCATACTGAAATGTTCGAATATTTGTCACTGTTGAGTTTACTACCGCACGGCGAGAATAACAGATGATTGGTGGCGTGGTTAATCCACTTCATTAATGATCTTGTACGGGCATATATATACAGATTCTACGTTAGGCTTTGGTAGATATTAGAGTTTGGTTCCGTTTTGCATAAAAGGACTCCCGGAGATCCACTCAGGCAGAGTGCTTCCGACTAGGCCTTGTATGCAGGATTTGACGCTTGATTGAGATAAGACGATGAACCAGAAGGATCATTGTCGGTGTGAAGATCAATTGTCGACACTACAGAAGCGAAGATACCAATTTGGCACACGCCCTCGATAATCACATACGCTAAATTGGCCTTTAGAATGGATTGGATACCTTTAGCGACCCAGATATCGTAGAAGAGCCACATGGCGGTAAGGGGCGGAACAAATGGAGCACTGGTAATAAGTAGCCGAGTCACGACCTGCATTCGTGAAATTATTAGCACGAACTCGTTCACAGGTCATAAGCGCACACACCGAGTCTGTAAATTTTGCACGCCTTTGGGCGAACCAGAGAACAAACAAGGAGGCAACCACATCGATTGCCAGTAGGAGTGACAACGCAGTGCTCACATGTTGCAGTTTCTGGGAAATTTTGACAAACTCCTCATAGTCATCATGCTCTGCGGATGAGTAGTCATTGTTATAGATTCTACGTATGTGGCTGAGGTTCTTGGTCGTTGAATAGGCGTTGAGGGCGACGATGTAGATGAAGGTGACAGCTACAAGCACCCAATCCACCACACGCTTCCAGGTACGAGCGACAATAGTCGAAGATGACCCAGGTCGCGAGCCACCAAATGCTTGTCCTCTAATATGGGTTAACCAGAGAAGAACGGCGTACACGAACACCTGAGAAAATGCCCTAAATATGCTCGACGCAGAAATGACTTTGAACCAATCGAATACATCGATGTCTTCCCGAAGCTGAACGGCATTCAGCGCATCTCCAAGGACGAAAGTGAAAGAAACGAGAGCGAGAAGGATATAGGGACCACGAGGAGTAGATTTAACTCGGATCCTAAAGAGTTTGAAGACGATGAATATAAACAGTAGACCGGATAGGGCCGCCCAGGTGAGTTCGAGGGCCATCGCAGCCTTTTGGAGCGGCTCGAGATAATCCCATCGCTAAATGGACTTGATTAGCAGGTTGAAAGGCACATATGTATCCAAACTCACACTTTCTCTCTTTTGTAGTCCAAAGGGGGGGATACGGAGGGAGAAATCCATAGGAATGAACGCTATGCTAAAATCCCACACTCGCAACCACGACAGCCTTTATATCCAAGTCGGATATTGGGTCATCGCCACAAGACATTGCTCTTCTCGACCCGGGATAACGGAGGCTTGCGTCGGAGGCGCTATCTCGGCGAATAGTCTGATTGAAAATAATTGATCTCTTCTTTTGGTTTTCTGAGGGTTTCTGAGCGGTCATGGGAGAGAGTATCTTCTGATATGACATCCCCCGATGAAACCCGTCTTATATGAAGTGCATACGATCCTTGGGATAAGGCTAGAGGAGAACACCCAGGTGAGAGGACAAGTATAATTGCGAAACTGTGTAAGAGAATCCGGTATTGCAGACTCTGCGGATTTGCTCATCGACGAGGAGGGCAAGGAGCGACGCTCAGCTCTCAGCTGCCCCATTGACCACAAAGTACCCTAGCTAGGACTCAAGGGTTAGTGTGCCTAAACCGACTTTAAGAGTGAAGGGTCAAATGTTCAAATATTCTTGACCGTGACTTACCGTTACACTGCGGGAATAATAGACGATTTGTGGCTTTTAAACCATTGTTTGGTGATTGATTAACCTTCTCAGCGATGTTGATGCGAATATATATAAGTTTTACATTAAGCATTGGCAGACAATAGGGTTTGATCCCGTTTGGCATCAGGAGACTCGTGGATCCACGACTCAGGCAGAGCGTTTACAGCTAGGCTTCTTTGTATATGGGAGACGACGGTTGATTGAGATTAGATGATGAACCAGAAGGATCCGTGTCTGCGTGTAGATCCATTGTCGATATCACAGACGCAATGATACCAACTTGGCAGACACCTTCGATGATCACGTAGGCTAAATTCGCCCTTCGATTGGCTTCGATGGTTTCAGAGCGCCAGATATCGAAGAAGAGCCAGATGAAGACAAGAGGCAGGACAAATGGGGTGCTGGTAGTCAGCAGACGGGTCACGACCTGCATTCATGAGAGGTAGATATTAGCAACAATCTCTTTTTGTAAGCCAATGAGAACACACCGAATCCGTAAATCTTGCGCGCCTTTGGGAGAACCAGAGAGTAAACAGAGAGGCAACGACATTGATTGAGAGCAAAAGGAACAACACAGTGCTCAAGTGTTGCAGCTTCTCTAGAAGCTTGAAATACTCCTGATACTCCTGATACTCCTGGTAGCTCTCGAAGTTATGGAATAGTTTGAGGCTGTGGCTCAAGGTAGAACATTCGAGAGCGACAAGGTAGATAAATGTGACAGCTGCGAGCACCCAATCCACCACACGTTTCCAGGTACGAGCGACAATTGGGGAAGATGACCCGGGTTGTTGGCTGCCAAAAGCTTGTCCTCTAATCTGGGTAAGCCAGAGAACAACGGCGGGCTCGAACACTTGAGCAAACATTCCGAGTATGTTTGATGCTGTCATAAACTTTGCAAAGCCGGAAAGTTCCATCTGTTTTCGAAACCGAAAGAAGTACCGTGCATTGCTAATGGCTGACGTGAAGGAAACGAGGGCGAGGAGAATATAGGGCCCACGAGGAGTAGAACTGATTCGGATTTTAAAGAGTTTGAAGACGATGAATAAGAACAATAGAGCGGATAGGGCTGCCCAGACGAGCTCGAACACTGTCTCAGCTTTCACAAGCGGAGGGAGTCCGTCCCATCGCTAGATGAATCTAGTTAGTAAACTTGGAAGTATAGGGATATCCAAACTCACGCTTTCGTCTCTTTTCAGTGCAAAGGAGGGGGTAGGAAGAGAGAAAGCCATCGAAACAAATGTTATGCGTAAATCTCCAGGTTCACAACCACCATTGTCTTTATAGGTTTCGGATATCGGATCACTCCCATGGGGCATTGCTCGTCCCTTAGTCACATGTGGAAGTGTTTATTGCGACCAAGAGTTGTCAACAGTCGCGGAGTCCCAGGGGCCTTGTCCCAGCAGATAATCTGATTTGAACCTTGTGCGTTGGTTACTCGGAACAATTGACTCGCTACATAATTCTCTCTCACCTTTCTGAGGGTTTCTGAGAGGCGACAGTAGGGTGTCGAAACCATCAGAGATTGAAGTCTCCTAAAGGAATCCGTCCAATATCGACTTCCTCGCGAACAGAAATGTACACATGGTCCGCGGGATAATACTGAAGGAAGAATACCTAAGCGAGAGAATAAGATAAAGGCAGTGTTGGATGTAGAGTTACCCACATAGACTCCAACAGTGGAGACAGTGGAGAATTATTCATTCGGGGTGCAGAATCGAGCCTCTGGACAACCGTGGCCGTTGCACGGCGGTATAATAGCAGACGATTTCGTCAGCTTGTCCGTTTGACCAACGACCCCAACAGAGGATTATACGCGGAGTGATTGCTGCTCGTGCTAGATTGATCTCTCCTCATGCGGAAGTTTTCAGATGAGCGACTGGTAACCCATCGCGCTGCACTTAGTTCAGACGAAAGGACCCGAAGATCTCTCTGTTGAATGTAAAATTTAGTTTTGCACCAATCGTGCTCGACGAGCCTAGAATGTTGTCTGTCGTGGGACGTTGACGACGGCGGCAAGAGATTCAAACCCTGACCAGGTTATCACTATTTCCCAAAGTCGGTGTGGAGCTTCCATTGTTATACCTAAAATATTTCCTCAAGTCACCATATTCATTTAAATCAGCAAGCACCCAGGAACTTCTTGTTCGCATCCCGCTGCTGCGGACAGAGTCGTAATATTTAGAGACTCGGGTGCTCGTTATTCGTGCACGGATGTCATCCACAATTGTAGGAGAAGCTTATTTGCCTCAAGAAGTCCAAACAGTTAGTCGAACCCGGCGAGGTAATCCAACCACTAACTTGACGATCACAGCACCGACTGAGGCATATTACATCCATCCAGATCCGTAATTTTACTCCCTTCCCTATTCGAGATGTTGTCACGTCTTCTCTTGCCGCCGTTGGGCCTGTTCCACTGGAGTATCAAGACGACGCCGATCTTACCCTCTCCCGGAGACGCTCCCGTCGCATCTCTACAAATTCTCTGTATACTCTTAGAAGTCTGAGAGGGGATGGGACACGCGCCGACGATAGCGCGACGGCCACTAGCTCCCAAGCCCTCGACCTTAGCCCAGGTCGACCTCGAGCCAATTCTCGCTCAATCCGGAAATCCATCCCCACCGGATTCCCTCAGCGACCACAGAGGGTCCGTACAACGTCATCTGCATCTATGCATTCGTTGGCCAAACCGTCACTCTCGATGCCATATGATTCACCCTCGCTTAAAGGATCCGATGCCATTCCTTCCAGCCCTGTGGTCCCCTATGTGGAAATAGATGAGTATCAGCGCTCCCTTGAGCGTGTGGTTGCTTCGCGCCTAGTTGAGACATTCCTGTGTCTTGAGGCGTGGACAGAAGGGAGTCGAACCAAATCCAATTCGCTTCGTTCGAAGCATTCTATATCCCCCGTAAGGCCCATCGGCATCAGCTCGGAACCTCTTTCAACGAGACTTCGTTCCAGTAGCGCATCATCGACTCCCCATAGTCAAAACTTTCAACCGATCACTCCACAACCATCTCAACGAGAAGTCTCTGTCCAAGGCAAAGCTAAACCCTCATCGTCTTCATCAGCTTCCAAATCAAGACCTAGCTTACCATCTACCTCCGGATCATCGGCTCGTTATTCCCCACGGATCAATCGCAACGAACCTGTACGCTCGAACACTGTATCAACGACTCATGCTTTACCTACCCCTGCTCCCTCCCCACCTCCCAGCGATGTTGGAGATGGAGCAATAGATTGTGCCCCCTTCTATATTTCTCATTTTCATGCACCGTCCACCAACCCTTCGTTTACCTCATTGGAGGCGAATCACGATTTTGCACCCTGGATCGATCTTGGGACCCGCAGGTTCAAAGCCTCGTTATGGGGTAACGCGGCGAGCGAGTGGGGAAAGAGCCATAAACCTTTGGAGAATGAGGAACCTCCGACCAGCCCTGAACAAAAGGAAACCTGGGAGGTTCTTACGTCGTGGAACGTAGATATGAATGAGCTGGTTCCTTTGACAAGCGATGTGAGTCCAACATTTTCTGTGGCTAGAAATTTGCTTAAAGATTTCTTCGTTTATTAGCCCCTACTATTGCCATCCAATACCTTGGTGTTGCAACTAGCACCAAATGGCGACATGTTCTATCTACCTATGAACAAGCGACGTTCACTATCAAACTCCGGACCAACTTCCCCAGTTGCCGGATACTCGGACACTGAAATCGACTATGAGGGCTCTGGGCCAACCAACAGGGGAAAGGACAGAACCTCACATGTTCTGAGAAGTGACATCCTCAACAAGAGTCTTCGAGAAGTCAAGATGAAGAAGAGTGCTGGATTTGGTGATCTACTCAAGTCGGTCCTAACCATCTTTGGCGAATATTTACTGAATGTTGATGCAAACAGGCTTGTCACTCTGCAATCTGCTATTGCGGATACGAAGATCCAATTGGACGAGATCACCGATGAATGCGATCACCTATTGGCAGATGATTTGTCGGCTTGTATGGTGAGGCAGTGGCCTTCCTGTTAAGGGCGATTCTAATGGTTTACGGTAGTTTCGAGAGATATCAGAGAGAGAAGAGGCTCTCCGAAATCAAAAAGAGACACTCAATGCATTGAGGCTACAAACCTCGCAGAGTAAGATCTTCCATGCGGGTTCCTGTGGACGAGGCTAACCACTCGATCATTGAATCTAGGGAGGACAGAGCTACAAGCAAAAAGAGCGTATCTCAGGAAACGAAATGAAAGATTGGAAAGAGCCCGGGAGTTGCAAAGCGAAGATTCTGCAGCACTGAATCATACACAGGACGAAGTCCATGAATTACGGTAAGAGATGTCAGATTATTATATCGAACCTAATTATTTTCAGAGGCCAACATGCAACTCTTTCGACCACACTTCAAGCCGTCCGAACCACGCTACTCCAAACGGTGGCAAATATTTTCCCCATAGAGCCATTGGAGCCAAGGGACCTACTTTTTAGTATTCTCGCCGTTCCTTTGCCAATACCGACAGGGACGAATGATCCAGCGCCTCCTCTTACTCTACCGAATAACAATTCATACAATGAAGATGCAATGGCTAGCGCAATGGGTTATGTCGCTCAGGTCGTCAACCTTATCTCAGCCTACTTAGGCGAGTTGTCAGTTTACCCCATCAGGTGTCTAGGAAGTCGAAGTATGATCAAGGATCCGATCTCCGCCATGATGGGGCCCAGAGTGTATGTGCTGACTTTAGCCGCTTTTGTGCAACGACTTAGATCAACTACAGATTCCCTCTCTATGCCCGAGGTGTAGAGCCTTATCGTTTTGAGTATGGCGTCTTCTTGTTAAACAAGAATATCGAGATGGTAAGGCTAGGACGAAATGGCATTTCTTGTTACTTACTTAAGTGGCTAGCTAATGAGCGAACGGAATCTACGTGCAATGGACCTCCGTCATACCCTCCCCAATCTTAAGAACCTTCTTCTCACCCTGACGAGTGGAGAGACAGTAGTTCTCAAGTAAGATGTCTTGTTTGTTGCCAATAGTGTCTATGCTGATGAGATAAATTCAGACCCAGGGCCCGCAAAAAGTCATCAATCCTCCCCAATCCTGACGCTACATCAATCGCGTCATCCGACCCTCCGACGCGGACATCTTCCCCACTATTGAGTAGCGAACTGGCTAGCGAAAGTGGATCGTCAATACAGATAGAGCACACACTCCCTACCACGCCGACTGCCTCCAAAGTGGTAATCGAACCAGACCCCGAGCAGCCTACGGAGGATTTAACTCCAACGAGCTCCAGTCTACTGCCTAATACTTCGACAGCAGATAAGGTGGATACGCCCACAGTCAAGAAAACCTTTTACTCTCCTTTAGCTGCCTTGCTACGGACACGATATCCTTCTGTCCGAACCACGTCGAACCCATCTTCGTCTGCCCTGAACCTCAAAGTTGAAGCAGAGGTGGAACCATCGAGCTCTAGCGATCCCCTGGCCCCCCAAAGGGGGGAGACGGCCCCGAAGAACGATGCGGACGAGACCTCCACGATTCGAGGTCGCAAGGCCACTCCACTGGTTGTGGATGACTCCATCGGCTCAGAATAGTTGGAACAATCACCAACTACAGTAGAACATATAAAGCAACACGCGTCTTTGTGTCAACGATCGTTAATACTAGTGATGGTACAAATACAGTTCATGGCGCCAGCTTTAATCCTCGAACTCTACTGCAAATTCTTCAATGTCTGTTAGCCAGTCACCGCTCGCTCTGCGTTCGAGGACATCCAGCCGTTCCCTATACTCATCCGAGTTCACCCGCCAAACGTGAATCTAGCATGAATGGAGGCTGAGTCAACGACCTATGCAGGCTCTGATCGACAACTCACCCCTTCAACGTCCACTTCGGAGACCACCTCGCCATTAATGTAGTCCCAGAAATTCTGAGCGAATAGCCACCCATCGAACCTCTTGGTTTCACATCTTTCTTGAAGGCGCCTACGGCTACCATGTAGTCGCGGGAGATGTTCGGCAGGTGGCTATAAACTAAGTAAATGGGAAAGGAAGCAACATGGAAGGCGACTTACTGCTCCATATCCTTCGATGCCGAATGGCTCGTCGATAGGAAAGACAGGATTATGTACACTCGCAGCTACACACTTCACCCTCACGCTTAAACCACTAGTCAGTTGCTAAAGAGTCGTCAGTGGCTGATAAATAGCTGAGAAAATAGGGTCACCTGCTGAGGCGCTTCCGTGAACTGTCGAAGACGAGTGGACAATAGTCCATATGGGTTCCATACTTCCACAAGTTTGGCGTTACATCGAACTCGAGGAGGGCACGGATCCTGTATCTCCGGGTCTTCATTTGACAAGTGATACCAAACTTCCACATTTAGGACTCCAGATCGCCGTCTCTTGCCCCGGTCCCTAACAGTGATTTGGTAGACCGCGTCGCATGGCCATCCTAAAAGGAAGCACGCCAAAGCCCCCAAGTGAACTAGAGAATAGTTCTCCGGTACTTTCATTGCGCGGTAGATGCCAGTATCCAGTAGGTTGCTCTCACCTGGCGTTGCATCGGACGAACTGTATCTAGCGGAGAATACGTCCATCTCGATAATATGAAACCGAGTAGTTTTGGCAGTTCTGGAGAGATCCTGCCTCATTAACTGTCTGATATCGCTGGGTATCACATGCGCTTCCACCTGCTCATAAAGGGGGACCGGGTCACTAGGCCCGGTATCTTGTGAGTGCCCAATGTTTGAGGGTTCAGAGTTTGCGTCGGGTTCTTGCTTCTTGCTTGTCTGAAGGGAGGGCCCCTGTTCGCTTGTTGAATACCATCGTCGAGCTAATATACCGATAATGGACAAGATTGAGAGTGCAGTAGACCACATAGAGGCTTCATATAGGGTATAAATGTCATTTGAGCTGTCCTCTGAAGGGCGATGGGGGATATAGGCGAAAATTAGTGCCTGCTGGATGCCATGCGGTTTATACACCTGTTGTGTTTACAAATTGGGAGGCGGCACAAGGCAGAAAGCTGGCAATCCGCGCGTGGGTCGAACAATATCGATATATTGTGAATATTCGACGACAAGAACAAAGGGATTGAGGGAGCTGGCCTCCTGGCGAAATACAGCCAAGGTGCACAGTGGGAGCCGAGTGAGCTAAAATATAATCAGTAACATTAGTAACAGCATAATCCAAATAGTAGTAGGGACAAGGAAGACCAAAACACATGAAGGAATGGGAGTCGGACAGGTGAATAAAACAACAGCACACTAAACGAGTATAGGGGGACACAGTCGGCAAATGATACAATGTATGAGAGTCCTACAGATTCAAATCAGAAAGGAGAGCAAGAAGAGTAATAATGTCGTGGCGTATAGAGGTCGGTGAGGAAGGTGGAGCTATTTGCTCCGCATTAATGACGCTGCAAATAAACGACCCCGTGAAAGCTTATCGAGATTCGGTATGACCGTTGGTTGTTCGTACCATGGGGGCAGGGTCACCTATCACAAAGTCTACGTCATCCTCCGAAGTCTCCAGGTCCTCTCTATCGATTTTGTCTGGAGTTGAATGAACTGAACCACCTGCAGAAGTACCACTCTCCATGACAGTGGTACCATTACCTATTTTTTCTTCCGGTCGACGCAAAATATGCTCGGCGATACCATTTGACATGGTAGATGGGTTGGTCGACTGCGATGGACCATAATAAGGGTATTGTTGCATGGGATATTGTGGATGGAATGAAGTTTGTCCCATAACCCCGGGATACACAGGAGCAGGGCCCGGATACCACATATCTGGCATCTCCGGAACAACACTGTCTATAGCGTTTGGCATCACGTATTTTTGCCAGACGCCATGGGTCATTCGAACATGGCCATGCCGTATTTCGACGAATTGCGACCACTGCAGAGTGTCGCGAACGATGTCATCGCTAACTCTAAGGCTTTGTATCCTCGGAAAGGATTGCAATATATGCAAAGGAACCCAGCCCTGTTTGTCCATCTACGAGTATTAAAGACGGCTACAGAGAGAATAGATATCCACTCACTCGCTCCCGAAGATATACATCCTTTGCTACATTTTCATGGCTGAAGTAATACTCGATCTAGGCTACGTTAGCAACCAGAAGATAAAGGTGGTCCCGAACCCACCTGTCCAAGCAATTTATATCGGATATTGTCCATCTGGAACGGCAATCGCGTTAGGGGGGTCGGCGAAGGGGGGCCCATGTGCGAGCTATTAGTCTCATTAATCGTAGATGACATATGGAAAGGAGGGTATCCCTGAGGCGGAACCGCTGAGAAATAAGGATAAGGTTGAAGGTGCATTGCTGGATCCGGGAAGTAAACAGCCCCAGTGGGCGGTAGAACTGTGGGTGGCCCAGGATATGGGAAAGGCGGATTAGATGATCCACCATGCGGGTTGTATGTCCTTGGATTACTGAAGCCGCGGAACCCTCTTCCACGACCAACATATCCTCTGCCTCGCCCCCCGCGTGACGAATACCTCTCGTCGCGTCCACGCATCGAACCTCTCCCATGACTCTCATTACCATACATCGGTCGAGGGTGAAAGGGGTTCTCTCCTCGTGTATTGACGTTCGGTGATTGTTGGCCATATGTGTGATGCTGGTGTGATGGAACAGAGAATGGATCGTCACGGATCCAGTCACCGCGCGAGGTCGCTGATACTGGAGATGGAACGTGGGATGCAGGTGCAGACGCCGAGGCCACACCCATTAACAAAGATCCAGTCTGTGGTGGGTGAGGGAGAATAGCAGACGAGGGCATGGTTATACCCATAGCCATTCCTATGTCGTGTGACGAAGGCCCCGTGCCGGGCCTCGGGAGGGTGAGCTGGGAAGGGATAGGCTTCATTGATCGAGCGACTGATGTTGATATGTCATGTAAAGCCACTGCTTCCACTGGTGTGGAAACTGCGGGATCCTGGGAGGGTGTTTGGGCAAAGAATACAAGATCTGTATGTTGACCGAGCTCCTTTCCAGTATATCTTGGATCCAATAAGTGGGAAGTTCTAGTCAACCATCTAGTGGCCATTGATTCTGGCGACCCAATTGACCACCAAGGGCCACGCGTCGGTCTTTGGGAACTAGAACGAGGAATCAAAGGGATGTCCGTTTGAGGTATCGAAGTTTTCTTATCCACATAGAAATTAAAGTGGCTGGGGACATTGTGATGATTTAGTATACTCGGGATCGCCGTCATATATCCTGCGAGGGGAGGCGCATCTTCTGGTCTCGGACGTCTCCGCCGTTTCTCCCTACGGTAAACACTCGCATGGTTTGTGTCTGTAGCCTGAGAGACAACAGGATTTTGGGTGTAAGATGGGCAGAATGCCGGAGCATACATCGCTGCTTGCCACATGGATGGATAGCTTATTGGCGGTGCGGGATGGGCAGAATCAAGATGAGGTTGATTGGGCACATCCGGCTGTTGGTAGGAATGCTGCGACGAAGATTTGATACCACCAGTTGATCCTGGTGGTAGATGTGAAAGGCTTGAATGAAGAGGGCCCGTTGGCTGGGACGGGGAAGGCTGTGGATTCGACATTGCAGCATCAGGGAAGCGGGATTGCTCTTGATCAGAGTTTGTTCCTGTCGGAGGCAGACCAGATGAAAGTTGAAGCGGAGATACCCGAAGGGATGACGCGCCACTTGGAACATTCAGTGAAGAATTCCGGTCGTGCCTTGTACTCCCAGTTGACACAGGTGATGGACCGTCCTCCTTTTTGTGATCTGTTCCGTCCATATTCTGCTTACGCCCACGGCCATTGAACCTTGGAGAATGAGACTTCGAGACTAGTGCTCGTTGCGCATCGGCGGCGGCTTGCAACTCTTGAGCAGGCATTGCAACCCATTTCGTCTTTTCGCCTAGAATTGAGAGTTAGAAGTAGTAGAAGGGAAGGAGTTGGAAAAGGAATAAGTAGGATCTCGTTTGCTGATCGACGCAATTGAGATCAGGGTGATTAATTCAAACATACCCTTATGCTTTTTCGTAGGACTAAGGTCTCCATCATGCTCGCTAGGTGTTTTGATAGGTGTATGAGAGCCCGATATTGCGGCACTCAGAGGGGATGCTGAAGCACTCGACGACTTTACTCGCTGTACAGAGGTAGGGGGTACTAAGGCATCGCCAACCTGTGGCCAACTCTGCGTATCAGCGAGTGAAGGAGGCGCTAGATTATACTTGACGACAAACGGGTCATCATTATTCACTGTCGGTTTGCTTGCACTGGATGATGAAGATGCTTGTACGGAACCCTTGCTACCTTGCATCTTCGACTTGGAGGGTACCTCGTTTTTGCTTGAGGATGATTTTTCAGGGTTGATCATAGAATCAGGAACATGAGAGACAGGTTGAGATTTCTGATGGGCCTTTCCTTGCCGCTCTGACCATACATTACGTACTGGAAGAGCCGTCGCCTTGCGCTCTGGAGACGCCTGGTGAGATGATTCCGAAAGGATTGTAACAGAATGTGGTTGTGCAGCGGAGGTAGGGGTCGTTTGTGTCACCGACAGCGCAGGACTTGAACCGAGCGTCTCGGATATTGCAGACGAGGATGCACCTGTAGCTTCCGAACCCCCTGAAGGATCTAATTGCTTGACTTGACTGCGAAATCTGGAAGACACAGTGGCTTTCTTTGCCCGCTCAGCATACGACTCTTCCATCGCACCTCCTACAGCCGCCATTGTACACTTGCTCTCTACCAGAATCGTTCTTGATGAGACTTGACTTCGTCTCGGAGTGATGCTCACGGTATTGGCGAGTCTGGCCAATTTTTGTTTGTCGTCGCTGGGTTCAAGGCTGAACTTGAACAAGAAGATAGTGACCAATCAGAGTTTGTGCTCTCGGCCTCTACTTACTTTCACTTGCTAAACATTTTCACATTTTAGTTCAAATCTCTATAGTAAATATATTTCTCATTCACGTTACGACAAAGTTTGATACCGGCCAACCGGTTTAGCTATTTTCTTCCAATCGGAATCATTGGTGTACACCAATTTGTCTATGGAATCCTGAAAAACGCTATACCAGCTCGCTCACTATCAATCTCCTTCTTCACTTTTGCACTAGCACCACTCCGGACTGCGCCTGCAAGAACTAGTTCCATACCTGCCCTGACCACCTTGCTCTTCATGGTCTCTGAACCGTCCATACTGCTCTTCTCCACATAATCTGCGGGGAGCTCTATTCTTTCTTCGTCCACACAAAACTCCATATACGTCACCAGATCGTCCAGAATGTTCTTGAAAGCCTCTCCATCCACACCTCCTTGCAATCCATGAAGAGTTTTTAACGTTACCGCATGCCACGCAATCAAAGGGCATCCCTGTTTGATAGGAACAACGAGTGAAGGACAACCATTCAGCAGGGTATAGTTCATAACCGACTCGCCTGGTCGTGCAGAAGATGTCCAGACCCCCGCACGATGTGGTGACAAAGCCAGTGTGAGAACTACCATGCGGCGATTAGGAGGAAGTGGTGGGATTGCTGTTGGATCCGTGACGGTTGGTACCGTCGGCTTCCCCCTCCATTCGTTAATTTGCTCTGTAAGCCTATCGATCATCGTTGTTGGCCCATTTTTTGTAGCGTTTATGGGAGCAGTATTAGACTGGGGCGTCGATGTTCCACTATTTGATGTGAGCACCGGCTCGTCGATAGTCGATTGGGAAGCTGGAGGAGGATATAGGGGCGGGGCGTACTTCGGAGATGGAGCAGCTGCAACCTCGGGTACTGTAGCTGGGGGAATTACTTCCTTGGACTTCTCACGTTTGTGTCCAAACATTTGCGTAACGAACGCGAAGCCAGTGGGCGATGGCGGCTTTCCCTCTAGTTTGGCGGCTGTTTCCTGGGTAAGGCCAGGCTCGGCTGGCGAAGCTTTACCGAATTTGAGCGCATTCAAAGCCTTTTCCACAACCGAAGGATCTTCATGCTCTGGAGGCAGATCAGGCTCCACCGCGAGGGCAATCACTGTTTCAGAGTGCTTGAGAAGCGCCATTCCGATGCTGTAGTCTCCTTTCAACCAAGGTCCATGACAGAAAACGACGTCAGGGGTCATGGACCTTGGAATAAGCGGCCTTCTACAGCTTGCATAGAGGTAGGGATTGAACCACCCCTTCTCAATGGACAGATACTCCTTCACATTGCTAAACAGTGTCCCTTCACTATGATCGGGCTCTGGAGCGCGGAAGTAGCCGAGAGATGCATCTGTGAGAATATGCTTGAAGACAAGGGTAATCAAGAGCTTCTTGATATCGGTTGTCTCTAGTTTTCCGGAATGCTTTGGAATCAACAAATCCGTTGGTTTGCTAATAAGGAGATGATTCGCAACCTAAAAGCTGCGATGAAGCCTTGATTTCCTGGCGAGCAAAAATACCTACCTGACCTCCTACTTCATTACCAGCTAGTATTCCCAGTTCGACTATGATAGTACTCCCAAATGAATCCACCACAACCCCTCCAGCTGACTCCATCAAAGGAGAGGCCACGACCGCAGCACCACCCTATAAGTAACTAAACCAACATTCACAACCTTGAATGAATTTCTTACAGTAGCAACGATAACCGTATGGATCTAAAGGAGAAATCAGTCGATTCTAATGATGCTGATAAGAATTAACTCACTGCTACATCCCTGAATCTTGAGAGATTGAAGTGTTAATATCCAAACAGTTTCTTGGACGGCGTCTTACCTAATACAAGGGAGGATCAGAGGCACAGAATCGCCTATGGTGCTAGATGTCAGTTGACGGATGAAAGTGGGTGCATAAACTAACCCCATGGCGACAAACAGATTACTGTCTCCCCTGAAGCACGTAAAGTTTGGGCCATTGCAACCTAGTCGGAGAACTCTCAGCGAGCGTCCCATATCTGAGATGTCGGATGATTCTCTGATCCATACCACAATTCTTCCTGTCATAGATTGAACAATCTTGCGCACTATCCATGGTTTCTCTTTTTCCTGTTCGATAAGATGGACCTTTGCTGGATCCACGGGTTGTAAAGGGGACACAGAGCTCATGGCGTTGCGGTTCAAATGCTAATGATAGCACAGCTGATGACGACTTCTATCCCACCCATAACCACAGGGAATCTGATAAATCCCAAGAATCTTGGATCTCAGCCTGACATTAGAATGTTTCTTCGGTTTAAATACACGACGTCGATTAGTAGACGCTCCTTTTCGAACTGCAGAGAGGGTTATTAGATTCAATTGTCTCGTAATCACATGAAATATCCAATACACACGTCTTTGTTTGAAAGCGGTTGATGGTGCGGACCAAAGGTGGTTTATCCAAGGCCCGCGCTCCTTGGCCACTCAGTCACTTACAATCAAAGTTTGGCGGGTTTAGGGAATCATTATTAAGTCAAAAGCGACTTAGTACTACTAAGAAAAATGCCAGTAGAAATGTAGGGGATGGTTCGATGGGTCATTTGGTACGACTGACAACGACGCTTAGTGGTAAATCATGGGCAGACGACGTCGAGGAACTCGGTATGCATCCCCAATCGACACGAACCATTTCTAGCTAACGTTTAGTTTCTCAGACCAGACCGGTATCGAGGAGACTGTTGATGAAAATGGAATTCGAACGATTACTCAGTACACCACAAATGAAGAAGGCAAAAAGGTCAAGGTGAGACGACATACCTTGCATAACCTGCATTTCTAACGGAGCTGTTTCAGATTGTTAAAAAGATTCGTCGTATAGAAAAACGCACACTCGTCAATCACCAAGTGGCTGAAAGGAAAAATTGGGCCAAATTCGGTGCAGAACGGGGATCAAAACCGGGTCCAGACAACGCCACAACTACAGTCGGGGAGAATGTGGCCTTAAAAATACACGCAGGTGCCAAGGTATGAACATCCACTCGAATCATATTGACCATCCCTAAGAATGGACACAGGCAACAGAGATTGAGCAGCAAGAACAAGCAAAGACACCTTCAGCTCACAAGAAATTGAAGTGCAGATTGTGCCATGGAGAGCATTTTACAACAAAATGTCCTTATCGAAACGAGTTGGAGGGTATAGGACTTGGTGAGTACTCCTTTACAACTATTAATCCGCCCTTATATGAAAAAAAATTGCAATAGATGTCGATCCGGACGATATGCCGCCTGCAGAAGGACCAGCAACAACAGCAAATCAATCGGGTTCGAAATACGTCCCTCCAATCCGTCGAGCTGGTGGTGGTGGAGGAGGAGCGGGAGAGTCAATGAATCGATCTCGCGACGATCTTCCAACACTACGGGTAACCAATGTATCAGAAGACGCGACGGACGAAGATATCCGCGAACTCTTCTCCCGCTTTGGAAGAGTCCATAGAGTATACATCGGTCGCGATCGGGAGACTGGAATAGGGAAAGGATACGCGTTTGTTAGCTTTGAGGATCGGGCTGTGGCAGAAAGGGCGATGCACAAAGTTCATGGTATGGGATACGACAACCTCATTTTGAACTGCCAGTGGTCTCGTAAGTACAAACATCTATTTGATGAGGACATTACTAACTCATCTCACAGAGCCAAGGGAAGCCAGACCAGCACCTCCCTAAGGACTCTATCAAGCGTGCTTATTTTGCTATATTCCTGTCGTATCTGGATAATGATAGCAATTTCATATATAGCTATCGACCTTCGTTAAGATTTCTTAGGCACAGTGCTTCGCTTGATTTGTACAAACATCCCTCGCGCGCCCTCACACGTTCCTTACCTCCATAACCCTCTGGGAGTAATTGTTCTAACGTTGGCCATGAAGTTTCGACTTCAAGTGATATGTTTCGCGTTGCAATTATCTTTGATAGCGAAACCCGCCTTCAGCTTGCCAACTAATCGTATGTGTCTGATTTTCTAGATTTCTGGAAGCTTAATTGACATTGAAACATTATCTAGAGGCTACATGGACTACATCTCTCTTGAATCCATATCCAAATCAGCCCAAAATTGTCTTCCGGGACGATGGTTCCTTCAAGATTATGGTCCTCAGTGACTTACATTTTGGGGAGAATCCCTGGGACTGGTGGGGGCCGGAGCAAGACAGAAAGAGTCTTATCTTGTTGAGAGAGGTTCTCAAAGCTGGAAAGGGCCAACCTGACTACGTGTGAGTGGGTCTAGTTTGACCTTTTCCGTTGACAGTGGCGACTGAGGTGTTGTGAACAGGGTAATCAATGGAGATTTGATTACAGGAGAAAGTATGTGGCTCTATAATCTATGTTTTACGTGTCTAAACCTGAGGTCGTGAAGACACCTTCAAGCACAACTCTACCTTACTCATTGATCAACTCGTTGGACCCATCAACGAATCTGGAATCCCTTTCTCGTCTATACATGGAGTGAGCATTATCCACCGAGGCAGTCATTTCTTACCCATGGCACCTACAGAATCACGACAACCAACCAAACATCACTCATCTGGCTGAAATCCAGCGTGAACAGTTAGTGGCTCCAAAATCATACACCCGTCGATCACCAGTAGGTGTGGGTGGAGAAGGTGGAGAAGGAAACTATTGGGTCCCAGTGCGTCTTGCCTGCAAAACCAAACAGATAGATCCCCTTAATCAACGAACCTAGGTATATAAACGTGTCGAGGATGCAAAACCATCTCTCGTGCTTTGGTTCTTCGATTCTAGGGGCGGAGACTCACCTGGCAAGGACTCAAAACCTATGGAAGACTGGGTACATCACTCTGTGGCGAAATGGATCCAAAGCGAGTCAACAGCCATGCGGGAAGCCTGGGGCTCACAGGACAGCATCGGGTCCCTCGCATTTGTCCACATTCCTCCGTAAGCAGATCTGTAACCGTCTGTGGTTCGCGGCTAATGCCGAGACCAGCTTCTTAGTACGCAAACTCCAGGCGAACCTGAACGAAACTGTCAGCCCTGGTCTCAACGGTTCGTATAACCCCACTTTGAGATCAACGAAGATTCACACCCTTCTTAGCTGATCATATGGGAGAAGGATCGTCCCAACGGAAGGGCAAAGACAAGGCATTCTGGAACGCACTAACAACACATATACCAAATTTACACGCCCTTATCTCTGGCCATGGTAGTGTCTTTCTTCTCAGGGAATAGACTTACTGGGCTAACACACTTCAGACCACGGAAATGAATGGTGTGCACGTGAGCGTAAGAAGGGGCTCGTATTCTGCTTCGCAAAGCATAGCGGGTGGGTGACATTCCCCTCTTGTTATGGATATTTGGCTAACGGCTTCATTAGGCACGGTGGCTATGGCAAGCCAGGCTGGGGATTCGGTGTACGCAATATTCTTTTTCAAAACTTCGACACAACTGGTACATTGAAGACTTGGATTCAGATGGAAGGCGGAGACAAGAAGGCAGAGCTCGATATTGACGACTCCTTCGACCCTTAAACAGTAGGATGAGATGGTTCACATATTCCTAGTATTGCATATCCGAGTTCTATCAAAAGTTGAATACATTGCAAGTTCCATACGGTAGAGTTCAGTCAAACTTCATGGGCTAGAGTAATTTTGTTTTTTTTTCGTAACTCTTCTTTCGTAACTCTTTATGACATCTTGGCGATCACACGAGGCTCCATGACGTCCTTCATAGAGATGAAGATATCATCAGCCGGATGGCGGTAGAGTGGTGCCCTCAGTCTCTTTTGGTCAAGGTGGTGACCAATGAAACCGATGCTGCGACCGAGGACGAAGAGACCGTTCAGGGTTCCGATCTTGATGTACTCATCCGCCTCTTCACGAGTGAATGCACCGCTGTCGCGGAGGAGATCGACAAAGCAAACGGCGATGCAACCATCGACGTTGAGGATAAGCTATTAAACAGGGCTCAGTACGAGGAGAGCAAATCTAAGATATGAAAGGAACTTACAGTATCTTTCTTGGCCGTGGTGACTTTCTCGACAGCCAAAGCATAGTCCAACAAACTGTGGCTGGGGAAATGTTTGCGAACATATGCTTTGACAAGTTCGACTCGCTGGTCTGGGTTATTCACGCTCTTGATCTTGTGACCGATACCGCTGACTAAAGTCATAATTAGAGGACATGTAGCCAACTAAGAGTCGAGCATACGTACTGAGCTTGTTCGCCTTCCGGGAGTCGTCTACAAACTCGCGTGGAGTCAATCCAACATCTCGGGCGTTGGAGAACATGGAGGCTGCTTCATCCAAGGCACCACCAAAGCGGCTACCGATGGTCAAAATACCAGAGGCGAGAGAAGAAACAAGATCCTTTCCAGCACGGGTGGCAACGATGGTGTTCATGGCACCAGAGACGGCTGGGCCGTGATCGGCAGTAAGCATCAACACCATTTCGACAAACTTGGCGGCCCAAGGAGGGAGACCTATGAATGGATGAGCAATCGAGGGTAATCTACGCTAGAAACTATGTACGAACGGCGTTTGAACCACAGCAAACTGACGACTCCTCCAAGGCCGATATCTTCACGGAAGACATCGGAGATGGGCATCCCGGCGTACATGAGCTCTTGTCCACGCTCGTCGGAAATGGTGGAGATAAAGGCAGCCGGTTTTCGGATCATACCGAGCTCCTGTGCCCACTTGTAGTCCATGGGGATGACAGGAGGATCACGCTCAGGCTTGGGAACGATCGCTCCAGTGGCAACAAGTTGGTCGTAAGTCTCTTTGAGGGCCGCAGGGAGGTCTTCGAAGGTGTCGGGAACAACGAATCCAGCAGCCTTCATCGCTGCATTCTTCGCGTCAGCTGTTTCCATATCAGAGTTGGCCATAGAGCCAGCGTGACCGAATTGAACTTCGGTGGTGAACATCTTGGCACAAGTTCCGATAGCCCAAGCCACGATTGGCTTCTTGATCTTTCCAGTCTTGACGGCTTCGATGACACGGTACTCTTCGATACCACCAACTTCTCCCAAGAGTACCAGCATCTTGCAATCCGGATCAGCCTCATAGCGGAGGAGATGGTCGATGAACGTCGATCCAGGATACCTGTCACCACCGATGGCAATGCCCTCGTAGGTGCCATTGGTGACGAGAGAGAGGATGTTATTGAGCTCATTGGACATGCCTCCCGATTTCGATACATAACCGACGGAACCTGGTCGGTAGAGTTTGGACGCGATGATGTTATCCATCATACTAAAGTCGAGTTAGTGACTGAATGGACTAATTGGGAGTTGCGCGTACCCTCCAGAGTTACCGATTCTGAAGCATCCAGGCTTGATACCACCAACGGTGGCGGGACCAATGATCAGGACACCTTTATCTTTAGCGAGGTGCAATATCTCCCTAGCGTGCCGTTCCGGAACACCTTCGGCGATCAGAGCAATGCTCTTGATTTGAGGGAAGCGGAGGACATCAAGAGTTGACGCGTAGACCGATCGAGACGATGCAAAGTTGACGATGCAATCAACCTCGGGGTGCTTATTCACGGCTTCTTCGATAGAAGTATAGACGGGGAGAAGGGTCTCCTTTGTGCCCCAGTAGAATTTCTGGATGTGGTGTCCACCGAAGGGGTAGATCATTGCGGCTACAGAGGGCGTATCCCGACCACAGCTGTAGTCAAAGTCGAGCATCCCTTGAATGGCGCGGGGCTGGAGACCATAGACGAAAGAGCGCGTCTGCGCATCAAACGGTCGATAAGCCGGTCGCTCAGAGGAGGTAGTCTCGAAATGTACAATCTGGTCATTTGGTTGGATACGCTGGCCATGGGGTCCAACAATTCCGACTGATTCCGGTTCTTCGATAGAGCCACGAATGGCTGGAGGGGGTGTACCAGGGGTTGATTGGAGAACGGAGTTCGAGCCGTTTACAGCGAGAGCCCGCTTGGGTTTGGAAATGCCGAGAGCAAGTGGCACAATGTCGGTGATGTGTGTTTCGGGACCATAAACCTTGATGGGAACACCAAGAGATTCTCCAAGGAGACGCATGGCCTTCAGTCCCTCCTGGTAGTTTGGACCACCACGGCGGACAAAGATGCGGACACGATGGGAAATGAGGGCCGCCTTATACTCTGATAGTGCACGGATGATTCCTTTGAAAGTAGCGGCAACGTTGGTAAAGTTGGCGATACCACCACCGATAATCAGAATTTTGCCTTCTGCATGAGGCTTTCCGCGAGTCATCAAATCGACTTGAGAAGACATTAGTAGGATAACGATAATCGAAAGAGTTTACTCACTGAGCGTCTTGGCATATTCGTATGTCTGACCTTCGGTAGGGGCACCAGAGTATTCGCCATAGTTTGCCAATTCGTGTGCAAAGCCGTGTGCAGCAATAGCATCGGAATAAACGACAGAGGCACCTCCTCCAGCGACCATAGTCCAGATACGGCCCTCGGCGTTCAATACAGTAAGCTTGAGAGAAGCACCCGTTGATCCATCCAATTTCTGGATATATGCCTCATCTCTCGTTAAATCACGACCGAATGGAGCAGGCCAGACCATTGGGGGTCCGCGATCTGCACCAATTGGGCCCTTCTTCGCGGCAGCAGTTGCCGCTTGGTCGTAAACAGAGAGATCACGGGCAATAGCCCATTTAGGACCGCAGATGAAATCTGCAGTCTGGTCGAGTTTTGCGGCCATGTCGAGATAGTGAATGGTCGGTGGGTTGCCATCGACGCCATCAAGGCAGACCAATGGGTTGATTTCGAGATAGGCAAAGTGAAGATCGACGTAGACTGAGTATAAGCGAATTAAGAAATCGACTAAGGTATCTTGCTTTTCGGCGGGAACGTTTGAGAGGAGGCACGATTTGACCTCCTCACGGCTCGGGAAGGGTTGATTGACAGGAATAAGGAGTTTGAGAGCTTTTGCATCGACATCTCCTACATCCACACCACCTTCATGTGTGAAGAGAATATTGTCTCCCTCACGAGCGGAATTAATGCAAACGTAATATTCGGTGTTGGAGGAGTGAGGAAGGAAGGGCTCGACAATGAAATTTTTGAGGGTTCCTCTTGTCGAATCCACCTACAAGAAAGTCTAGGTCAGACCGTCTGGACCTTGTAATCGCGCAAAAGATTTAAGTGGCCGCAGAAACACCCGATCGAAGCGCGTTGGCGCTACACCAATAGTGTCTCATCGATGTAGAGATCACTCCGGCCGATACCAGGTTCTGAACGACGCGTGAATGGTACTCACCTGAACCTCCTTGCCGGCACGTTCAACGATCCATTCCTTTGCCTGCTCCCATTCCTTGTTAAGAAGGAGCAAACCACTCTTTCCACGACGTTTGATGAGCTGATCTGGCTTTGCGACGAGCTTGGTGGTGAAGACCCAAGCAGGGAGTTGAGTATCTGGAGTGATGGCACCTGTTTCAGGATCCCAGCTAATTTGAGCTACTTTTGGGGATGGGTAGACGAATGATGAGGAAACAGTCGCGGTCTTGGAGATGGCTGGGGCACGCTCTAGCCAGTAAGCTAAGAGGAGTTTGGCGTCGTACTCATGGATAGCTAATCATGAATAAGAACCGCGTCAGCAATTGGTTTCTCGTTGTGAATATCTTGAAGATATCAGAGCCGAATGGCGGCTTACCTGTTGATCACGAACGACAATGTTCGAGAATCCGACCCGAGATGGAAAGTCAGCCACAATGTCAGAGTCAGTATCTCTCTTCGTCGCCGTCGTCGTTGAGAAACTCGCCTTTGGAGGACATTCTTTTTTTTTTCGAGAAGAGTTTGGGGGGAAGTGGAAGTGGTCGAGTCGAAGGAGGACCTTGGGTCGAAGCCAGAGGTCGCCTGGGGTTTATCTATGTGTGGTCCCCCAATTTTTGTTCCTCGTAAGATTTGGCAAGACCGTAAGATCCTGTCATTATCTAAGACGCCATTATTATCTTTCAGCACGATTTCATCACCATTATTCTCACCAAGATTGGCAGTCGCGGAGGGGCCGCCTCAAACGCTCCTCCGCTCAGCATAATCGCCCATAGTCGTCCACTAGTTGAAACCCTTTACCAACTTATTCAAGCGAGTTTTAGGAACTCAGACACTGGCTGGGTCATCATCTTACTCGCTCATTAATCCTCAGGAGGGACGAACGGGTGGCCGGACTATATCTCGAGGTACAGCTCGTCGCTCGCTATTATTTTGCCCATTAAGCTCTTTATCTACAATTTTCAGTGTCTTCTGGCCGTATATTTCGAGCCCTCACTCGGTGCGTCACACGACCAGCAAACCAAGGGCCCAAGGCCTATATAAATTCATGCCTAGACTCAGCAAATTACCGAGCTAAGGGCCTCTTTTACACATTTTCAATACTCTGGTCATGAAGGAAGGTCTAACGGACCCAGAATTTCGGGACCAACACCCGGCTCCCCAAAAGGCGATTTGCATAGATGCCTTCGGCTCTATCTACCGGCAGAAAACTCTGAAAATGTTTGCCTCTCCCAGCACGAATATTCAGGTACGACGGATAAGCGGTGGGTCCTTCCATGCGAATTTGGCTAGGATACAGTATGCCTCATGGCTTCAACGACTGACCATTTCACTCGAAAATTTCTGACCCTTCATGGAAGACGTCGTCATTATATACACCAGTTGGCGAGTCAATCAGGAGCTAAGGATAATCCCGTGATCTTCGTCCAGATCCCCCTCTTCTTGAGCTGACCATCTAGATCTAGGGCCTTCGCTCAAAGTCAATGTGAAGGGTCGCTACCCTTTCTCTACGTCATGATATATATAACAGATATTATCCCTCCTGTTATTTTGTCTGGTTTTCCTGGTCATTTTTCATCCAATGGACGATGGCAGAGGGGTGACTCCATCCAACACCCCTGCACAGAAGCCGCGTGGAACATTCTGAGTCACTTTGATAGGCTCATCATAACTCATTGGACTCGTACAATCGTTGGATTTTCTGGAGAACCAGCCTGGCTCTGGCCCATGCTTCGCTATCACCTGTCCACTTCAATTCTTTCAAGCGAGGACAGAGGACGCCGATCCAACTTGCAACTTTCAGCGGGTCCGCGGCCACAGATCTCCCTACGTCGAGGATCTCGAGCGAGCTCGTTTTCCTTGCTTGAAGATGGCCATCCGAACCAACCTGCCTGTAAGGTAGGTACGGCTCCGAAACGGGCCCCTCAGTGCCAACGACATCCAACGAAGTGGCATCAAACTCGATGGCCAACTCCCTCAAATTCACGAGGTGGTATAAAAGTGCTATAATACCTCTCGGAGTCACTTTCGAAGTCCATCCGGCGGATTCGAGACTCCTCTGTTGAGCATCAAGAGGAGTCAGTCTCAGCTTGCGACAATAAGACCACATATGCGAAATGGTATCGATATCTGCATCGTTTAACTGGATTGGGACCCCTAAATCGATTACCAGCTCTTCCAACTTTCGATGGGCAAAGAGCGGGAGGAGAACCGCTGCCGTCGGGAGATTCGAGAGTTGCCGATGGCTAGTAGGAGCTACAATTTTCAACTCGAACACTTGTAGGCTGCTGGTCGCGCGACAGGTAGCCTGGATGAGGGTATGGAACGTTTCTGTCGGACAGGGTGAATGTTCGTGGAAGGTGAGCTGTACGCTATTCAACGTGCTTAATTGGATAGAATGGATTAACGGGAGATAGATGCTGATCTTGGAACTGAAATTTAGAGTGCGAAGACTCGGAAAGGCACCTGGCGGGAATCGTAGCTGGTCGACGTCCAGTGAACCAGGATAAATATTCAAGTCTGCGACGACGAGATGGGCAGACGATGAGAGATGATACAGTGTACTGGGGAGAGATGGACCCCCTAAAGGGACCTGTATTTTTCGAAGGATCCGGAGCCCGACGATGAATCTGGACAGGACTCCGAACAAGAGTTCGTGTTCCTTTTCTATCTTAATCACCAAGGTCCTTAGATTTGGTGCAACGTTTATAACGTCGGATAATGCGTCTTTCATCGTGGCGAGATGTTGCACCAGCTGCTGGTCCACAACATCGCTACGAACGTCTAAGACGAGGTGGGTGGTCGTTGGACCAAGGAGATAAGGGATGATATACCACCCTTTGATATCGAAAGAAGTAAAATGCAATCTTCGGAGGTTTATGAACGGTCTTTTCATCTGGCTACAGAGCTGGAGCATGGTTGCCGACGTCAACTGGAAGGCAGTCCCAATGGTGCGATGATCATACATCAAATCACGAATTTGATGGGCATACATTGAGAAACGCCCAAGATCTGCATGTGGGATTGTCGTCTGGAGCTCTTGCTACAGAAGACAATGTATTCAGCTCGTCTGTCCCTTTGGACCAAATAAACTTACTGTTTCTCCGGCATTCTCCCTTAAGTGAAGCAGGATATCGTCTGAGAGTGCGGACAGTAGTCGACTGAAATCGTCGCACGATGCCCACAAGAGCTTCAACGCGATCATCGACCACGACGTACAAACACGGCTCAAACGCGAGAGTTGGACGCGTCCTAGAGACGTAGTTTCTGACCCATCTCTCAGAATCATAAAGATAAGCTCAAGCGTAGTTGGGGATAGTAGCTGCCACATTTCGTAGAGTGGTTGTAGTCGGGGTTGAAGCGGCTATTTAGGTAATTGGGACCGAGCTGATTAAGTATAGACGTAAAGCAGCACATAGGGAGGGAAAGGATACTATTTAAGAACGATGCAAATGACGACGCATATGCACATGATAAGACGCATAGAGGGATCAAGCAAAGGATAGCGTATTGAGGATGAAGGATCCCCATAGTGCTGCCCGGGAAGGCGCGTACATTACGACGAAAATTAACACAGAAAGCAATGGGGACCTAGATATCCTAATACTGAAGATAGAAGCAATGGGGAATCAGCAGAATGACACCCGGGACGCAAAACCACTCACGTTGTAAAAGGCACACAAAGCCTACTGACGCAACGATCAGCCCTAAAAGGGCTGCTAGGAGCTGTAGTTTGTAAGAGCTACTTGTACGATAGGGCAATCCAAGAGTATGAGTACCAGCTTCCTTCGAAAACTGATTCCCCGACTCAAACATTGCAACCGGCGTCCTTACCTCTTTCTCTGATGGAGTCCATGTATTCACTTCATTCTGAGAAATGTCCAAATAGGGTGAATAGGCCCAGCCGATAGGTTGAACGGAAGCTATGGAAGGGGCAGGTACGTTCTGAGGGTAGATTATCGGGAAGCTAGCCTCGTTTATGAATGAGCCAGTAACAGGAATATGACTGGGATGAGGAAGTGGAAGGGATGGAGGAGATGCATTGGACTGCGGTGAACGTTTACAACGGGATCTCTGAGCAGTTTTGAGAGGTTTCCTTGATATCAATTTGGTCAGGTGATGGGAACGAATTATGCTAAAGACGCAAGACTCACCCGTTACACGAGTCTTGATGCCGCTTCAAGTCATGAGATCGAGCGTAAGCCTTTCCACTGGAATTTCGTTCAGCCTAAACGGGAAAAAAAAAGGGGGGAAGGGAAGGGAAGGGGGAGGGGACAACTGACCATTCACAGAACCAAGGCTTGATAGGGACGAAAGCATGAGTGAGAATGTGGGGAGAGAGGTCCCATCTACGATGCAGCGAGTGAGGGTCACGCTTCCCGCCCGCTGAATGAGATTGCTGAATGCAAATTCCACATTTATACCTGGGCTCCTCGTCTGGTTTGGTGGCGAGTACGGCAAGATCCCCAAAGAGACGTTGCAACGCCAGGATGGCTTCGAAGACGAAGGTCCAATACTCCCTCTTGTTGCCTTGACAGTCTTCGTAGACCCTATAGTTGCCCGGTGAGAGGGTCTGGTTAAGTAGCTTTGATTGCGGTTTAGGGTCTTGGTTTGTGTCGGATTCTTGGGGGGCTACGATAGAATTAAATGGTGAAAAGAGGCCGAAGTTGGACTCGGTCGGTCCAGGTGAAGGTCCAGTAGCATAAAGTTGTTCGTATAGTTCATCACCTGAAAGAAAGAAGGTGAAAATTGTACTTCGCAAGCTCCCTAAGGACATACCACTGATATCGAAGAAAGGGGTCGGAGACACTGGGGGTTTCCGCATCAGTCAAGTATCCCGCTTTGAATGGGAAACGGGGCTTACGGCCTACAGCCTGGGAAGGGAACGCAACTGGTGGTACGCAGTGTACTGGATTGATATCCCGAGCGGGGTTGAGATCCAATAAGGGAGAATGCCCGCCTTCATTCCCTGGAGAGAAGGGGAGAGGGTACGCAAGATTACGATTACCATCTGACTGAGGCGGGACGAATTATTGATAAGGGGGTGAACGCACCTGGCATCCTGGGCAAGTATGCAGCAGCAATAGCAGCATTGTACGGCTGCACATTCACAAAGAGAGGGTAAGGGTCCTCATTGGCGTTCGAAGATATGAGGTGGTTCTGCGCTGGGCTGTTCATTGTCTCTCTATCTTAAGAGTAAGGGCAATAGAGCGACAAGCGAGCTCTGAGTAGTAGTTCGGCCGCAAAGGGAGAAGGGAGAAAGGGTGGGTCCTTGGAGGAGTTGAAGGAGCTGCTCTTTCCCCACTCCTTATATGTCGTTTGAACCAGCGGGCAACCAGCCCGGAGTTCGCAGTGAGTAAATTTCCTGTCTCCATTGCCTGACTCCCTCCGTCCTGGATCCGGGTCGGCGCGTGAGGAGGAGACACCCACAGATTCAGAAGAACAAGCGGCTGAGGTTATCTTCACTCACTTAGCCGCTGAAAAGTGTGAACCAGACCAAGTGGATTGCTTTACACCGACCAGTAGCTAGGCTCAGACAGTATTCTCTGGGGAGGCTGGACTTATTCTTTCGTTCTCTTCTCAGAAACCATCATCTTACCCGTCCTTCGATTTTTCGAATATTTTAAAAAATAGTTATATTTTCTGGGTGATCGCTCAGGACTCCGGGTATGACGCCGCGCGGTCCAATTTCACAGGTTCCGCCATCACGGCCAAGTAGTTCAAGTCCAGCTTAGCCTCTACCACTACATCCCTATATATTATGACGATCTTCTCCAAGCCTCTTGGTCCAAGAAAACAACTAAGAGGTCCACTTCTAGTCGCTCTAGCACTCCTCTTGCTCTCCAGGTCACGCCTTGGGGCACTCAATCTTTCGAAATTTGGACCGTTACTTAATGACAAGGCAACGCCTCAGGAGCTCCAACAAGCACGCAAACAATTGTATTTCGACGAAGATAACGGTTCCAAGACCCTTTTACTGCCTCATAGAGGCAGGGTTGCAAGGGTCGGTATTCCTTTTTACCTCAGGGTTAACTCACCGTGACATTTGATTAGGTCCCCATAACACCCATCTCACCCGAGATTTTCAAGAGAGATGCAAACTCCTTCAAGCCTATTCCGAAATCTCACAAGCCCAATGTCGATCGACTGTTCCTCAAGCAGCTCTTAGCCATCCTTCGTATCGTCTTCCCCTCGTTGACGTCCAAAGAAGTCGGAATTTTACTCCTTCATACCTTCTTCCTCGTCACACGAACGATTCTCAGTGTTTATGTCGCCCACCTGGACGGTAGGCTCGTCAGGGACATCGTTAGTGCAGACGGGAAGGGATTCCTCAGGGGGTTAGGGTGGTGGTTCGCCCTCGCAATACCCTCTTCCTATACGAATTCTATGGTAAGTCCGGGTGGCTCTCCGGGTGGACTCATCTTGATTCACCGTTTTCTCCTCATAGCTTCGGCATCTTCAGTCTAAATTGTCATTACGGCTACGAACCAGATTAACGCGGTATACACACGATTTGTACCTTTCGTCGGCCCCAGACCTCAAGTATTACCGGGTTTCGGGAGAAGGTGGTCTCGAGGGGATAGATCAGCAAGTCACCTCAGCTCATCTTAACCAGACGCTAATGCAACAACATTTTATAGATACATTACAAGTGATATATCGGCGTTCTGTGAATCGCTTTCTACATTATAGTAAGTCACCGTAGCTCCTCCTCACACGAGCCTTATGGAGTTCGGTCAGTGGGAACGTAATGAAGCCATCGTTGGATATTTTGATTTTCACCACGCAACTCACACGCAAGCTCGGTGCTATAGGATCGGTTCTTTTAACGTTAAATTACATGACCACTGCCACAATCTTAAGAGCAGTCACCCCAGCATTTGGAAGGTTAGCAGCTGTGGAAGCACGGCTAGAGGGAGAATACCGCGCTGGTGTGGGAAGGATTGGGCGTGAATCTGAGGAAATTGCGTGAGTCATTCCCACCTCCTGAACCGGCTATCTGGACGCTGAGTCACGTCACCTAGGTTCTATGGTGGAGGAGGACGGGAGAATCACATTTTAATGGGAGCATATCTCCGTCTGGTCAAGCACGTCAACTCAATCTACAAGGTATGTGTGTTCACCTGTGTTTACTGTTCTCGAATTCATATTGCATTCTAGATTCGAGTCGCCTATGAGTGGACCGAAGATTATGTAATTAAATATCTTTGGTCTGCCGCAGGTTATTGTCTCATTTCAATCCCGGTGTGGATGGCCACCAAACGAACTGTGGGTGTACAGGCACCACCAACAAGCTCGTCCGGAAAGGTGGATGATGTTGTAGCGGATCGGACTGAAAGTAAGTTGAAGCGACCTCGTGTCCGCGTCCGGTCTGTCTGACAGCTTCCAGATTACATTTCGTCACGTCGCCTCTTGATTTCCCTCGCAGACGCCGGAGGGAGACTGATGTACGCGTATAAGGACATTTTGGAGCTTGCCGGCCTCACGACCCGCATCTATACAATGCTCTCCACCCTGCATCACTTGCAGCCTCTGCCCGAATTCGAGCGTCATCCTGAGCGAATAGAGTTCCAGGACGCCGTCATCGGGATACCGAAGAAGGACCCAAGGCTGGGCGAGACAGCTCTGGTCGGTAATGCAGACGAGGGATTTGATTTTGCCGATTCGAGTGAATCCAACGCCTCGCATTCGGAACGACCCCTCGTGAGGGACCTGAACATTCGTGTAGAACGTGGGGAGCACCTCATGATTAGTGGTCCAGTGAGTACCATTGACCTCCTCCACCGATGACACTTCAACAGTGCCCGTACCCCCCCAATCCAGCCACTGACGCCGAATCCTACCAGAACGGAGTTGGCAAGACTGCGGTCGCCCGTGTGCTCGCAGGCCTCTGGGCCATCGAGGATGGCAAGGTCATTCGTCCAAACCGTGGATTTTCTGGCGTCTTCGTGGTACCCCAGCGCGCGTATATGGTGACGGGAAGCCTCTTGGATCAGTACGTCCCAATTTTTTGAATGGCTCATTAGACTACTGTAGCTGCCCCAAGAGAAGGCTATGGCCTATGGGCAGGCAGGCAGTCAAAAAAAAATCCCCAATTTAAATTACTCAATGTCAGGAGGCAGGCTAACCCGCAATCTTTCCTCTCGATTTTTTTTTTGTACAGAATCATTTATCCTCACTCTTATGCCGACTTCAAAAAATCCGGGAGGTCAGAACAAGATTTGATCGACATTCTCAAGGTTGTCCACCTCGCGTATTTACCAGCTCGGGAGGGGGGGTGGGATACGATCAAGGAATGGAAGGACGTCTTGAGCGGCGGAGAAAAACAACGTGTAAGCCTCTCTTTCTACCCTTTTTTCTTTCTTTTCTCCTCCCTCTTCTGTTTGAATTTTCCATTTTCGCCCCTACCCGTCCCCCCCTGTCGAACCCAGCCCTCCCCACGCGGGCTGGTTCGTTGGCCGTATGCTCACATTCGACAAATAGATGGGAATGGCCAGGTTGTTTTACCACAAGCCGACTTTCGCGGTGCTGGATGGTGAGGGCCTTTCGTCCGATTTATACCGACCCTTCATGTTGATTGGTTTCTCTCAGAATGCACCAGTGCCGTATCGACCGATGTAGAAGGCCTTATGTATCAGCATGCAAAAGATATCGGGATTACCCTGATCACAATCTCACATCGGTAAGTTCCGCGTATAATGACGAATCCCTTTAACTGAACAAACGTCACGCCTTCCCCCTTCTCATTTTTAGGCCAACATTAACCAAGTATCATAGTCGACTGTTGACTATCCACGGTGATGCTGCAGGATCCTGGTCTCTTACGACGGTGGGCACCGCAGAAGAACGAATGGGCATCGATCGCGAGATCCTCTCCTTGGAGGCAAAGCTGGCTGAAGTCAGTACGTGGGAGAAACGTGTGAAGGAGCTCGAAGTGCTCTTAGGCGCCGGTGAGGCATCGAAGAAGGTTTAAGCTATTTAAGTGTCTCCTCCCCTGCGTAGTGTCTGTGCCATCAATGCCATTGAATCTTATTGGACGGGATCTTAAATTCAATTTCTTGTCGGCGAGAAATTCGAAAATAAATCAGGATTGTCACTCTCGCGTCCTACATGATCATACAGGGGTCGAATCATAAATTTAAAGAGGCTTGGATGGCATCAATATGCCATCTTGATGCTATCGAGAGGTAGAACTCTCCACCCCTCAGAATTTTTTCTTGGCGTCGACAGAAATTCCTCCTAAAAATAGTTCAAAGATTGATTAATATCACTAGTTAAAAAATAAGGAAGAGAGAATTAAACGGACCTGCACCCATGTTCACCAACAATAACAAACCTCCCACGATGGAGAGAGTTTGGAAGAAGTCGTATTTGAGGAAATCGCGCTGAGGATGCTTGTCGTGCACGGCCCACCAGTTATTGACGAGGACGTTGAAGAACGAGAGGAGGATAACAAGGAACGCGGCAGACCATTTGGCCTTGAAACCGACGGCGACCATGACGCAGGCGGTGAGTCCAACAAGCGAGAAAGCCAGACGGGTAAAGTTCCATTCTCCCTGAAGGGTCACACCGATGAAGAGGAAAATGAGGAGTACACGACCAATCAGTTGGAAACTGAGCAGAAGAGGGGGTTCGGCCAGTCAGTCAGGAATTCAAGATTCGGAGAAAACCCAAATAAAGAAAGGCTACTCACTATTTTTTGCGGTCATTATCACTCAGATTAGGGAGACCAGCGAAAAATGTCCTTCTCGTGACCATCGAGTCCGAGAAGACCATAAGGAGACCTCCAACGACGGAGAGATTGCGGAGGAAGAAGTTGATGTCAAAGATGAGCCCGTATCCGAATCCTTGGAGGATAATGACACCCAAAAGACTTCCAACGGCGATTTCAGAATAGCGTTTTGTGATGATGGCTCCGGAAGCGCCAAGCATGGTCTACATGACGTTTTGTCATTCCAAATTCGGCCAAAACAAGGAAAATTACATACCACAATGTTCAAGAGGAGGAAAATATGGGAGATGCCCCATGGGAAGTAGCGATGTCTATACCACGTCACGGAATCGTGTTAGCAAACTGGTTCGATTACAGACCAGGGAGTATCTCACTTTTGGAGATACCAGTTCTGGTCACTCCACTGGGTAAGGATGCGAATTGCGTCTTCAATAAAAGTGACTACAATGAGGAAACGACCAATCGCGGGAAGATGAGGTTTGAGGGGTTGAGAGTAAATCTCGACCATATCTTCAACTTTGGTCGCATATGCGCGTATCTTCTCTACTGGATCATCGGGATTAGCTGACGATGGTGTTTGGTATGCGGGCGGTGGGGCAGCAAATCCGTGGGGGTTGCTGTTGTAGCCAGCAGCACCGTTTCCATAAGCAGACCCCATGTCTCTAGGACGGGCAATGTTTATTCTCGAGGACATTGTCGATGAGCTTGTTGTGGTGGAGTGTCAAGGTGTGGTCAGTGATAAAACAGCCAGCGAAGCAAGTGTTCGTGACGGATATGACTGGTAAAGCTACTGGCGCTTTAAAAGTTTTTGCAAATAAAATGTGAAAAAGTATCACGGAGGTTGCGTCTGATTAGTTTTTCTGGAACGAACCAGGAGAAAAGTTAGGAGAGAAAGAGCAGAAAGTGTGTTTGTTCGCTCAGCCTTGGACCCGGCCACTCTTTCTAGTTCTCTACCGTACAGCCTCTTTCCCAATGGCGATGAACAACTCCCACGATTCTATAAATCTCGTTCGTTTACTGAAAAGGCTCGAAGACCCAGAAACACCAGCGACCGCACTTGTGCGAGCCGAGGTACGCTTCCCAAGTTTCATACGTACAGTCAAGGGGTTCTGCGAGCTCACTGGCGTGGACAGAACGTCAAGTATGCTAGAACGCTAGCAAAGAGGGTATATGGTTCTGATACGTAAGACCTCATTTCACGCGCCGTCTTCGTAGAACTATGGCTCATTTTCTTGCTGCACCGCTTCCAGCAATCCATATGAGCAACGACTCAGCGCCATCGAGCATCGCCTGGATGGATCCTCAATAGCATCGGTACGCGAATGTTACCCTCTCATTGCTATGGAATAACCGCCAACAATGTTACAGAGTTATAGACGCAAAGCCCCCTCGGTTCGCTCATATACGTCTATTATCAGTCCAATATTCACATCAGCGGAGAAAAGAGACTCCAATGGATCCGCAATAGGAGACGTGTTAGCATCCCCAACAAGTCCTACGATGCCTCCTGAAGCGCCTCCTGAGGAAGACCCGGCAGCGCTTGTTTCTCAGATGTTGTTACCCTCAGAAGAGATGAAATCAACTATAACACCATCTATGTCGCTGTTTTCAGGTGCCACACAACCGGCCGCCAAAGCCTCGTCGATCTCACCTGAATTCCTGACTGCTTCACGGCAGACGCAGGACGAAATTTCCAAGAAGCTGGCCGACATGGCAGCTCAACTTCGAATGAATGCACAGCACTTTTCTGCAGCACTCGAAGATGATAAAGAGGCCCTTGCCGAAGCAGATTCGAAGCTGAATCAGAACTTGACTGTAATGCAAAAGGAGCGCGGGAGACTGGGTGTTTATAGTGGAAAGAGTAGTAGCACGACCTGGATGGTGATAGCATCCATCCTTGTCGTCTGCATTGCTTGGGTGGTTATGTTCTTTGTGATCAGGCTCACGTAGAAGGACTTTTGTCACGGACTCTGTAGCTATAGGTATCGTATTTGCTTTATTGATTTATCTATATTCTTCTAGAAGCGAAAGCGAAACCGGACCGACGGATTGTTATCAAGAATTCTTTGGCTCCCTCGAGTGGCGATGATCACAAAGGGTTGCAGCCACCCTTTGGCTGGTCGACCCCTCGCCACTTAAGCCATAGCCATATCCTTAACTCCCATATCTTGAAGCCTCCAACAGAACACCCCAAATCAAACAGTCCATCCCTTTTGTCTCAGGTTTCAGTTACACAACCCTATTACCCAACCCAATAATGCAGACAACCAACAATATACGAGCCTCAAACTACACTGCTGCAAGGCAACCCCCCAATCCTCCCTATGGCTCCAGGAATCTCGATGGCAATCATCTCTCCCGGCCAGCCGAGAACAGTGACGAGGACGAGGACAGCAAAATCACGCCCAGGGCATATACTAGCCATGTTCCTTTAGGAGTTGTGCGGTACCAGCCAACAACTATGGATCCAGCTCGGGACGCCAATTTGTTGACGAATTTGCTGCCAGCCAAAATGCCCAGGAAAGTTGTCAGGCCAAAGACAACCGCTAGAGAGCAGCGAATAGCGACGAATATTCCATTAGTCTCTCTTTCCCCAGCATCCGTGACAGTGGCTGGGTCGCCTGGGGTTGAAGACACTGCTACAGCAGCGTTTTTGCAACATCTCCTCAGAGGCTCGTCTACGACATCTAGCCTCGCGCCTTCCGTCAACTTCAGCGGTAACTCCTCACATCACTCTGGGACTTATTCTAGTCGCAACATTCGGGTGCTGAATCCTTCGACCAATATTCAATGTAGCGTCGACTTCTCCCCTACCGAGAACACTGACCTCGTATTCATCGCATCGGATAGGGATGTCGAATTTTATGTCGAGTCCAGTATTATCTTTTCAGTATCCCCAGTCCTCGCAAAATTAATTGCCCCAATTCGTGAAGTCAACAGCAGTAGGACCCAAACATACTTGGAAGACGACGACAATGACGACGATGAACCATTGGACGTGTTTTCTCTTCCAGAAACATACGACATTCTCGACGCCATTCTACGGTTCATTCACCCAAAGGTGCGCCAGCCAAGAGTACGGTCCTTGGTCCACCTCAAAGACCTTCTTGTTGCCTGCAAGAAATACAAGATTTCTGGAGGTCTCCACAACCTGAGCGTTGTCATTGCTCAATTTGCAATGATGACGGCCTCTGGTACGATGGATGGTTCCCCACTCGATTGCTACGCACTCGCATGTCAATTCAACTTTCCGAATATCGCAAAGCTGGTATCGAAGCAGTGTCTACTCGTCGACCCTCTAAAGGCCGACCTCGGGACCATCTTTGCAAATGTTGCCGCAAGGGATATCCGTAGACTTTGCGAGATGCACCATGCGCGTGGACTCGCTGCTGTCAGTCTCATCGAATCTGCAGTGGATGCGAGGGAGTTTTGGTGTGATGGTTGTAGTGGCGTGGCGAGTTGGTTCGAAATCTGGAGGGAGACTGCATATTTGGAAGTGAAGAGCAAGCCCGTCGCCAATTCTGTGTTTTCTCCTTCGTTTATCGCTGGGTGTCTCAAGCAGGCGATGAGAAAGTGTCCCACGCGTTGCGTGGAACATTACTTATCCCCAAAGGCGCAGTTGCGTTTCGCGATACTGCAGCAGAGTATCGACAGACTCAAGGACAGTATTTGAGAGAATAGAGAGCCCATGTACTATAGGAAAATATGCGAAAATATGGTAATATCACATCTATGCCCTTTTTTCCAAAAGCGTGAATGTGATAGAGAGAGATGAGGATCACTGACTGAGACGGTCAAACTTCAATTGTAATCTAAAGGGGTATAACTAAACGATATTCAAAAAGGAAACAGCTGGATAATTAGTATGTGGATTATAATCTAGGTACTGGCAGGGGAGATGGTCGCTCAGTATGAAACGACAACGAATCCAAGATGAGTCCACGAGAAACCGAGGAAGAGGGAGGGTCTTCCTGGCCAGCATGTACTACATAGCTACGTACCAGGACCAATCACCTGGATAGATAGCAAGACGATTCGATATCGCACAATATTCACTTTTATGGACTGTGTAGAGCAATGTGTGCAGTGATCATAGACGTTTGGGAACTTTTGACATGTCTTTAAGGCAGAAGGGGGCTGTCTATGTGTCTAAGTGTCTGGTAATACAAACAGGACGGATAAATGCTGAAAGAGACGAGAAATAATTCAGTACACATGCTATCATGCGATTACATGGGCGGCCGCGGTCTTGCCACTTCCCGTTTTGGAGCCGACGGAAGTGGCGAGATCAGCGACGCTAACTGTCAGTGGGCTGGGGAGGGGGGTTAACCAGATCCTTGTGTGTCATCGGTGGAGATCTAACCATGAGGTGTCCCCCACCCCACGTAGGTCCTCCACAGGCATGGGGTCGTTCCGAATGCGAGGCGGCAACTTCAAACACCTTCGACAGAAAATCCCTTTGATATAACCGTCTCGCCCAGTCTTGGATCCTTCTTCGGTATTTTGATATTCCAAAAGAATCGAAGGACGGGTAAGATGATGGTTTCTGAGAAGATAATGAAAGACTAAAGTAATGAAAGTCCAACCTCCCAGTAGAGGATATCGATTGAACCCAGCTACTGATCGGCGTAAAGCAATCCAGCTAGACTGGTTTACACTTTTCAGCGGCTAAGTGAGTAAAGATAACCTCACCCACTTGGATTTGTAGGTCCAGAACTGGCCACCGATTTATCAGCCTTGCTCGCCACCGTCGCCACTTTCCCATCTGGGATCAAGAAAAACACCATTTTGTCTACGGCAGAATTACTCGTGGTCGTGGTCGTGGTCGTGGTCGTGGTCGTGGTCGTGGCCGAATCGAGGATATAGTACCCCTTCCGCTCAAACTGAACCACCACCCCTGCAGTTTGCGTCCACCCCTGCAGTTTGCGTCCACCACGGCCGCCTTTCTGAATTCGGTCACGGCCGTCACAAAGGACAACCAATCCTCGCCTTCCTCAATCTTCTTCTTCGTCAGGAGGTAATCAAAATCGACCAAACGAGCGACGATCGGTTTGGGCGCGTCGGTCGAACTTGCCAACCATGTAATCTTCTTCTCCGTCTTCTTGAAGTCGCCCGCCAGATGAAGCTCCATTTCGACACCCTCCACTACGTCCCTCTTGTTTTTCTGAATCTGTCCTCACACGCCGGCTCGGAGAGAGAGAGTCAGAGGAAGGATATGATCTATCCAGGCCGAGGGACGTAAGTACTACTGTTGTATTAGGACGGGTGGCCTGCCGAGTTTGTTCTGGACCAACTCCCAAGGCAACCTACAAGGCGGCCACCCTTCGACGCTCCCCTTGCACTCACCGTCCAGGGCGCTATTCCTTCCGAGGCGAAGGGCATATTTGGGAGATCAGGAGGTGGCACCGCACTTCATGGCCCGTCCCCCAAGTGAAATCGTCTCCCAGATGATGAACTCTTTAGACTCTATATAAACAAGGGCGTTTCGAAAGACTACTGGAGCCATAGCTTTTCCCCTTCAGTACACAACCCTAGGTCCCCCCCGCCAACAGAAAAACCAAATGAACCAAGGTGAGAGACCAAACAATCACTTGCATACCATTCCTCACCTTCATCGTGGTGATCACCTTCTCTCATTTGCGCTCCTCCCGTCATCTCTTGTGCCCCGCTCCACGATTCCCCTTTTCCGGGGGGGGGGCCTTCTTACCTGTGGCACCGAGGTTGAAACATCAGCATCCTTAATCCACACATACACACACACGTACATTAGGTCGCATTCTAATCCATATTTGAAAACGAATGCAGCCAACGCCCTAGCCAATCCGAACGGTCAGCCCCAGCCGCCGCCATTGCCTCTGTTGCCCACCAACGGTAGCGTAAACGACAATAATCTGTCTACTATAGCGCAAAATGAACCAGAGAAAAGTAAGTGGGGGTACACTTGAGGAAATGAAACCTACCTGGGCTCATCGTCCCCATCACCTCACAGACATTGTCATCGCCTGGAGCGGGCCCGGTGGGTGAGTCCTATGTTTTCCGATTGTATATCCAACATTCTTTCTCCTCAATGTTGGCTGCCAAAAGATGCGATTACTGATGATAATCGTTCGTTTTGCCTGGCGTTTTAACAGGACGTTTGGTGGATGGAAACTCGACGACGACGATATCCCCCACGTCTAATATGACTCGTGCTGTAACGCGCCTTTCCCGACCCCACCCAAACACGTCGCACCTCGCGCTCATCCCGAGCACGCTAGGACCACTCACTCCCAACTCCTTCCAAACGCGTCACATCTCTGATGACGTGGCTAACACGTCGTCCCCTACTCTCCGCTCTCCTTCCGTGACATCCAAAACTTCACGTTCTTGAGTTTTAGGATGGGTATAAAAAGACCTGTAATCGTTAGGTAGTGGAGGACAGCGAATTTTATCCGTATCTAAATCCTTTCTTACGTCCCGATCCGTCGTCGGCGCCGTTTCCGTCTAAAGTCCAAATCCGGAGAGGTCCAACGTCGAGTTGGCCACCTGCGATTTATACTCACGCTCTCTAGAAAGTCTACACACTTCGCTCCTTATATTCATCTTCTTTATTTTCCAATACTACTACCCCAACGTCGTTCTTCCTATCTCGTGCCGATCCTCTATCTACCTGCCGTACGCGACTACGCATTTCAGTGCCTAATCCATAGCTCGAAATTATTTCTGGATTCCAGTAGATATGTGTGTATGTATATATATCGACCACTCATTCACTATGGTGTTGAGTGTGCGTAAACTTTACCTCTTCATGACCAGTTTCATAGGAAAGTGTCTCTTGAAGGAGCACCATCGACAGGTGCTTCTCCTAATCCAAAGAACGGTGAAAAGCACATGACTGATTGAGTGAAAACGAGTCTGACTGCGTCCCGGCCTGATCCATAGAAGCGAATTGATCGACCGAGTTATTCGAGTAAGGATATTCTTCTTTTAACGCCCGGTTTGAAGGAATCCAATTGCGTGGCCCGGTCCAGTCTTATATAAGGGATCCATTACCTTTCTCGGCCCCTCCCACATCGCCCATTTGCTGGCCCACAGTTAACGTCTCCATTTATTTAATAATTTCGAAATAATTAATGAATGACAGAGAGGCAGGAATCTAACCAGCAATTATCAATATGTACTCAGTTCCAAGGGCCCCCCCCCTTTACCATCCCACCTTCCCATCGTCGCAGGAGCGTCTCAAGGATGAACTTATCCACCGGTTTTACCGACATAACCGCCGTGACAAGTCGCAAATACGATGGACGAGGTCCGGAAATGGTACACGAGGATTAGTGGAATCTTAACCCCTCCGAGCATGACGGGTGGAAAGGTCACCGCTCATCACTAGTCCTTCATACCCTCCCGCCTGGAACACGGAAAGACTGTTTGAAAGCACTATCTCTGTTGTAAATGATATGTTGTACGGCATAGGCTAAATGTGTAAATAGGTCGAGTAACTATCTTATGGCGATTTCGGGCTTGCCCTAAGGGGGGAAAGGACACTAATGATAAAGTTAACAGGTCTCATGCACGAGCGAACAGGAAACGACATGAACTCGTCATTAAAATCGGACAGATGGCCGAATAGAGGGAGGAGAGGCAAAGCAGGCAGAAGGAATCCGCGATTCTGTCACTAATCAGCAACGGCACGTGGTCTTTCGCCTTTACCGCGACATCCACCAGGATAATTATCATACCTTAAGGGCTCCATCATTCCATTTTCCTCAACGACTAGACAGTATTCCAATCGTCCATGTCATGCTTGTGGGTCTAGGGTGTGTGATGGGGTCTGCCGCCGATATCTGTTTCTGGACAATATGCGAAAGAAATTCAAATAAATGAAACTTCTCTTTAAAAGCCCTCTTTGCGGCTCCTGACCATAATGAAGGTCTTTGGTGTTTATGATATGTGCTTGGCCGACAAAATAGGCATATGTGGGGGGCAGAGGACGGGTCCATCAAGGGACGAGGAGGCTGTAGAATCCGAGAGGATGAGCCAGGGTTATGGAAAGTTGATTCCTATTAATCGTTTCGCTCATGATATACGGCGAATCGCTGAATGGATTCTACCAAGCTCTCCCCTGTGTTCCTATAACAAATAAACGAGGTCATGACGTACCTTGACATGAATACAGGAGCGAGTGACACATTCCAGGCAATAAACTCTGCGAGCTCTATATAAACAACGGCCTGCTGAAGAGTTGCTGCTACTGCCCTTCGTGCAATACTCTTCTTCACCCCTTCTTCACCGGTTTCCACTCTGAAGTTTGAACGACTAACGAGGCAATCCGATGAACCAAGGTGAGAATCCAGATGGCCATTTGTGAGCCCCCGCTCGTCGCCGTCGCCGTTATGATCACTTTCCTTTGCATGCACCCCTCTCCTCATCACATCCATCACATCCATTCCCTCCCTCCACCATCCACCCTCCACCCTTCACCTTCCCACAAAATCCCTCCACACCCCTCCCCTTCCCCAAGTCACAGCGCCTATAGCACCATTACATCTCATCCACACGCTCGCATATAAGCGTATTCTAGCGCATACTAAAAACTAACGCAGCCAACGCGATTATGAACCCAAACGGCCAACTTCATCCGCCACTGCCGCCCCCACCTCCCCCTCAGCTGCCTCCCTTGCCTACAAATGGCAGCGCAGATGAAATTAATACGTTCAATAGTTCGCATAAAGAACCCGAGAGAAGTGAGTAAGGGAGTACGTTTGAGGAAACTGAACCGAAGTATGCTTATCGTCTGTCCTACAGACATCGTCGTTGCTTGGAGCGGACCACGTGGGTGAGTAACCCCTCTTTCCCTTCCCTTATCTTTCGGCTTGGTAATGTATTGCATATCATTTCAAATGCCGCCTGTCAAAGACGCAATCGCTGACGCCGTCCGTCTGTAATAGGACCTTCGATCGATGGGAACTGGACGGTGATTTCCCCTATATCTAATACGCTTTGCGTTCCATCAATAGCTTGGAAATGACCGTGCATTTCAGTGTACAATTTAACATATTCATAACCTCACCGCATGTTGAGCACGTTTAAATCAACTCTCCCATCCTCATAAGAATATTCCCTTGAAATATATGATGAGAAATATCGACAAAACGATTGTTTGTAATCGAAATGATGGTGAAAAAGTATGGTATCGATTTCCACAATGAGCCTGAACCACGAAAGCGAATGGAAAGACACAATTTTGACGGATTTGACAGAATTTTGAACACGATAGATGGTATTTCGTGCTCTCAGCAGCCATTCTGGAAGGATCTGATCTGGTTGGGTCACAGTTCAAGTTCTGCATATGCCGCCACACACACCGTTCGGTTGCAGTCCATATCGACGTCTTTTTTAAAAAAAAATTCTATGAACCCAGGTAATTAATAATTGATAGAGAGAGAGCACGCGTAAACCCAATGGGTAATCAGCGATCTCATAGTTGGTACTGAGCCAAGTACGTCTGCACGTCTCCCATGCAAAGCGATAACGCTCCGGGATCCAAGCATCTACGCGGTCAATGCGAGCTCAACCCATAGCGAATCATATTTCATTGGCATACGGCCGGCATATTACTGCGACGAACCGGTGGACTGTTATAAATGCAATCGGGCTATTCGTTCTTGTTGCGAAATCCGAATATACTCGCTTCATGCTGATTTAGAATACGTTGGCATCGGTTGAATGAGGTCTCATAACGCTCCCAGGAGCGGCGAGTCGGCACTTGGATGAGCATTAGCATCTGCTTGGTCAAGATGAATCGAGGTGATCAATCCACTTGAGACCACCTACCTTCTCCTAAAACCCTGTAATACTTGAGGCCTGGATTAGAGCCGACAAAAGGTAGAGATTGTGTGTCTACCTGCGCGTTAGTCTGGTTCGTAGTTGTAGTGACAATTTAAACTGAAGATGCCGAAGCTATGAAGAAACAACGGTGAATCTAGATGAGTCAACCTGGAGAGCCGCCCGAACGTACCGGACCATGTACGTACCTCAACCCCCTGAGGAATCCCTTCCCGTCCAGCCTCTCCACAGAATATCGATCGAACCTACTACTATCGGTCCGATTGGTGTACGATCGGTGCAGTAAGCAAAACAATCCACTTGGTCTGGTTCACACTTTACAGCAGCTAAGTGAGTGAAGATAACCTCAGCCGCTGATTGTTCTGAATCTGTGGGTGTCTCCTCCTCACGCGCCCGCTCGGATCCAGGACGGAGTCAGGTAATCGAGGAAGGAAGTTGACCCACTGCACCTTCCGGGCTGGTTGCCGGCTGGTTCGAACGACATTTAAAGGGACTTGAGGAAAGAGCAATTCCTTTTGGGCTTTTGAGCCCTTCAAGGACCCACTCCCTTCTCCCATCTCGCGGCGGACTATTACTACTCAGAGTTTGCTTGTAATGTCGTTCTATTACCATCTCGAGATATAGAGGGACTGAATAGCCCAATGCAGAACCAACTCTTAGATGCCCGGTGCGTCCAACACCTTATCAATATTTGGTCCCGCCTCAAATTTTGCGTAATACCCCTCCGCTTCTGGAGGTGAGCATGCTTCCTTATTGGACCTCAACCCCGGCCGGTATATCAGTCTATTGCATCGCGTTCTACCAGCTGCTGCTCTCTATCAGCTGCGTTCCCTCCCCAGCTCTAGGCCATAAGTCCCGCTTCCTCATTCAACGCAAACGCCACCTAGCACATGGCTTCCCAGAGTCTACGTTCCCTCCCTAGGATTGCACTTGTACTGACCCTCAGGAGTTTCGATCGAATCCACTTACCAGGCTGATAGTCGACTGAATCGGCTGACCACAGAAAATATGTAAACCAAAGGTGAAGTCAGAGCAACAGTATGCATCAAATGAGCAATGATCATGTGAGGGGGCAAAGGGAGTTGATAGATACCCTTTCCACAACCCGAGTGCTCACAACCTGGTCTCTAGGCTAGCTCGAGTTGAATCCAAGGATCCATTCCTCGCATTCGAATTCCGTAGGGAGTACCGTAGAGCAGGAAGTCTCCGTCGTTGTACATAGTGTGAGGAAGAAAACGAAGGTAAGCTCAATGCAGGGTTCACGCCAGTTGGATGTGATCCGCAAAAGAGAGCAGAAAAGGGAACCATGAGGATCACCTGTTTTGAGGAGCCATAGGATGGGGAATCTAGAACACACTTACGGGTATGGCGACATTGAGCTAGGAAAACTTTATTCCTATCCGTATCGTCGATCAGAAAGATAATACATGGCCATTGAGGGCGTTTTCTCTCCCTCTGTATACGACGCTCCAATGAAAGAATGAGACATGAACGCACCTTGTACACATGACAGGAGTAGGGAAGTGTATGTGTCCCGATGATAAAGTCCTGTAGGTCTATATAAGCAACGATCTTTCGAGGCGATGCTACTGCAACTCGTTCTCCTCAGCACACAGGTCTTCCTCCTTTGGATCGGGTCCTTGTTTGAACAGCCAAATGAACAACCAAATGAACCAAGGTGAGATTCTTAAAGACCATATACGAGATATTCTTCGACTTGGAAGTGATGGTAGTGGTTATCTTCGTTCGTTTGCGCTCCTCCCATCAGTCCTCACGAACCCCCGCCTCCCCCCACGCCGTATCATGTGATATCTCATACATATCCTCATCCACACGTACACATGAGAGCACCCCAACACCTACTGAAAATTGGATGTAGCGAACGCGTTAGCCAATCCGAACGGTCCGCCTCAACCACCACCGTTGCCTCCTTTGCCCATCAATGGCAGCGCAAACGACAATATTTCATCCAATACAGCACACAAAAAACCAGAAAAAGGTAAGTGAGGATATCTTTGAGGGAAAACGAGGCCCACCTGAGCTGATCATCCCTATCACCTCATAGGCATTGTCGTCGCTTGGAGCGGGCCTGGCGGGTGAGTTTTCATCTTTCTGGTTGTGCATCCGAAATTCCTTCCCCTTTAGTATTGGCTGTCTACTGACGACGTCTGTTCGCTTTCCTTCGGTGTTTTAACAGGACGTTTGGGGGATGGAAAGTGGACGACAATATTCCTGACGTCTGATATGATTCGTGCCTAATTCATAGCTCGGAAATAACCCTAGATTCCAGTAAATATATATGTGCGTAGTGTATATACCGACCCACTCCCTCGTGTTGATTATGCGTAATCTTTGTCTATATATATACCCGAATTTCATAAGGAAATACCTTTTGAGGGAGAATCATCGACGGACGCTTGTTTTTCGTGATCGAAACAGCGGTGAAAAACGAGAGATTGATTGAGCGAAACAAGTTCTGTACGCTCGACTCTACATAATCTGTGGAAGCGAACAGAAAGGGCGACTTTTGATCGATATGTTGGATTGGGATTATTATTTTCTGAACGCCCAGTCTAAAGTAATCCAATCGCGTGGTTTGGTGCAATGTTGCGTCTCCTTTGTCCAAACCTGGCAAAAACTCCAAATTCCCCAGCGCCTCCACATCGCCCGTTCTTGCCCTGATTTTAATTCTTTACTTCTTTTTATTTCATTTTTGATGTTAGATAACCAATGATGGACGGAGAAAGGCAGGAATTTAACCAGCAGTCATCAATCAGTCGGTCGACAAATCTCCTGATCACAAGGCGAGGCAACTCACACACAAGCTCCGCTCGGTGCTATAGGTCGGTTCTCTCAATGGCAAAATATATGGCGTGAAGGCACGGCTAGAGGGAGAATATCATGCTGGTGTCAGGAGTAGATTCGAGGGATTGCGTGAGCCATTTGCACTTCCTGAGCTAGCTGTCTGGATACTAAGTCATGTCATCTAGGATCTAGATTCTATGGCGAAAGGGGACGCACGAGGACTATATTTGAATAGGTGCATATCCATATCTGGTCAAGCATGTCAACTCGATCCACAAGGTATGCATTTTCACCGGGCAATTTTGATCTCGAATTCATTCTGCACGCTGTCAGGTTTGAGTCGTATATGAGTGGACCGAAGATTGTGCAATTAAATACCTCTGGTACAGTAGCTGGTTATGGAGTTATTTCAATCCCGGTGTAGGTGGCCATCAAACCAACTGTCGGTGTACAGGAACCACCGACAAGCTTTCCAGGAAAGGTTGGTGATATATGGTGGTCGTAGCGGATCGAACGGAACTGAAAGTACGTTGAAATGACCCCAGTCCGTGCCCGGTCTGTCGGACAGGCTTTAGATTATATTTCATCTCTTCAGTTCCTGATTTTCCTAGGGCCCTAGCAGGCACTGGAGGGACGGGAGACTGATGTACGCCTATAAAGAAAAAATGGAGTTCACTAGCCTCACGACCAGCATCTGTACAAGGCTATTCGCACCGCATCACTTGCAGTCTCTGCCCGAAGGCCGAAAGTCGAGCGTCATCCTGAGAGAATAGAGGTTTAGGACGCCGCCATCGAGACTCCAGAAGAAAGAGGAACCAAAGCCAGGCGAGACGGTACGACGGTACTGGTCGGGAATACAGACGACGGAGTTGAATTTTTTGGGATTCGAGGGAGCCGAACGTGTCGTATTCGTCGGGATGTGGAAGGTTAGTAATAGCGGAATGACGAGTTGGTTCGAAATCTGGAGATCTGGAGGAAAAACTGGATACTTTGAAAAAGAAGACCAAGTTTTGTCATCGACACTGTGGTTCTCCTTAATTCGTTTGTCGCGAGTGTCTCAAACAGGCGATGAAAAGGTGCGCAGTACCGCGTCCTACACATTGTGGACAGCGTTATCTGTCGTTACTATACTGTAGCACCCTGCAGCAGAATATCGATAGACTCGGGGACGGTATTTGAGAGAACAAAGGGTCTATGCGCTGAAACGACTATACGAAATTATTACAATGCTACATCTCTGCCCGGTTCAAGTCAAGTCTGGTTGCATCGCGTCGCATCGTGCCGAATATCGAGGTGCTAGCGGCTCCATAAGAAGCTGAAACGAGTAGTACAACTAACATATTAGATTATAGCATTCGAAAGCTTCGTTGTTCCCTGTTAGCATTCAGTTTATCAGAGCGAACAGAGGCGACTAGAAACGGGACTTACTGACCTCGGCATTGGTTGTTTGAGTTTTACAACGACAATGTTGCCTGAATTGAGCCCGAAGACGACACACGAAGTATTGGATATCACTTTGGAAACGCTGTCGAGAGGGAACCAGCAACGGGTATTGGGAGCAGATGAGGAGTATATCCACCCATCACGTAAGAGAATCGGCACATTGGCCCTGTCAGCCACGTCTTCGTCTTTTTCTCCAGTCTCCACATTCCATATCTGGATTGCGTCACAAGACCAAACAACCAGATGGGTGGCGTCTATGAACGAGATCGATGACATCCACTCCCGGCCACTTTCAAACTTCTTCTCCGTTGCTCCTGTTTCGACGTTCCAGAACCAGATCCTTCCATTCCATCCCCTAAGTGCCACAATTTTTGGATCGAGTGAAAATGTGGCGGAATACATTTCGTTGGAGCCGATCTCCAATCTCCTCTCCTCTTCCTTCTTCTCCACGTTCCAGATTCGGGCTGTTTCATCATCCGACACCGATACAATTTTCTCGTTATTGTACAAGAATGAGATAGACACCACTCTATATGTATGTCCTTGCAATGTCCTTTCATTCCCTGTTTCCATGTCCAAAATGTGAATCGTAGAGTTCAACCCAACGGCCAACAGTCGGTCGTCACTGGAGAGGGCAATAGACCCCACCCAATTGTCGAATGCAACCGCCCTTGTCTTTTGTTTGCCTGTCCGGACGTCCCATGTCCTGTAGGTACTATCATCAGACGCGGATGATACCGTGTCGTCTTCTTGAAATTTGACAAATTGCACGCTATCCGTATGTCCAACCATCTCCCTCACCTCCTTTCCCGTTTCCAAGTCCCACAGTCGCACTGTTGTATCATGTGACCCGGAAACTACTCGCTGTTGGTCGGAGGAGAAGGCAACGGATAGTACCGCGTCTGTATGTCCTTCTAATACCGCGACTTTATCCCCTTTAAGGTCCCAAACATAGATCTTGTGGTCATTACAACCAGAGACAATCTTTGAGTTGTTGGGGGAGAAGGCGACCGACCAGATGCTATCCCCATACGTTCGCCGTTGCTTCACCTCTCCTGTCTCGACACCCCACACACGTACTGTTTTGTCGTGAGAACCCGACACCACCATTTGGCTATCAGAAGAGAATGCGACGCATAACACCGGGCCAGTATGTCCTCTCAGTGTTTTTATCATGGCGCTCTCCGACTCAAGGTCCCAGATGCGGATGGTGTGGTCACTGGACCCTGAGACTAGCTTGGATCCGTCAGCTGAGAATGAGACGGACCACACGGTATCGTCATGTCCCTCCAGCTTCTTCTTCTCCTCCTCCTCTTCCTCTTCCTCGTCCTCTTCCTCTTCTATCTTCGGATCCCAGATGCGGATTGTTTTATCACACGACCCGGTGGCCACTTTCTTGTTGTCGGGCGAAAATGCGACTGATAATATTAAATCCTCATGGGCCTTCATGTCCACCAGTGAATAGCCGTCACCCATGTCGTAAATGTGCAGTCGGCTACCACTGGCAGTTGCCGCGTATCGACCGTCGTTTGAAATGGTGATAGTGTTCACGTGATCTCTTCCCACGATCAATGGGCGTTCCTCCTTTCCATTGTTCACATTCCGGATGAGGACTCTTCTACCCTCACCGGCATAGAACACCCTCTGACCATCGCTCGATAAGGCAAGAGCGGTCACTTTCCATCGATTCTCACTCGACGACTGCCTCTCTTCCAGACCTGGCTCCACACTCCAGATCCGCACTGTTCCGTCATAAGATCCTGAGGCTACCCTCAGCCCATCATCTGAATAGGCGACAGACCTCACCCCGAGTGTGTGCCCCACTAGCTTCATCTCTTCTTCCCCATCTGACACACTCCAGATTCGAACACTACCATCGTCGGATCCAGAGACTATCCGCTGATCGTCTCCAGAGAACGCAACAGAAGTCACGGAATTATGTCCAATTAGCCATGACTCCTCGTTCCAGCTTTGGACGTTGAACGTTCGGATCGTCCCATCGTATAACCCAGAAACGACCTTTTCTCCATCCCTTGAAATTGCGGCAGCTTCCGCCTCGAAGCCAGGGATATCTAGGGTTGATATCTTATCACCTGTCTCGGTGTTGATGATGTGGAAGTGGTCTTGATTCCTCAATATAGCCCTCTTTCCATCTCTTGAGAATGATAGAGGCTGTCCTTCCAACTTCAGCTTGACGTCCGTCAATTGTTCATTAGATTTCACCGAGTATCTGCATATTGACTTGGATGATCCATAGATGACTTCTTGGTCTTTATCAATGAAAGCAATGCAGGATATCGATTCCTTGCCGATATTCCGCACCCTTTCATTCTTGGTTTCTACGTCCCAGACCTGGATGCTGCCACTCTCAAACCCAGCGGCAATACTCTTGCCATCACTTGAAAGAGCAATACATATCAGATCAAGTGGCGTCCTCACCACACAAAGCTCCTTCAAGTCTTCAACGCCCCAGATATAGATCTTTCCCCAGGTGTGGGCAGCAACCATACGGCCGTCATTAGAAAAGACAACCAACCACACCACTTGGCCCACCTTGAGAACACCTTCACAGTGCTCCCAGTCTTCTGCTAGCCCCCATGTGACTTCCCAATTCCAATCTTTATGAAATCGTTTGGCAATATCCGATTTTTTCGGTATTCGCATCAACCCCGAGTAGTAGATTTGAAGAGGATAGTCCTCTACAACAGAATGTGACTGCAACGTGAGCTTTCTGGCCTCCATGCTTTCCTTGCGAACTCTTGCAGATGCCTGTTATGAAAATATATGAGATACATACGATTGTTTATCAGCGACATACCTGACTGTGAAGCTCCAATTTCCGAAGACATGCAGCTGCATGGCTCAGTTTCCCCAGTACGCTCATATGTACGAGCCATCGTAGCACTCGAACCTCGAAGAAGCTGGTTACGGCTTCTTCCAGTTCCTTCCCTGACCCCGGTTTAAGATCATACACCTCTACCACATGGGATATCCAGTGGACACAGGAATATTCGAGTGCACCCGAAATATTTACCCGTTCTTTGACTTTGTCCATCGGGGAGTATGGGTCGTGTAAATCCTCGATTTCGTCCTTGTCTAACATCTTCTCCATCAGAAACAGACAATTCGTCACAAGTTTTCGATGGCATTCGGAGCGATTGAGGTAATATGTCTCGTTTGAACAAGTTGGATCGGTGAGGAAATCGGGGAATGAAGTGTGAATGACCTTAACTCCTTCGTTTTCGTCGGTAGGTACTGAAAGAACCGAACGAAGGGGGGCAAGAGCAGCAGAAACCCTGCTCTCACTCTCGGCCCCGTCGTCTGAAAACAATAGCGATGCAATGGATTGAATAGAGAGATGATCTCTTGCAGCGACGATGAGCCCAAGGACTTCCTTGATATCCTCGTTGCACTTTTTAGATGCCGCATCGGTAATTTGCGCATACAGTGCATATAATTTGTCGGTCGGCAATTTCGTTGAACCTTTCACTGGAGCCTCGTCAATAACGGCTTTGAGCCGGCGTTTGATTTGACTATCATCTTCTTCGCCAACGTAAGAGCAGACAGTGGAAGCGTAAATGAACAGTGGAGTTGCACAATCAACAACGGCATCGACCTCTTCCTCCGTAGGCCATCCCATCCCTTCATCCCCTAGGCGTGCCGCAAGCTCCTTGAGGCGTCGTTGCACATATAGCCTTATGTCCTGTCGCACCTCCTGCCTCGGACGGTTGTAAAGATCAAGTCGCCGTAGCTGCGGGTCCTTCTTGAATTTGTCTGATAGTGGTCGACTCGAGATGAAAAATTTGAGGGCGACCTCATGAACGTGCTCGAGGATAAGCGATATGATCGTCTCGACCCTGTCCCTATCTCGTACTTGATCGAAACCATCTAGGACGACAATCCATGTCTTCCCGCGGAATGGGGAGTTGCTGGAAGACGCTGGAGAAGATATGAGGGTGGTGTATGTATCCCTGAGGTTTAGATCCGCGACATCCTTATCCTTCAACGCTCCAAGCAGAGAATCAGCCATTCTCTGCGAATGGGTACCGAGAGCATATGCGATAGTGGGAAAGACAGAGAGCATGTTATGGGTTTGATCTTCGGTGGTTGAACAGAAGAAGCTAGTACCAAGTATGCCTTCGTCTTTCAGACGTTCACAGAGTGTGTAGGCGATCGTTGACTTCCCAGTTCCTGCCATTCCAATCATCCAATACACTTTCTCTCCTGTAGGATTGAAAGCCCAATCTACGATTTCTTCTACAACTTTCTCGCGCGTTTCTGGGGTGCAACCTTTAAGGTCGGTAGAGGTATATTGGGAACGATTGACTATATGACCAGAGAGCTTCTTGCGCAATTCCTCCTATTCAAAATATGAGAGTGAACATAAACATTAAAAGACACCAGTACCTTTGATGCGTCATTGGCCAATCCATTGGCCAATGGATTATATACTCGTTGCAGGTTCTCAATAAAGCCCTTGTATCGTTCATCGCGATCGAAGAACTTGTTCATCTCGTTGTGGTCGCACTCCATTGCGGCCTCTCGACCTTGGCCTAGATAAGCAGACGTTCGAGTGACGATTGGCTAATCCGTCGATCAGTACGTCAACGAGTATTTTGCACGGTAGAAAACCTACACCTAATGGCCAAGACCAGACCTGGCCCTTGGTCTCATAAAAACATATTGTTCGTTTCGTATGGCCTTCTGGCAACACGTCTTTAAACTCCCTATCGAGTTCGACTAGCCTATCGCTGTCCGATAATAATTTAAGGACGTGTGCATAAGTCCCTCCAAAGGGTCGATAGATGAAACTCAGAACACGAGCGAATAGCGCATGATTCGATCCCTGGTGGGGAGTACCTAGGAAAGCGATGCTACTCTCGACGTCCGCAATCCACTGACGGGGATCAGGCGGGTCCGCCTTGCTTTTGCGGGAGAGGATCAGAGTCTACATCCAAAGATTGTTAGCACGAGCACTTTGTATCACTCTTGGAAATACCTGTTTGATGACTAAACCACCATAACTATGACCTATGAACAGGATCGGACGACCGGGCTGTCATATTTATGAACATTGATCAAGAAGGATCAGGAAAAGGGCATACAGTCTCTTGTCGCTTGTCGACTAGTGCGTGTAGAAGGGCGGATGCATGCTCGTGCAAGCCGAGGAAATCAGCATTGTAGAGCCATTTAGAGTTGTACTCGAATGCCATTATACGCGCCTCCGGCAAATCTTCTAGGAGATAGGTTTCTAGCCACCGAACTCCTTGTGCCTCTAGATTAGAAAGGGTGTTCCGACGGGTCGACTTCCTCTTTCCCATCCACGTATATGGATAGGTAGAGCCGAGACCCTGAACGGCAACAACGCTGCTAACTGTGAGGCTCCCACGTTGAAGAACGACATTGAAAGGGGCTTACTCGACCAGAGCGTCTTTGGGATTGGAGAGGACATGAATACGCGATGGCCGCTGTTCTTCCTTTATGACCGAAATGTCATTCATGGGTTAGATAGCGCATAGCACCACCTACATTGTCGAGTAACAAGAACTGCAGAAATAGAAAGCAGATGAAGGTAGCACCAGATATATATAGGCCGCCTCCAGTTACATATACGACCATCGTCAACTTGGAGGGGACGTAAGACGTGGGCGTCAAACGAGGAGTTCACTGGAAACATACAGCGATAGGAGACATTTGCTATAATTCTAGGTCAACTGCGATAGACTTTGATAAACTATGTCGTATAGACATACAAGCAAAACTTGTTGACGCATCGTGTTGCGAGGCGATGGTCACAGTTCAGGTAGACGCGCGTAGGCGTGAAACCGTCGAAAGAGGTAACTATAAGCGCTTAACACGTTGGAATTGGGTTTTCTATTAAGCCGAAGAGGAGAAAAATGTCGTTTGACTATGGTGGTGGAGATCAGGCCGAACCCGAGAAATTAAGACTCCGCTTGATGCGAATGGCAAGCGGCCGTGGCTAAACTAACTGTGTACGAGATCGTGAAGGACATGTATATGTCCGTAGGGGCGAGTGGGCAGTTGTACCCTGGGCAATAAACTCTGTGAAGTCTAGCGATATATATAAAGAACGGCCTTGCTGCTCCTGCTATGAAATCTGAACGGCTAACGGAACATTTTGATGAACCAAGGTGAGAATCTATATTCAAAGTCACCGCTCGTCGCCGCCGCCGCCGTCATGATCATGCCATACTCTCTGGATTGATCTGGGGGCGTATGGGAACTACGTTAGAGCTACAGAGCCGGCACCAAGAGGGCGCTTGGGTACTATTATATGTACGCATTTCCATCATATTGGGGCCTGGATAAATTGTGAATGTCTCAGATGTGAATGGAAAGCACAGGCAAGAATAGACTTGTCCACTAACTACCTTATTGGTATATATCAATTTCCCTCAACACCGAGTCTACTAAGACCTTGTCGTGCCCGAGTATAATCTTGTCGTTGATCTTGCCAGGCTAGTCAATGCCGGGATTACGGCTAAGAGGTAAGAGGGTGATCCACCTTCCCACTCTTCCCGCTCCAATCAAAGTCAATGATCCTGAGTTGCACTTTCCCAGCCTCACCCCAAACCGTACCATCAGCATTCACATGGATCATGATGTTAACATCCCGCAGATCCTCATGAACGAAACTTGCGTCCCTCCAGCGCACTCAAAACCCGGGCAAGTGTAGCTCGGAGCCGGTCCCTCTCCGCTTGTGTAGTGAATTTCTTGTCTTCCTCCGTTCATCGTGAGATCATAGAGCGAAGCCCACTCAGCCACACACCTTCACTGCTCAGGTGGAGATATTCCATAGCAATGGCTAAGGGAGCACTTGGAGGTGCCAAAGAGTGTAGAAGCGAGATCAAGGGAAGCCAGATGATGGTGAAATTTGATCCCGTACGGACGTATGACGAGCTAAAGCCCTTGGTTATCGGAAGGCCGGAGACAGAGGATTGTATCGGAACTGACATCAGCTTGCAGGTCTTATGGCCAAAACCACTTGTTTCGCCCATTCGGAGGGAGGAGGGATAGTTGGCTTCGCATGAAAGAGCTGTATAGAATTCTGAAGGTAATAGTTAGCAAGGCCGGGGCGACGCTTTCGCAACCAACATACTTAGGAGCAATTCCACGGCTTCCTCGCACAGGACCGACGACGAGACCTTCCCGCTCTGAGTAGACCAATTCACCTTGTTAGGATATGAGGAGCAGAAATATAGACGAGCGTTGCGCCCACTATGGAGACTTGGGTTTTTGCAGGTCATTTTAATGGTAGCGATTTGCCACTCAACCTCTTTTTTTTTTTGCGTAATCCGAATGTCTCGTCGTGCTTGATGTATGCGTTCAAGAGTTTAAGGAAGGCAGTGCCGGCAAGACACTCCTTCTGCTTTCTCTCTCTCTTTCTTGTCTGCGCAGGTCACTTTGTACCTAATCTTGAGTTGACCGATCAACTTCTTGGGATCAGAATCCGTTGTTGCATTAGCGTCTGGTTAAGATGAGCTGAGGTGACTTGCTGATCTATCCCCTCGAGACCACCTTCTCTTGAAACCGGTTAACTCTTGAGGTCTGTAGCCAAATCTTGTGTGTATCGCGTTAATCTGGTTCGTAGCCGTAATGACAAATTAGACTGAAGATGCCGAAGCTATGAAGAGGAAACGGTGAATCTAGATGAGTTCACCCAGAGAGCCACCCGAGCTCACCATCGACTTTGTATAGGAGGAAGAGGGAATCAGTATTGCGAAGGCGAAGGCGAACCACCATCTCAACCCCTGAGGAATCCCTTTAATTCCCGTCTGCACTAACGATGTCCCTGAGGAGCCTACCGTCCATTCAGGTAGGCGACATAAACACTAAGAATCGTCCGGATGACGGGAAAGCTAGACGGTATGAAGGAGTAAAGATAAGGGAACCTGTGAAATTGGACCGCGCGGTGTCATACCTGTCGGAGCTCCGAGCGATCATTATGGCAGAGAGGTTTACTATTTTTGAGCATTCGAAAAGAAAAGAAAAGTGAAGAACGGATAAGATTTCTGAGAAGAGAATGAAAGAGTCAATCAATCCAGCCTCCCAGAGATCGATTGACCTGCTACTGACTGACCGTACTGACCGATCGGTGGAAAACCATGGTCTGGTTTACACCACTCATCGGCTGAGCGAAGAGAAGATAACCTCAGGCGCTTGTTCTTCCGAATATATGAGTGTCATGTTCCATCTTCACACGCTGACTCGGGTCCAGGATGCAATAGCTTGAGGGATCGGGAGTCGGGCAAAATCGCCAGGAGGTTCTCCGTTCTCCACTGAATCCACCCACTGCACTGCTTCTCTGGGCTGGTTATCCCCTAGTTCAAACGACATCTAAAGACCAGGGAAAGAGCAGAGCAGAGCAGGGCAGCTCCTTTCGAGTCCTTCGCAGAGGACCCACTCCCTTCTCCCTTCTCGCGGCCGACTACATACTGCTCAGAGCTTGCTTGTCGTTCTATTACCGTCTTGAGACATATATAACGAATGGATAGCTCGACGCGGAACCAGCTCCTAGAATGTCATAAGTGCGCCCCTTATCAATAATTCCCCCCCGCCTCACTCGGACGGCAATCTTGCGTGCTCTCTCCCCTTCTCTCTAGGGAAGGAAGGTGGGTATCCTTCCTTATTTGACCTCAACCCCGCTCAGGATGTCAACCTCATAGATAATTGCGTATCACCAGCTACATGCCCTTCCCAGGTTGTAGGCCGTAAGCCCCGTTTCCCATTCAACGCAACCCGCAACCTACAGGCCACGTTCCCTCAGGAGTTCCGATTGATTCCATTTACCGGGCTGGTGGTCGATCGTACCTGAATCAGCTGACCATTGGAAGATCTCTAGACCCAATGTGACGCATTGGCTCAGAGCAACAGGATGCATCAAGTAAGCAATAATCACGTTAGGGGACAAAGGAAGGTGACAAGTATCCTTTCCGCAACCCCGAGCGATCACGATCAATCTGGTCTCTACCTCAATTCGGATCCAAGGATCCATGCCTCATATTTGGATCTCTAAGAAGATATCGTAGAGCAGGACGTCTACATAGTGCGAGGTAGAAAAAGAAGGCTCACTGCAGAGTTCACGTCAGTTGGATGTGATCCGCAAAAGGAAGCAGAAAAGGAAACAGTGGGAATCACCTGTGTTTAGGAGGCAGAGGAAGCTAGAATACGCTTACGGGTGTGCAGACATTGAGCCAAGAAAACTTTCATTCCTATCCGTATTGTCGATCAGAAAGATAATACACAGCCGTTGAGGGCGTTTTCTCTTCCTCTGTATACGACACTCCAATGAAAAAATGAGGCGCGAACGCACCTTGCACATGCACATGACAGGAGTAGGGAAGTGTATGTCTCCTGATGATAAATTCCTTGAGGTCTATATAAGCAACGATCTTTCGAAATGATGCTGCTGTAACTTGTTCGCTTCAGCACACAGGTCTTCCTCCCTTTGATCGGGCCCTCGTTTGAACAGCCAAATGAACAACCAAATGAACCAAGGTAAGATTCCTAAAGACCATATACGAGATGTTCTTCGACTTGGCAGTGATGGTAGTGGTTATCTTCGCTCGTTTGCGCTCCTCCCGTCAGTCCTCGCGATCCCCCGCCTCCCCCACACCGTATGATGTGATACCTCACACACACTCTCATCCACACGCACACATGAGAGCACCCTAACGCCTACTGAAAATTGGATGTAGCGAACGCGTTAGCCAACCCGAACGGTCAACCTCAACCGCCGCCCTTCCCTCCGTTGCCCACCAACGGTAGCGCAAACGACAATAATCCGTCCACTATAGCCCATAAAGAACCAGAAAAGAGTAAGTGAGGGTGCACTTGTGGAAACGGAACCTACTTGTGCTCATCGTCCCTATCACCTCGTAGACATTGTCGTCGCCTGGAGCGGGCCTGGCGGGTGAGGCCTGTGATTTCTGATTGTATATCCGATATCCTTCCTCTTCAATGTTGCCTGTCAAAGATCCGATTGCTAACAACGTCCGTTCGTCTTTCTTTAACAGGGGGTTTGGGGGATGGAAACCAGACGATGACATCCCTCACATCTGATCCAATTCGTTCATAATTCGTAGCTCGGAAATGGCCCTGGATTCCAGTAAATGTGTGCGTGTGTCTATCCCGATCCAGTCTCATGATCTTGATTATGCGTGTTCTTTGTCTGTATATACCCGGATTTCATGCCAAAATATCTCTTGAAGGAGAACCAGCGAAGGACGCTTATTTTTGTTATCGAAATGATGATGGAAAGCGAGGGATTGATTGAAGGAAGCCAGTTCTGCAGTCTCTGCCTGATCCGTCGATGTGAATAGAAAGGGCGAATTTGATCGAGATGTTGGATTGGAGATATTATTTCCTGAACGGCCCGTCTGAAGTAATCCAATCGCGTGGTTGGTGCAATGTTAAGTCTCCTTTGTTCAACCCGACCACAACTGTGCTAGCGCATCCACATCGCCCATTTGCCACCCCGCTCCAACTTCGTTATTTAACTATATATAACCAACAACTGACGAGCAGCCATCTAACCAGCAATCATCACTCACCCGGCCACGTCTCCCAAACCCAAACCCGAACCCAAACCCAAACCCAGGCAACTCACCTGATACTATAGGTTCGTTTCCTTTAACGGCAAACCATATTATGTGAAGGCATAATGGAGGGAGAATACTGTGCTACTGGTGTCGGGATGGTTGGGCGTAACCCATTTCCATTTCCGGAACCAGCTGTTTGGAGTCATTTCGTCTGGTTTTTATGATAGAGGAGGACGCGAGGATCATATTTCATTTGGAACATATCCCCATCTGGTCAAGCACTTCAACTCGATCCTCGAGGTATATGTTCACTCTGCAACCAGATTCGAGTCGCATATTAAAGACCACGTAATCGAATACGTCTGGTTTAGCAGGTGGTAACGGATTCATTTCAATCCGATGTGGATGGTCACCAAACGAACTGTGGGTGTACAGGCACCACCAACAAGATTGCTGAAAAGGTTGATGGATCGGACTGAAAGCACGTTGAAGCAATCCAAATTTGGTTTGTCTGAAAGTCTTCAGATTAAATTTCATCTTGTCGCCTCTTCAAGAGATGGCCGTAGTAGAAGCCAGAGGAAGACTAATATACTAGTACGAAGACATATTGAAGCTTGCCGGCCTCATGAACCGCATCTATACAATACTCTCTACACTGGATGAATTAAATCACCTGCTAGAACTTGAGTGTCGATAGGTTCAAGACGCCGCCATCCGATTCCCAAGAGACAGCTCTGGTTGGGGACGCAGAGGGAGGGATTAGGTTTTGCAGATTCGAGCGAATCCAACGTGTCGTATTCGGAACGTGGAAGGTGGGAGGCCAGCGGCGTGACAAGTTGGTTCGAAATCTGGAGGAAAACCGGATACTTCTAAGTGAAGAGCAATCTCGTCACTAACACTGTGGTTTTTCTTTCGTTCGTCGCCGGGAGTCTCAAGCAGGCGATGAGAAAACGTCTCACGCATTGCTCGAAGCGTCACCGATCGCAAGGGTGCAGCTGCGCCTCGCACTTTACCATACTGCAGCAGACTACTTATAGATTCAGGGACAGCATTTGAGAGGGCAAAGAGTCTACACAATGTAGCGACTATACAAAATTATGACAATATTACGTCTATGCCCTCTTTATATAAAGTCTCTCGTCGTGCCGTGTTGAATACTGAAGCTGAAACGAGTAATACAGGTAACATATTGGACTATCGCGTTTGAAAGATGCTTTGTTGCTCCCTGTTGGCATTCAGTTTATCAGAGAGAGCGGAGGTGGCTAGAAACACAAGTCACTGACCTCAACATCGACTGTTTGAATTTCACAACGATAACGCCGCCTAACTCGAGAGCGAAGACGACACCCGATGCATTGGATACCACCGTAGAAACTCCATCGAGAGGAAACCAGCAACGGGTTTTGATAGCAGATATGGATGGGGAATATATCCACCCTTTATATGCAAGAACAGGGACATTTGCCGTGTCAGGCATCCTCTCCTCCTCTTGACCAGTCTCCATATTCCAAATTTGGATCCCACCACGAGACCAGACAAGGAAATGGGTGTCGTCTATAAATGACATGGATGACCCATATGTGTGGCGACCTTGAAACTTCTTCTCCATTGCTCCTGTTTCGACATTCCAGAACGAGATCACTCCGTTCCCATCTAAAAGGGCGACAATTTTTGAGTCGGGTGAAAGTGTGGTGGACAACATCTTTTTGCCGGTATTCGACTTCTTCTCCTGTTCCCGCTTCTCCACGCTCCAGATCCGGACTGTTCTATCATCTGAGACGGATAGAATTTTCTCATTATTATACGAGAATACGATAGATGTCACTTTATCGGTATGTCCTCGCAATATCCTTTCATCTCCCGTTTCCATGTTCCAAATTCGAATCATAAAGTTGTTCATGCCAACAGCCAGCAACCGGTTGTCACTGGAGAGAGCAATAGAACTCATCCAGTTGATGAATCCCACCATTTGTATCCGTTCTTTGCCTGTCCGGACATCCCATGCCCTGAAGGTACCGTCATAAGACGCAGAGAATACAGTGTCGTCTTTTGGAAAAGTGACAAGTTGTACGCTATCCATATGTCGGGTTATTGTCTGAACTTCCTTTCCTGTCTCCAAATCCCAGATCCGCACAGTTTTATCATGCGACCCGGAAACGACTTTCTGCTGGTCGGAAGAGAAGGCGACAGATAACACTGCATCTGTATGTCCTTCTAACGTCGTCACCTTCCCTCTTTCAAGGTCCCAAACATAGATTGTGTGGTTATTACAACCAGAAACAATCTTCGAGTTACTGAGCGAGAAAGCAACCGACCAGATGCTACCTTCATGCACCCACTGTCGCTCCACCTCTCCTGTCTCGACATCCCAGATACGGACTGTTTTGTCGTGAGAACCAGACAACACTTTCTGGCTATTCGAAGAGAACGCGACGGATAACACTGGACCAGTGTGTCCCCTCAGTGTCTTCATCATGACGCCCTCCGTCTCAAGGTCCCAGATACGGATGGTATGATCACTGGACCCTGAGACTAGCTTTGATCCGTCAGATGAGAATGAGACAGAACAGACACTGTTTTCATGTCCTTCCAGCTTCTTCTCTTCTTTGCGGGTTCTCCTGTCCCATATTCTGATTGTTTTATCGCGGGACCCAGATGCCACTTTCCGGTCGTCGGGCGAGAATGCGACCGATGATATAACATCTTTGTGGCCAAACATCCCTGTGGCAGGGAAGTATCTGGAATAATCGACGTTGTAGATATCCAGTAGTTTGCTTCCGGCGGTGGCAATAGCCGCATGTTTGCCGTCCTTTGAAATGGCAACAGTGTGTATGTGATCATAGTCTCTCCCTATGATCAGCGGGCGTTCATCTTCCCCATTGTCCACATTCCGGATTCGGATCTGGCTACTGTCCCTCCTTGCATAGAACACTTTCTGACCGTCGCTCGATAAAGCAAGAGCGGTCACTGTGTATCGTCCCTCACTCGGGCGTTCCTCCTCAAGCCCCGGCTCTACACTCCAAATCCGTAATGTTCCGTCATCGGAACCCGAAGCCACCCTCAGCCCATCGCCTGAATATGCGACAGACCTCGATACATTTGGGTGCCCTACTAGCTTCATCTCCTCCTTCCCATCCGACACGTTCCAGACTCGGACACTATTATCGAAAGAACCGGTGACAATCCGCTGATCGTCACCAGAGAAAGCAACAGAAGTCACGCCAAAGTTATGGCCAACTAGCTGTGTCTCCTCGTTTCCGCTTTGGATTTCGAAGATTCGGACCGTCTCGTCGTATAGCCCAGAGACGACTATTCTTTTCCCATCCCTCGAAAAGGCGGCGGCATCCACGTGGGGTCGAACGATATTTAGAGTCGACATTGTGACACCTGTCTCTGTGTTGACGACGTAGATATTGTTTTGACCTTTCGATATGGCCTTCTTTCCATCTCTTGAGAATGATAGAAGCTGTCCCTCTGGCTCCAGTTTGATGTCCGCCAATCGTTTGTTGGATTTCACGGAGTATCTGTAGATTGAATTGTTGGACCCATAGATGACTTCTCGGTCTTGATCAATAAAAGCAATGCGGGATATAGTCTCCTCACGGATATCCCGCACTCTCTCATTCTTGGTTTCCACATCCCAGACGTGAATGCCACCCTTAAACCCAGCGGCAACACTCTTGCCGTCACCTGAAAGCGCAATACAGGTCGGGTATTCTGGTGGCTTCAACACAGAGAGTCCCTTCAACTCTTCAACGCCGCAGATACGAATCTCACCACCGGTGTGTGCAGCAACCATACGGCCGTCATTAGAAAAGACAACCGACCACACCACTTGGCCCACCTTGAGAACACCTTCACAGCGCTCCCAGTCTTCTGCTAGTCCACTTGTGACCTCCCAACTCCAATCTTTATGAAATCGTTTTGCGATATCCGATTTCTTTGGTATTCGCATCACTGCTGAGTAGTAAACTTGAAGAGGATAGTCCTCTAGATGAGAATATGACAGCGACGTGAGCCTTCTAGCCTCCATGCTTGCCCTGCGAATGCTTGCAGATACCTGTTATAAAGATATATCAGATGCATACAATTATTTAAAAGTAACATACCTGACTGTGAAGCTCCAATTTGCGAAGTGACCCAACCGCATGGCTCAATTTCCCCAGTACGCTCAGATGTGCGAGCCATCGTAGCACCCGGGTCTCGAAGAAGCTGACTACATCTGCCTCCAGTTCCTTCGCTGACTCCAACTTCAGGCTATATAACTCTACGACATGGGATATCCAATGAACACAAGAATATTCAAGTGCACCGGAGATATTCGTTCCCTTTCGTACATCGCCCAATGAAGTGTCTGGGTCCTGTGGCCCTCCGATATCATCTCTGTCTAACAGCTTTTCCATCAGAGACAAACAGCTCGTTCCAAGTTTCCGATGGCATTCGGAAGGGCTTTGGTAATACGCCTCGCCCGAATGAGCTGGGTCGGTAAGGAAATCTGGGAAAGACGCGTGAATGACCTTGACTCCTTCGTTTCGATCGATCGGCACTGAAAGAACCGAACGAAGGGCGTTAAGAGCTGCAGAGATCCTACTCTCACCCTCTGCCCCGTCGTCTGGAAACAATAGCGATGCAATAGCTCGAACGGAGAGATGATCCCTTGCAACGGTGATGAACCCAAGGACTTCGTCGACATCCTCGTTGGACTTTTTGTATGCCGCGTCGGTGATCTGCGCATATAGTGCATACAATTTGTCGGTGGGTAATCGGGTTGATCCTTTTACTGGTGCCCTGTCGATAACGGCTTTGAGGCGGCGTTTGATTTGATCATCATCCTCTTCACCGACATAGGAGCAGACGGTGGCAGCATAAATGAACAGAGGACTTGCACATTCAACAACGGCATCGACCTCTTCCTCCGTGGGCCATCCCATCCCTTCATCCCCCAGGCGTGCTGCAAGCTCCTTGAGGCGCCGTTGCACATACAACCTGATGTCTTGTCGCACTTCCTGGCTCGGACGGTTGTAAAGATCAATCCGCTGTAGCTGCGGGTCCTTGAATTTGTTTGAGAGTGGCCGGCTCGAGATGAAAAACTTGAGCGCGACCTCGTGGACGTGTCCAAGGATAAGGGATATGATCGCTTCGACTCTGTCTCGATCCCTCACTTGATCGAAACCGTCTAAGACGATAACCCGTGTCTTTCCCCGGAATGGGGAATTGTCTAATGACACTGGAGAGGATATGAGAGTGGTAAATGTGTCTCTGAGGTTCATATCCGCTACGTCTTTATCCTTCAATGATCCGAGTAGAGCGTCGGCTATCCTCTGTGAATGGGTGCCAAGAGCATATGCGATGGTGGGAAAGACAGAGAGCATGTTATGGGTTTGATCTTCGGTGGTTGAACAGAAGAAGCTAGCACCGAGTATGCCTTCGTCTTTCAGACGTTCACAGAGTGTATAGGCGATTGTCGTCTTCCCAGTTCCCGCCATTCCAACTAACCAGTACACTTTCCCTCCCGTAGGGCTGCAAGCCCAATCTACAATTTCTTCCATGATTATCTCGCGTGTTCCAGTAGTGCAGCCTCCGATTTCGGTAGAACTGTACGCGGAGCCATTGGTAATTCGACCAGAGAGCATCTTACGTAGTTTATCCTATTTAAATATGAGATCGAATATAGAAATAGCCAAAAACGCAGCAAGACCTTCGATACGTCGTTGGCCACCGGATTGGCCAACGGATTATATACTCGTTGCAGATTATCAATGAAACTTTGATATCGCCCGTCGTGATCGATAAACTTGTTCATCTCGTTATGGTTGCACTCCATTGCGGCCTCTCGACCTTGCCCCAAACAAGCAGACGTTCGAGTGACGATTGGCTAATCCGTTGGTCAGGAGGTCAGAAAGCAGTTTGCATGATAGAAAACATACACCTAGCGGCCAAGACCATGCCTGAGCCTTAGTCTCATAAAAGCAAATCGTTTGTTTCGTCCCACCTTCCGACAGGGCGTCTCTAAAGTCTCTATCAAGCTCGATCAGCCTATCGTTGTCCGATAATAGCTCAAGGACGTATCCATAAGTTCCTCCAAAAGGTCGGTAGATGAAACTCAAAATACGGGCAAATAGCGCATGATTCGATCCCTGGTGGGGAGTACCTAGGAAAGCGATGCAACTCTCGACATCCGTAATCTCTTGACGAGGATCGAAGCTATCAGTCTTGCTTTTATGTGAAAGGATGAGGGTCTGTTCACAAAACTTGTCAGCATGGACACTTTCACCACTCTTGCAAGTACCTTTTTTACGACTAAACCACCATAACTATGACCAATGAACAGAATAGGCCGGCCGGGCTATCAAGTTTATGAGCGGTGGCCGAGGAGAACCTGGATAAATACTGACTGAGGTTTGTCGTTGTTTGACCAGTGCGTCTAAAAGGGCGGTTGCATGATCATCCAACCCCATAAAATCAGCATTAAACAGCCATTTGGAGTTGTACTCGAACGCCATTATACGCGCTGTGGGGAAATCTTTCGGAAGATATTCTTCTAGCCACATAACCTTCTCGACCTCTGGCTTTGAAAGCGAGAACTTGGCTTGCCTTCCTTTTGCCTTCCTTTTTCCCATCCACGTATGCGGATACGCAGAGCCAAGACCCTGAACGGCAACAATGCTACTAATGTGAGGCCCCCACGTTGAACGACCGTAAAAGTGACTTACTCGACCAGAACGTCTTTGGGGTCGAAAAGAACATGGATTTGCGATGTATTTTGCTTCTCCTGTGACGATCAAGTTGTTATCCATGGGTAAGAATTGCCATAGTGCACCACCTACTTCATCTAGGAGCACAAACTGTAGAAAGAAAAGGCAGATACAGGTGGCGACGGATAGATGCAGTCCGCCCCCAGCTATGTATATGATTATCGCCGGCTTGAAGGGTACGTAAGACACGGGCGTTAGACGGAGGGTTGATTGCAAACATACAGCGATGGGAGACATTTGCTACAATTATAGGTTAGCCGCGATGTTTTTCAATATACCATGTCACGTAGACATACAAACAAAACTTGGAGACGCATAGTGCTGTAAGGTGATGTCCACGGTTCACGTAGAGTGGTCCCACCGAGACAGTGAGGATAGGTAGATGTAAGCGCCTGAAGTATTGAAACTGGGTTGCCTAGAGGAGCAGGTTTGGTTTGCCTATGGTGATAGAAATGAAGCCAAGTTCAAGAAACTACCACAAGGGAAGCGGCGTCTAACCTTCACGGCCGGATAATAAGGTGGTGGACAAGGGGTCGCCATTCTGGGTTCCTGTTGTATGTAAACAGTGAATGAGAGTTGACCTTAATACTTATCCAGGATTACTCGGTGGTCTTTCCGATGGCGCTGCACTCACATTATGCACACCTGCAAGATTACGACTTTATTAGTCCCGAATCGTGTATATATACCCACCAATGATTCAGGGACAGATAACGATTCTTCCTTTCCAAGCAGGTTCAAGCATATAGCGGTTGTAAGAGGCATCAAGTAAGTCGAGAAGGACTGGCCAGCGTAACCCTAAACCAGTTCTATCTTTAATGAGCATGCAGGTTCTCAGATTGAAATATGAAGAATCGAATTTTGAAGGACCTTCAGATTGTATTTCAACGCTCTGATTCTATTTATCACATTTGACCCGGATAGAGTATGTTGACAACCTCGTCTAGTATATGGGTGACCCTCCGGCCGGCGACATCGTGAGTCTGAATATAACTGTGCATACCATATGTCACTAGCTCTATAAGGCCAATGGAGCTGCTTACTTTTGAGTGTGAGTGTAAACTTCATCTAAGCGATCCCACATCTCCAGAGATATCCCCTGGGCACCCTGTGCAACATTGAATCTATAATATCTACCTTGAAGTTCGGGATCACGTCTGGCATCTTTGCACATTCTTTGATGTGTATATTCACTGAGTATTTAAGAGAAGTTCAGTCAGAACACCAAACCGAAAACATCCCTTACCAAGTTGACGCGACACGTTCCAAAACTTGTGCCTGCTTCCAGCGATCGAGGCCTCCCTTGATCACCGGTATATTCATCATGAGATTCCAAATGGCGCCATATCCGGGGCTCTCCTCCCCTGCAGCTCGGACTAGGGGTATCCCGGTTCCAATACTCACGAGACATGCAATCTCGCGATGGGGAAAATGATCCCTCGCCTCTTCCAAAACCTGATATACTGGATTGTTGCACCCTAGCCCACCGTCCACGAGTTTCTCCTCTTCATCTTGTGACTTGATGGTGATCGCTTGGAAGTAGCTAGGAGCAGCGCTGGTAGCCCGCGCTGCTTCCCATATCTTAACATTTGAATCACGGTCAGGGTTCTTGCCAGGGCGATATGTCCTGAGAATCCGTGGGGCGTCTCTACTAGCGTCGCTGTATAGCGTGGCAGTCACAAAGCTTATGAGATGTCAGAATCTGACACTTAGGATATGGAATTGAATCTTACGCTTTCGTAGAATCAATGGAGGGGTTGAGTAACAGAGAATCGGGGTCTCCACTCCATTTCCTTACCTCGACTTTGATTGCATCTTCAAGTATTTGGTAATCGTAGCGGGAGGAGGTTGTAATAATTTGTAGAAGTCCTTGTTTGTGCTCAAATATGGTTTTAGAAAGGCTCGAATATATCTCCAAGCATTTTGACACCGGAAGCTTCATTCGGAAGAGGAGTATTGCGATGATCCCCCCGGTAGATGTGCCTGTATCAAGTTATTCTGAGTCTACGAAGCTTTAATCCGATCTAGGGATCTCACCCCCGCATAGATCCTATTGGCTGGTCAACATAGATCCTCGAGACAGAAGAATTTCTTTACAAAATAATCGTAGGGTTCTTGCTCTGGGATCTCTTTCAGTCTGGCGGACGGATTTTGTTTCTTAGCGTCCATCCACTTCTTCTGTCGTATCCGCCACATGATGGTTTGCAGAATAATCAGCTCGCTGAACCCCCTAATTCCTCCTCCATCGAGCGAGAGCAGTCTCAGGGGTTTTAGAGGCACTTCTTGACTCATTGAAAGGAGAGGGAAGTATAGGAGTGTCTGAATATCTTCCCCAGTCTCTTTTTATTTAAGGATGAAGAGGCTGTCAACGTTCAAATAGAAGGATAGCTTGACACTCTCCCTGCACAGTACACATAGTTATTATTGCCATGCTCTTTGAACGCCTATCCGAGCCGCCAGCACTTTCCGTCGTTCAGTATTCACGGTTCTCGACCGTGCATATAGGACGAGAATCGAAATAGCTGCTAGGGCGGCATTGCAAAACTGAAAACGCCAATAAATAAGGTCAGTAGTTATACTGGACATATATTATGAGACTTTATCATGACAACATACCACAAACTCCCAGAAATCTCTAGTTTCCGCTGGCACCGAACGTCCACAAGCTTCCCAAGCTGGAATTTCGCCTATGACAGGATGTGAAGCACCATGTTTGATTCGTTCGTTCTCCTCCTGGTTTAATAGGCAATGGACCAATCGCCGGTTTCCAAACGGTTTGCAGAAAGATTCGTTCAACTACTCATTACCGTCAGAGCAGGGCCCAGTTATACAGAACATATTGAGCTGACCGCATCTTCTGGACATGGCTCACATTCTCCGAACGGGTGACAATGGGCGTGAGACTGCGGCTTCAACTGTTCATGGTTGGGTCTATTTGGTGGGGCGGTCCCAATAACTGAGCGAGAAAACAAGAGAAAGAATAATCTTATGCGTTTGTTAGAAGATATCGTCAGAGAAAACAAGGCGGTGCTAACATTAGCAGAAATTGATAGCTCATGAGGATGTGGATGGGGGCAACCTCTTAGGCTCAATGTACCTTGGGTCACGAAGTCGATACTCTATAACTACACTTCTTCCTGGATATCTGCTGATGTCATACTATCGTACAGACCATGTAGCTGACCGAGCGTATATGTAAGAGTCATTCGTTCAAAGATGGACGGCGAACGATCACTATCGACCTCAAGAAGTGAAATGATGTCGTCCAGGAGGTGTGCCTGCCCTACACTAGTACCAGAGAATCCGGTATAGTTGACCTGGACAATATGAACATGAAAATGGTCTATTGAAAATGAACATGAGATGAACTCTTAGTAAAATCTGAGAACTCGCTCACAGTACGACGGTTGATAATGCACATAGAGTCGTAGACCTCCCTGCTCTATCCCCCAGCGTTTCACTATCAAGTATGCCTGCCGTCTGACTTGCCTTAGCATCGCAAGATGGCTGGGACGGATATCTCGGAGTGACTTCACGTCCCTTCGTCGAGTGATTGCTTGAAGGTAGAGTGTGTTGACATCTTGGAGGTTCCATTTGAAGTCGGGGATAATAACCCAATCGTCATCTTCATAGAGAATCTTCTCGGCTTCTGATTTGTACGACAATATATTGTCCACCCTACTGAAATGTGAGACCGTACTATTGCAGGCTTATGTTTGTTTACCAACCAGCTTGTTCGTTCGGGTGAAAATGAAGTGATATACGGCTTGACAATTGACTGGTAGAGCTCTGGGGTTTCTTTGACTATCTTAAGTTTTTGCTGGCTATATTTGCGAATGTGTGTCTCGGTGGCAGGGGAGATGAGGTCTATCTTAACGTCCGCATCCACTCTAGATGAATGGAGCCATCCCAGTAGAACGTGATACTGTGAGAGTGTAAGCGAGTGAAGGGAGTGGCGCGCTGATCACCTACGATGTCATTGGATTGGATGGTCTCTAGCCTATCCCAGCCTATTTGTGACACTGTATCCTGTGAAAATGCCGTCTTCTTGAGTATAAGTATGGATTGTATCTGATTAGTAGATGCATCCTCCTTGCTATCCCTCGCTCTGCTGTTTTGTGGGCATGTACCAAGCAGAGCGATAGAGTGAGCGACCTGATCTAATTTCAAATCTTTAGATATACGTAATAAAAGCCGTAGTAACTTCACCTTGGTTCAGTATCTTTTCCACTTTGAAATTCTTTACTAACTCCATTTTCTCCAACTTCCAGCCGACCACAACACCACATTCACCCGAAGCACCATAACACAACCCCTTTCTTGTTTAGAGACGACTGAAGGCCTGTCAAGATACAAATGCCGCGAGCTCATGACATTTGTGCTCGAATCCAAAACGCTTTTCGAGCCAGGTTGGCACAAGTTGCCGTTCCACATTCGACGCAAAACCTCGCCGTTTTGAACGTCCTTCTTCAATCCGGGTTTATTTCATCCGTAACGAGAGGGACGATTGCTGGGCCCTCGCCAATTGACTGGCATACTGCTCCAGAAATAAAAAGACGGATATGGGCGGATCTAAAATACAGAGACGACCGTCCCGTCTTAACAAACATGGAGGCTGTATCAAAACCTTCTAATAGGATATACATGGACGTGGATGAGATTAAAAGACTTTGCACTGGCCGGCGAGCAGCCTGGGTTGTCGCTCCATTACGAATGGGAGAAGTTGCCGTAGTGAGGACAAGAAGCAAACTCAATCAATACCTGGAGGCACGAGAGGCGGTTAGGCTTGGACTTGGGGGAGAAATCCTTTGTCGTGCCCGTTGAGGAACGAGAGGCTCTTCATTTATTCATTATTTCTCCAGGTAAGATGACCTTTATTGCAGTCTATATTGATAGTAATTCAAAGACACTCTAGCCCAAACCCGATCTGAAATCCTCTCTGGTACCCGTCAGACTTGTTAGCAACTAGTGGCATCCCGAAATTCACTTCTAATCGTATTGGGTCAAAGCGATATATAAGACCAATCCCAACGGAGATCGAGGGATTGAGGACGGCGTCTCGTAACGCATTTTTGAGCGGTTGAGCTGGGCTGTTGGGTCAGGAAATAAGACAAATATTGGGGTGTGAAACTCACTTCGATCGAGAGTTGACAGTTTTCCCGCATTGATATAGACATGTGGTTTTAGTGGCCAATGGGGTTTCTTAGGTAGATCCCCTATAAAACTGAGTCCTGCCGCCCAATAGGTGTCCCCTCCGACGGCATCACCTACCACAAGTAGTGAGAACCACTGAGGGGCAATCATCTTTCACTACATACCGTGGTCTCTTGGACCGAGCGAGTTGTGTCTGAACGATCGGACATTCAGCGGTCCACCAAGCTTGAACCGATCACTAAACATGGTGGCTTTCCCACCCAATGGATACAAAAAGCCTGCTCTTGTGGCCAGCGATACGTGCTTTAATGCCATTGGTCAGTATACCCCTCGCGTCGCTTCTAAGGCGACTCACAAGGCCTTTAAAAAGCTGTCTCGAGGCCTGAGATTCGGTCTCTATCTTTGCGAAAGACGTGTCTCCACCGATCCCTGCTAATTCCTATTTTGCGATCAGTGTCAACAGAATTCCCCTATGTCGAAATTAGACTAACATGATTCAGCTTGAAGTACATCCCTCGGCGACCCATGACAGAATCATCCCGTGTATCATGAATGAAGTTATAATGTATTGAGGACTTGAGAGAAGTACCAGCCGATCTTCGGATGCTCATTGAAGCATCTGGAGTGAGTGAATGAACATGCCGCATCACAGCTTGATACGACAGCTCATGCTGCCCAAAGGAGTTGATTGTCTATAATTTTCCTTAAGTTTCGCGTTGAGTCGATGAGCTAGTATACTGACGGATACTGCAGCCTTGACACCTTTTTGGGCCTCTTTGCAGCTTGCCCAGGCTTGGTAATCGTTGTCGATGGCGTAGGTAGTAAGCTCTCCTCTTGTGAGCATACTTCCCGTCAGCGGAGCGCTTAAGGATAATCGATAGGTGTGCTGCGTCTTCATTCCATACGCAACACTCCCCTCCAGGTCTTCGGCTCCTCCAAAGGCATTACGGAGCCTTACATTTGCACTCTATAGTCGTTCAGTTAACGGGTGTATATGATCGGAGTATAGACGCACCGCGCTAGCATCTCCATTCCCAACTTCTGTAGAGCTCTTCAAACTAAGTCGACTCCTCTCCTCGCATCTGAATACAAGGTCCACTTCATTAACGCCGGCGAGAGAGCTCTGAGGTGTTTCGATCTCTGGTACAATATTTTTGAAGAGCTGGGTTCGCGCCAAAGCATACGTGATTTCCTTGGTTTTCTGTAGTACCGTTTCCAGAGTCGATTCTTGTTCTATTCCGGCGCCATCGTTCAAGTAGGGATTGACGACACGAGCAAGAAACCCAGGCCGTGTTTTCGAGGCACCTTCAATTCGAACTCTAGATACGGACAAGGGTGTGGAAAGATTGCCCCCGACCTATCATATACAGATTGAGCTTTAGGCTTCCTCAAATAGTCCTCGAGTGGACTGAAATCGGACTTACCAGTTCACTGAGTCGGAATACTTGGCTCTGGTATTCACCATCTAGTCGTTTTTGGAGCCGGGTTTGCTGCCATTGAAATAGTTTCTCTGCATAAACGTCGTTGGGTTCGCGATCCCTTGGTGAGCGCGTCGATTGCAGAGGACCTCGTACTTCTATAGGTGAAGAGAATAACTGTATATCCATGCCGAAAGTCAGAAGTGCTTAATTAGAGACGAAAAAGGGAGACCTCATCGTTGGGCATGCCGTGGTCGAAAGCAAAACTTTTGGTACTGTCACATGTCAGGTTGGGATTCGACTGTAACGACAGGTCTTTCTGGCTAGTAGACCGTAGGCTGCCTACATATTTCTTTCTATGGAGCAATCAGCAAGGAAGGTTTCTTATATCTTTTCGGAAGAGCTTGCCAAAGCATGTGTTCTGTGTTCACCAACCAGATAACCGAAGTAGCTGACCATCCCCATAGGTATCATCACTATTACCTTCCAACCGTGGCAGATCAATCATGGTTCATCAACTTGTTGCGGCATTCCAAATATTTCAGAGGCGAGCTGGGGAAGGTGCCATTGTGGCCTCGGTGTTGCGACCCTCTGTAGCAAGCCGAGAAGCATTACAAGCCTTCCATGACGAGGATTATCTTGGTCCGTTGCTGAGAACTGAGGACGAAAACATCCTATCGACTATTATGAACCATGGCTTTAGACTACGTGCTTGACCCCTTGCCGCCCAACAAGCGCCCGAACCACGATACTGGGAAGGAATTCGGGATTGAAGACGTAAGGAATTATGTTATCTCGTTTAAAATTACTTATATCTACATGCAGGACTGCCCATGGTTCAGGGGCCTTAATGTCTATGTGCCTGCCGTCGCGGGAGCTACCTTAGCTGCTGCCGAAACGCTCATCAGTGGCCGTGCAGATATAGCTATTGCATGGGATGGAGGTCGGTAGGTTCACCCCAGTTTAACTGTTGCCGATCGATAATTTCTCTAGGCATCATGCACAGAAATCGAGTGCATCTGGATTCTGCTATGTAGCAGACATACCACTTGCAATTATGCTGTTAAAAAAGGCTAAGTCGCCCAAAAGACCACGGATAATGTATCTAGACTTGGATCTCCACTGGTCTGATGGGGTCTCCAAGCCCTTAAGCAATCAGCATCCGCCCTCTCGCATTCTTACACTCTCCGTACACCATACTGCACCAGGTTTTTTCCCGGCAGACCAGCTCGCGCATCTTACTTCTGAAGATACAACAGATCCGTATACCCTGTCAATACCCCTTGCCCGTGGAGCGTCTGCGTCTACATTTGCAACTATCTGGCCAAGTATAGAAGGGATTAGGGGTGCATTTATGCCAGACTTTGTGGTGGTACAATGTGGGGTGGACGGCCTTGCAGGTGATCCTATGGCGACCTGGAATTGGAGCCTAGCGGTCGAAGAGGAGGGTAGTCTCGGCTGGTGCATACAGAAGGTCCTCAGTTGGAATCACAGAACGTTACTTCTTGGAGGTGGTTAGTGGTCTTCGACCTACCTGGATGTTCGCTGACACTCCCTAGGAGGCTACCATTCAGCAAATGCAGCACGAGCGTGGACATATTTAACCCTTTTAGCGGTGAGCTCATCCATAGCAAATTCTTTTACATCGTTAATCTTTGCCTCAGGCTGGAAAACAACCAGAGACCGAAATGCCAATCCCCGAGCATGGCTCATGGCCACGCTATGCGCCTAGCTTCACAATGGAAATTGAAAAGGGAAGCATGCCCGACGAGAACCAGCAGGACTATCTCCAAATGGTGAATGAACGATTTGCAATTATTGGACGAAGGATTCGAGTCGACAGTACTAATGATATCTAGGACTGCGAAATCACTAAGGCACGCTTAGGGTATACCCATTTGAATAAATATAAATTTTACATATCGTGTATCAATTTGTCTGCCAGTATGGGATTAGCTACACTCCCCATTGACGGTTATTTAAATGCAAGATTTGCTATTCGGCAATGCTGTCTAATATAAAAATGGGGTTAAGGGCGTTCGTATGGGGCCATAAGCAGATCGACCCATTCTGGCCAGATTCCCAAATTTTAGTCTGACCCCTCCCTCTTCCAAGATGCTCGTTGGCTACACCCTAGGACGGGTAGCAGGACGGGTTTCGGTATATCCTATCGAAACAATTGTTGCTTACTTCGTGTTGACAACGCTAGCTTACTTCCATATCCTCTCCGCTATAAAGCATTCGCATTTCTTTACCCCGATTCACTCACCAACAAACCCAGTACTGGCTACCTATACTCCAAGCAAGCAATGGTCCTTGGCAGCGTCCACGAAGGTTCAGCCGACCGCTGAAATCGTCCAGCTGCAGCTTTCCATTCCGGGTCAATATCCAGTTTTACAGGCCCAAATAATAGACGACGTATTGGAAAATAGGTCCAATAAATACTCTTCTGTTTGCTACAGATATAACAACTCCTGTCTCTCCTCCGTGCGCCCCGAAGCATATTCGTTCGCTTTCGACCCTACAGCCGGGGGTGCCAGGACCTTTGTTCACGGGCTCAGTGCTGCAAGCCTCTCTGAGGAACATGACGGTACTCAGTTTGAGGTTGTAAGACAGAGCCAATCGATCGCCGACATGAGGTCTGGTAAATGGGTTGCCTATGCAGGCCGTGCTTTGGTTCTCCGCTTTTGGTCGTTGGCAAAGGTCCGTAATTCGCCTCCTATTATTCGCCATTTTCTACTGTCTCACTCGTGACTGATACTCTCCGTTTTCTATAAAATGGTCCTACAATTCCTCCAGAATGCTGATTCAGCGGACATTATTGTCGTTCTGCTCGGATACCTCTTCATGCATCTCACCTTCTTCAAACTCTTCGTTTCTCTCCGCAAACTTGGTTCCAACTTCTGGTTGGCATTCTGTGTATTGATTAGTGGCAGCTTCGCCTTCATCTTAGCCCTTCCCCTTGCCAACTATCTGGAGATCCCGGTGGATCCCGTTGCGCTATCGGAGGCGCTACCTTTCCTCGTTATCACCGTCGGATTCGACAAACCACTGCAACTCGCCCGTGCCGTGTTCCACCACCCAAACTTCTTGGCAGGTTCCACAACTCACAATGGGCCGACTGCCGCCGTTCCCGCTAGTCAAGTTGTTACCGATGCTATTCGTGAAACTGGCCCTACCGTCCTCAGAGACTATGCGATTGAGGTCGCCGTGCTTAGTCTAGGTGCTATCAGCGGTATCAGCGGGCTAAAAGAATTTTGCGCGCTTGCCGCGGTTATAATAACTGTCGACGCGATTTCTATGTTTACCCTTTACGTCGCCGTCCTTAATATCATGGTCGAGGTGAGATTAACGGTTAAGCTTCGATGACCATTATCTCACGTTTGGAAATAAATAGGTGAAACGCATCAAGCAAACACGCCTCGGTCTCTCTGTTCCTCCCTCACCTTCCGGTTCACCTTCCACTGCGATCTCATGGCGCACTCGCCTGTTTGGTAGCAAAGGATCCGATAGCGTTCCTTCGGCTGCTTCATCCAAACCCGAGCATCCCCTTGCGCGCCTCAAACTTCTGTTACTGGCATCATTTGTTGCACTTCACGCGCTCAACCTTTGCACAACGCTCGCCCCCGACACTGTCATTGCGCGTCGAAAAACACCATCGAGTATCACATCAGACCCTACAGAACTCTCGAGTCGACGTGGTCTAACTTACTCCACCGTCAATCTATCATCATCTTCGCTTGCGCCTATGTTAGAGAAGATAGTACTGGACTCACCAGCGAATAAGGAATTGGTGGTGAAGATACATGCGCCAGTCCAAATCCGCGTGGCGCTTCCTGGGGATGGCGACTCCCAATCTCCTCATAGCGATTATCCCGAACTTTTCAGCTCCTCTAAACTCTCTCGCCGAGACTCGCCCGGTCACCTGGAGTCGTTCATGTCGTCGTGGACAAATCTTGTATCCGACCCTATCCTCTCCAAGTGGATCGTCATCGCTCTAGCCGTCTCAGTTTTTCTCAACGGCTATCTTCTCCGTGGACTAGGTAGTAGCTCCCTCCTACAACAACAACAACAGGCACAGACACAGATCGCCCTCCGTGGAAGGAAGAACTCAAAAGTAGGAGCCATTGAATCTAGGCTCGTAGAAAAGGACTCTAAGGCCATGACGGCTGCAAGTTTCTCTACGCCTGCTATCCCAATCTTACCGTCCACTTCAGAGCCTATCTCCCCCCCTCTTGACCAATCTCCGCTCGTAGAACGTCAATTGAACATCCCTCAAGTTGTTGCAGCACTCGAGGAGCAAGTCGCCGACCCACCCGTAGAACCACCTCGTCGCGATGAAGCCTTGCCGTGCCGATCATTAGAGGAATGCATCCAAATCTTCGAGAGCTCGCCAACTGGTATCCGTGAGCTTAACAATGAAGAAATCATTCTTCTTGCACAAGAAGGGAAAATTGCAGCGTATGCGTTGGAAAAGCTCCTTGCTGATTTCGAGCGTGCCGTGGTCGTTCGCCGGGCACTGATTAGTCGAGCAAGTGCAACCAAAACCTTGGAGAATAGCGATATTCCTCTCAAGGACTACGACTATTCTCGTGTAATGGGCGCATGCTGCGAGAACGTGATTGGGTATATGCCTATTCCCCTGGGGATTGCCGGCCCCTTGCGGATCGATGGTAAATTATATCCTATCCCAATGGCCACCGCCGAAGGAACGCTAGTCGCTAGTACATCCAGAGGTTGCAAAGCGTTAAACGCTGGAGGAGGTGTCACTACGGTTATTACACAAGATGCGATGACTCGCGGGCCAGTCGTGGACTTCCCCAACGTTACGGAGGCGGCCCGGGCAAAGCGATGGGTAGATTCGCCGCAAGGTGCCACTATCATCCGCGATGCATTCGACTCGACATCACGCTTCGCCAGACTGCAGAGTTTACGATGCGCTCTTGCAGGTCGCACTCTTTATATCCGTTTTGCAACCAGCACCGGAGACGCCATGGGCATGAACATGATCAGCAAAGGTGTCGAAAAGGCGCTTGCAGCTATGCTCGAGCAATTCCCACAGATGAATATATTGGCTCTGAGTGGCAATTACTGTACCGACAAGAAGCCCGCAGCAATCAACTGGATCGAAGGAAGAGGAAAGAGCGTCGTTGCAGAGGCCGTCATACCAGGGAAGATTGTCAAATCAGTGCTCAAAACTACCGTGACCGATCTATGTAACCTCAACACGAAAAAGAATTTGATTGGAAGCGCAATGGCTGGTAGCATTGGAGGCTTCAATGCCCACGCTAGCAACATTCTTACCGCAATCTTCTTGGCCACTGGTCAGGACCCTGCCCAAAATGTCGAAAGCTCGAACTGTATCACCTTGATGGAACCGTGAGTGTCATTATATCCAACTCTTTATCTGTATACTGACAAAATACCTTCTAGTACAAACGGTGGAGAAGATCTCCTTATGACCTGCTCGATGCCCTCAGTCGAAGTCGGTACTGTTGGTGGTGGAACTGTTCTTGCTCCCCAGGCTGCCGTATTGGAAATGCTGGGGATCCAAGGGGCCAACTCGACGTCCCCAGGACATAACGCTCGCAAGCTCGCCAGGATCATCGTGGCGTCCGTCATGGCCGGTGAACTGTCCCTCATGTCGGCTCTCGCGGCTGGTCACCTCATCCGTGCACACATCTCTTTGAATCGAAGCGCACCACCCACTCCAGGAGGTGGACACCACGCAGTCTTCCCGCCCCTTGCTAGTCGACCAGAAACTCCCGCACCCTTCAAAATGCTCCCACCTCCAGGGAGCAAAGCAGCTGTCGCACTAGCGACTGGTGCTTTGCCCAGTTCGATACTCCCCACCAGACCCCCACTTCCTGGCTCACCGTTGAAGTCGACGCTCAATGAAGAGTAAGAGTGACGCTGAGTTCGGTGCCATCGTTGGCTTTACCTTTGATCCAGCATTTAGATCGCGACCTTGTGTATTTTACTATGCTATTAAGGGATGTAATGGGAATTCCTTTTCCCCCAAAAAGGTTCAAAGGGAAAATCATTAGTTCATACATTTCGATGCGAGAAAGCAAACGCCTAGTAGAGTACAGTACGTATAGCTTGACCTTTCAGTCACTTCTTCGCCAGTGTCTGTCCGAACCAATTAGCTTCCGTTGCGCGTTGCTTGGTGATGACTATTGTCCAATCTTTGGTTTGTTGTTCCCCATCTCACTCACGGCGGTTGCTGTATTGACCTACACGTTACGTCGCCTGCACGTCTCGCTCCATTCTACGCCACTCTACTCTACGCCAATCATAGCCCTCCACCTCTTTCATCTGAGCGCTACGCCTGTCCAAGAACCAATCTGTAGGCCTGGAGGGAGAGGAATCAAGGGAACAAGGGGAAAAAGAAAAGAAACAATCGAGACCAAAAAATTAAAAGCTAAAGCCCATTTTCGTTCCCCGGCACGTAGACGTGAATTTTAAAGAGAGTGTTATGTGGGATACACCTCCACATCTTGAAATTTCCATCCTTGATCAACCCAGACTTCTTGACGTCCCGTTCCGCAATCTCCACAAAGCTGATGACTGGTTCCACGGCCTTACGCCAGTTCGTGCTCAGATCGGAGGGGGAACGCATCACGACCGAAAGGTCATCGTACTCGTCGTCTTGATTGACCAAAGAGTTAACGGCCTGTTCGAACCTTTGACTATCCAATCCGCCACTATTGTCACTCGCAGTCTCATCTCCATCGTCCTCGTCGTCCTCGTCGTTTCCTCCGAGTGATGCGAATCGGTTGTTCCACGTCGTATCTGTAGCAGTGGAAGCGGACTCCCAGCTAGAATCCCTCTCAGAATGAGAGGCAGAGCTTCTCGCTACTGAGGGTGGTCGCAGATATTGTCCACCAAACGGTCTCTTGGATGCTCCACCGTTCGTTGCCGACTTGGGTGGGAAGGGACCACGCCCGCCAAAACTGTTGGGAGACCTGGGAGTCTGGGGACTGGTGCTGACAGGGCTAGTACTAGAGCCTGGTTGCGGACGTTTGGGATTATTGGTTCTCCAACTACTACTCGAATCTGCCGCATCCTTTGAGACCCAACTGGGTGGACCACTGTTCGTCCTCTTTGGAGGAGGGAACGGATTGATATTGGTATTGCCCGGTTGATAGCCGTTGTTGTTGATGTTGTTGTTGTGGCTACTTCCACTCGTCCAAGAGGCAGAGGCAGAGGACCGTTGTTGGCTCCATCCAGACCCATACGAATTCTCCGCTCTCTTCATCGGTTTGGCTGCTGTTCCATTCGTATTGAACCGTGGTCGGTATGGCGGCGATGGCTCAGACCCTGGCAGAGATGACGACGGAGCGGCGGCTGGGGGAAGTCCAGACATCTTTGGAGCACTAGGGCGGGGGATGATAGGAACGGGATTACTACGAGCGTTCGTAGAATCCTGACAACCGAAAAATCGGTTCAAAAGATTGTTCCCATTGTCCTACAAACGAACCCATCAGTGGTTTGTCTCATTTTTATTTATTTTTTTCACTGAAGGGTGTGGGGACGGGGTGGGGGATGTAAAGGGAAACGTCATGCCTGGTCTTGCAGGAGTTGAATTATGTATTTGAACTTTGTCGGTGGAGGGCTACCTCCAGGGCTGATGGGCTTCGTAGAAAGGGTTGGATACGCCGCCAGGAAGGCGATAAATTTGGCTTCATGCGGAGTAGAGTTTGGACGGTCTTGGTACGGTTTCGTAGATGGACAACATAATGAGGACATCAGACGACTCCTAGGTGTTTGATCTCTGCTCTGAATATCCGTCGCTCGCCTTCGAATCGTCGATGGCGGCTGAGGTTGGGGTCAAAGATTCCTTCAGTGAACTCCGCCATCCAGAGACCACCTCCAGGGTCCCGTATGCAAGCCACGATTTACGTGACCTGATCAAATTTAACGAGGAAGAGACTGCATTTTGCACAAGGAAACACGGTAGCACATGGGGCAACAAAGGTCGCAAAGGAGGACCTCCTGGTTCAGATGTACAACCAGCCTTGCGAGAACTACAGAGGTACAGGTGTGCGGTATCACGGTTGAATATATACTATCAAAATAGGGAGAAAAGTCCAGTAAAGGCAAGTCCGAGAGTAAAAATACTAGTTGAAAGAGCGCTCTGACTGAGGGGTGGGGGTGCTGCTGATGAAGATCCCGTTTGCGTCGAGGTTGGACTAGTTTCTATCACCGCACTAGACGGGCGTGTGGAGTTGGTTCCAGTAGCGACAGGAATAGAGAGCGCAAGCTTCGACCAAACGGCACCATAGTTAGCTTGACCATCATCTGGATTGTACGGCAGCCAGAATATCTCGCCGGAAGTTGTTATCTGTACAATTTCCCTTTGACTGGCCGCCACCATCACGGTCGCTTTGTTGCTTGGCGCTTGGAGTTTCTGAGTAGTATTACTCTGTGGTAATGGCGTTTCAGAAAAGAAAATACCGATACGAGCACTGATAGAGGAGGCTTACGATGACATCGAAAACGTAGGTAGCACTCCCATCCTCCGGAAGAAAGGCAAACTTTGTCTGCACAGATTCAAACCCTTTGAATATGGATGCAGTATGACCAAAGGCAGAAGGATAACCACTTCCACCAGCTTCGATAGGGGCGAAGGCTTGTAGTTCGGGTTGCATGTAGGAGAAGTGAATGACGAAGATCTTGGTGAAGGCATCGGTGCCAAGGTTCAGGAAATGTATGTGGTTTTGAGCAAGCCCCATGACAGGTTTCGGGTATTTGTTATTCTGTGTAAATTCTGGAGCCTGAACAAAGTTCCACGCTCGACGTGCTCCGTCCGATTGTGCCAAGGTCCCCATGTCTAATGAATATAACTGGGAACCTGATAACGCGAAGAAGACGTTGGTATCCCTGTCTAAGACGGCAGTCAGGGTTGCGGGGTCCGTCCCCGCTGCATCAATTTGCTGCGTGGACCCTATGGGCGGTAGTTGGCCATCATACTCATACTGCTTCGAAATAAATAAATAATGTATGCTTACAAGATTGAGTTTCAAAGCTGTAGATGTGGATATTGGACGGCTGAGTGGAATCCCCATCCAAAACGTAGAGAGCATTGAAGAACTGGTGCAAAGAGTCAGCTTTCCCGAAATTCAAATGACCGAAGAGCGGGATTGATGTAGATTGACGCAAATAGCACCCGCCCAATTGGTTGTGAATGACTACCCGTCTAGACTTGACACATTGCCAAGGCGTCACCAACACGGAGCCCATCGCTAATGGGTCGTTCGAGAGCCAGAAACGAAAAAGAAAAGAGAGAATATTAAACGTAGAAAAAATATACTCACTTGAGCGAAAAAGCACTGAGTGTTTGTACCATTGAAGGGTCTGGTAAACAAGCCAATAGAAATCAGCAGTTGGTCGGGTCTCATGTTGAGCATGTTGAAACTCGAGCATAAATCGATACATACGGTCTTCCGGTCTTTGAGAGCGTTGTAGACGAGAGTGCTATAGCAGCGGTGGGTTAGGATCGTCAGCAGGGTCACCATCGGAGAAGCTCACGATTCGCAGCCCAGTTGCCCACTGGCCCTAGACTAACATCATGTTCGAGTCCAAAGACGTATAGACCCCAGTTGGTATCGAATCCGACACAAGGAGTTGCCTTCACAATCGTCCAGAGTCCAGAAAGCGTGACGAATAAGAGACCGCGTAAGGTGGTGGATGAAATCATCTTCGTGGTCGCTAGTGAAGAGAGACAAGAAAGCGAACGAGAGGGCTGGAGCGCGCAGAAGCGTGCTGCTATAATAAAGAAAGAGGAAACAGAAGGAAAAGAGCAATTAGCAAAGTCGTGGAAGAGCCCAAGATTAGATGAGAACCGACGGACGGCCGTTGCCCACACTTACCTTTGGGTCGATTGGCCGGCGCCAAGTCTCTCGGCCAATGGTGGATTCGTTACAGACTCCGCCTTGGACCCTTTTGCTTGTTTAGAAATAGACCTCCTTCAAGATTATTTTACTATTCTGCTCTTTGGCAAGCAAGTAAACGTATCATCAGCCCGTAGAACGACACTATCGCTTCGTGGGGAAAACGAGCAACAGCCTTTGCATTTATCCGGTCAAAGCAATATGGACGACCAAATGACAACTAGTGATATTTTTACACTCCTCATCTCTGATTCGCTCTCGTTAGTTGCCGCGAGACCTATTCGCACGCTCACACCCTTCTTAATCTCTGCGGCACACGGTTCAGCCAGCTCCTTCACGCACTCCGTCTATCGCAAACCGATTTCCGGAATATACTTGGGAAAAAAGAGATGAAGAGATGTCGGAACTTAGAATATTTGCTAACCACCGAGAGCAACGAGATATTGCAGAGGACGGCTCGGGTATTGAGCACCTTTTTGTGAACACCTCAAATACAATCAGAAATTCACAACCACTTCCATGCTCGATGGCAATGAACAAACTCGATTAACGATATATGTTACACGATTTTGATGATCCCAATGGTCTAGGAACGAATATTAAAGGGCCAAGCAACGAAATATATGGCACGGCACTTTGAAGAAATAGGAACCTGCTTGAAAAGAGGAATGAGAAAGGGAAGCCCAGATGTTCGCCATGTTCAGACCCGTGAACCTCGTCGGTTAGCAAGAGGTACGTTCTCCTCTGGTCTGAAAAATTAATTAGCACAGGAATAGGTTGTACGAAGAGGATCTCACATACATGCTGTTATGACCATTGCCATCGGGGATCATGATGATTCGACCATTTCCGTCCGCACGCAGTCGATGAGGTTGGAGGTTTTCTCGGAGCATACGCTCGTTCATGTGACTATCGACCAGATTATGCACAGGAGAATCCTTGGTTATGGCTGCCGCAACCGCAATCGACGGGGGCGCATAGAGCGTGAGGTTTCGACGTTGCTGGTAGTGGAGGTAGTGCAAAATGCCACCAAGAATACCAGCGACGAGCAAAATCGCGGCCATTAGATGTGTAGATAGCGTACTGGGATAGAAAGGGCAGGGATAGATCAGCCAAGGAGACAGGGAGTGCCAGGATAAATGGTACGTACGACAACCATAACCTCTGTTGGATCTCCGTAATTTCAGCGAGGACTTTATCGCCGCTCCTATCAGCAACAAAGTAATTACTCCGCGCTGAAAGGGCCAGATACAACGCATATCGAGTAGAAACCGTATTGACGACTGTATCAGTATTTTGCAGATTGGTGTTCAAATCTCCCTTTTGCAAGAGCAGCATGACCGATTGAGCGAGCTGCAACCTCGATATCTGGTCACGAAGCAGCGTATCCGCGCTCGCCCCTGTAACATCATGTCGGACTCCATTCCAGACTTGCCCGTTGAGAGGAGGCCCGGATGTGACGTTCGTAGGTTGAGCATAATCCCCGAGGGGCTCCACATTGATTAATTCCCCAGTAGCAAGGTTTACTGTAACCTTTACATCATGAATTGTGAGTTCTGGGGTACAGAAGACGAGAGATGCCGCCGAATAGGTCGTAGATGCGAACCAGAAGACGACCGGTTTGACGGGTGCTGGTAGGCTGTTGACCGATGCCGTCGTGCAGTTGCCCACTACGTCTACGCCGAACTCTAAGTCCGTTGAGCTATCAACGTTCAAGTTGACAGGGCATCCTGCCCAGCTACCGGTCAGCTGGTACCCAGTACCTGCCCGTGCAAAGTTTACGGTATCTGCCTTTACGCAGTTTGGAAGCGTTTGAATGGCATTGGTGTTCGCTTTCATTGTACCGTTACTGATGAATGCAGTTGGCCGCTATTTGAGATTTCAGCACCTCTGGATACGACCCCATTGCACGCCCTACCTCAAATTCATCCACCGCCCAGGTCCTCCACACAAAAGGCGGTCTTCCAAGATCATATCGCGAGTCAGCTTCAGCAAACTAGGGTGATATTTAGCAGAGTCAGAGTTGAAGTGGCATAGTGAACGTACTCCTGCAGCGGATGCAAACCCCTCCAGAGTCTGAAGATGATTGTCAATAGGAGGCCAATGAATCTTCAAGATTACCTACTGCAAACTTGTCATTGACACCGACAGTACCAAACTTTGGCACGCCTATTGGATTCCGAACAAATTCAGTCTCTCTGATCTGAACCAAACTGGGATGGGTCAGCTGGGGGCTTTGCCCAAATACGGGTGTTATACCTGGACGCAAGAGGTTGAAGACCGAGGAGAAGTAAGCATATTATGGTGCTTATGGCGGGAAGCCAATGACGGTCTGAAGAGTTCCAATTAGTGAATTGTCCTTCCCTCGGATCAAACGTATACAGACTATTAATCTGTATGATCCACAATAAATATTTAGGCTCTCCGGTATAGTCCAATAGGAGCGTGTCTCCTTTAGCACCCTTGTTAGTGTTAAGTTCCATGAACGGGACCATTTTCATCAAAAAGTAGTCCGCTGCCGTGAAAGCTGAAACAAGACCCTAGATTCTCCATGAGCCACATTCAGTGGATTTGATTTTCTTGATAACAAGCTTACCATTACAGCGGTGACGGGAATCCTACAAGACGGTTAGGCTGTGTCGGAGTCTCGGAGAACGCGGGGAAGTAGGCGTACCAGGTGTCTGCATAATGGATGTAGTTTCTGTGAGTAGGATCAGGCGGTAGACCCCAACCATTCCGTTTGTTGGTCACGAAATATGCAACCTAATAGCCGGAGGGTCAGGCGCGCTAAGCAAAATTCTATGGAGGGGCTGAGACTGTATACCTCCAAGCCAATCGCTGCGACGAGCATGGTCACACATAATGTGACCAAAATCCAAGGCGTAAGGATCAGAGGTCTCCACTTATCCGCAGGAGGTTGAGACGAGGCGGAAGGCGGTGGAACAAAGGACTGGCCAGTGGGCGTGCCATACTGAGGGGTACCATACTGTCGTCGAAACTTTTTGTTAGCAGTTTGTTCGCAATCCAATTATCATCTCATAGAATACCTTGCTCTCCGTTCGAGGACTAAGTAATGGCGGGCTCAACAATGGTTCCGGAAAGGATACGATCTGAGGAGTTGGAGCCTGAGCCATAGTGGTCGTTGTGGATGGAGGACAAGAGGCAAAGAGGCAAAGCAGTGAAAATCCAAAGGCCAGCTAAATGGTGAGTGGGCAACACAGCTCTGTTGATGGGCTCAGATCCGTTGCTTCTCTTGCCTGCTCAGCATCGCCGATGAGTGATAGCCGCCAAGTTTACGCGCTCTATTGGGCTCTCTTCAGTATGCCTGAGCCCGGTCGCGGGAAACAGGCTGGGAAAACGGAAAACGTGTGGGCACGAATATATAGCCATCGGGAAATAAATAAATAAAAATGTATTGGATGCCTTAGGATACGGATGGTACGACTGCCTGGATAAGTCTCGAAAACTGTTCAAGTGGAGATTCTTCGCCAGGATTCATCGGATGAAGGGGAACCCAAGCAGACAGAAGAGAGGAACCTGCTTCGTATGACGACTCTGAGACGTAGAACAGGACACCATCGGATTGGCAATGGGTTACCAATTGGTTGTTGTCAGGCATCTCAGACGAAGGCGTGAGAGGAACAGTCAGTGAAATGCCATCTCGTGCCAACGGTATAATTGTAGACAGTAGAAAGGCTGGATCCTGAAGGCTCGGGAAGTGTGGTATCGGCTGAAAGGTGTGTGGGTGTGCAAAGACCGGTGGCCTCGACGAGGAAGAGGCTGGAGGGTGCGCCCTTGGAAGCTCCTGGAGTTTGACGTCTCTCCACCAGAACCTACATATATCAGTATGACACATATGTCCTGTATTAAATACCGACCGAAAACTAGCTTCGCATTGCGTATAGTCTTGTGATTTCCAGCGGAGGACGTCAAGAACATGGAGGATCCCGTTAGTCCTCCAGTTCTCGTCAAGTATGCAATCCAAGACTGTATCCGTGGGTAGTGGAGAGACAAAAGTCATTAGCTGGTTACCTTTGAGGCGACTTTGACAGCTCAGTTTTGTAGAAGAGGGCCACCTAATACGACATACCTTCGCAACGTAACATAGGAGCCTAAGGCAGGATTTCAGCTTATAAAATGATCACATAGAAAGCTACTTACCTCCTTGTCCGTGATTTTTGTAGGCAACAAGTAAACATCTTTTCCCTCTCGGCACAGGAGTGACCGCCATCCACGCTGTTCCAAAGTCGTCAGGGAGTACTGATCCTATTCCTTGCATCTCCAGGACCTCTGCATACATCAATATGTTCTATAAAAGCATCAATAAAACTAGACGAAACTAGACCCTTTTGTTGCTTACGGCCCATTTGGACGGGCGCTTTGCCTTGTCTGTGGCTGGCTTCTCCTCCTCCATTGCGACGTCATTTAACGATAGTCCCGCAAATATATCTACATTTCGAGCAGAATCTACCCTCAGAGACCGACTCTAAGTTGTGGAACGGTCAGTGATCCCCGGTCCTCGGGAGCATCCGACATCGAAATGATTTACCCTTTTCTGTTCCTCTAATCGACGCATTCTCCTTGAATTCTGGGAATTTTCTAAGGGTGGCATCTTGAAAGAACGGACGCGGGTGTTGGGATCCATGATTTGGTGCGAAGGCAAGGTGCAATGCCGGCTGTTTGACTCCTTCGACCTCAACCCAAAGATGGCAGCCCTTCCAGATCGTATCATCTCTGCCGCTGAACGTCTAAAGGACCTTCCTTTACTCGCTCTACCAACAGACTATCCAAGACCGCAGGTCAATCGGGTCGTAGATGCCTCTTTGACTGCAAACCTCCCAGACTCAGCGGCAAAGGCACTCATCAAGCTCGCAATCTTCACCGACGAGGCTGATAGTGATGAACAACCACTTCCCTCTGCATTCCACTGTCTTTTGACGGCGTTCGTCGTCCTTCTCCATCGGTACACTGGTGACTCTGATCTACTCGTCGCGTCCTCCTCCCAAGTCTCCACAGACCCTCTGCTGTTAAGGACACCAGTAGAACCTAGTGATCCCTTTTGGGCCGTCCTTCGTAGGATTCAGTTGGCAGAACGCGAGGCAGAGGAGAATGTCGTCCCTTTCGACGAGGTGGTCGACGCCGTCAGCAAGCACGCCGGTGCACACGGTGGTCCACAACGTCCGCTTTTCCGAGTACGGTTTTTCGATGAGACGGATGAGGGGTCGCGTAGCTCATTCATTCGGAGCACGAGTCCGACCACCGATCTTACCATCTTTGTCTCTCGCCAGCCAGATACCTCCCGCAAAACATTGGCTCCATCGATATCTTTACGCGTTCTCTACAATGCACTCCTCTTCACATCTTCTAGGATCTCTTGTATGCTTGACCAGATCGGCCAAATCTTAACAGCTGTCGCAAAGGATCCGCTATACAACGTTGGATTGATACCACTTCTCACACCATCTCAAAAAAGTGTTCTTCCCAGCCCAGTTGCAGACTTGAACTGGTGCGATTGGAAGGGAGCGATTCCTGACATATTCACTGTCAATGCAAGACGGTGGCCCGACCGTCCATGCGTCGTTCAATCTCTAGAGGGAAACAATCCCGCCGAAATCACGGTAACGTACACATATTCGATGATACTCCGCGCTTCAAACACTGTGGCCCACAAACTGCTGCGAGGGGGCATTCAACGAGAGGATGTTGTCATGGTTTATGCTCACCGGAGCGTCGAACTAGTAGTGGCTGTAATGGGTATTCTCAAAGTTGGCGCGACATTTTCAGTTATTGGCAAGTGGCCATCGTTCACGTAAGGATTTGATTGCTGACGAAACCACAGACCCAGCCTATCCTCCTAGTCGACAAAATATCTACTTGAAAGTAGCCCGTCCTCGAGGACTGATCGTATTGAAAGGTGCCGGTGTAATCCACAAGACGGTCAGGGAGTTTATCGACACAGAGCTTGAAATATGCGTCGAGGTGACTGGCCTGGAGATGATGAAGGAGGGAACGGCCAGCGCCAGCAATAATTGCCTTCAGGATGTCGAATCAATGTCGGCTGAAGACCCGGGTATACCTCTGGGTCCCGACAGCGTAGGAACACTATCGTTCACGAGTGGCAGCACTGGAATCCCCAAGGGCGTGAGGGGTCGACACTACAGTCTCACTCACTTCTTCCCTTGGATGGGACAACGATTCGGTCTCGGTGAAGACTCTAGATTCACGATGCTCAGTGGTATTGCACATGACCCAATTCAACGAGATAGTAAGCTCTAATAACCGAGGCCGGTACAATCTCTAAGCTATTACTACAGTGTTTACTCCCCTATTCTTCGGCGCTCAGCTTCATGTCCCGACCGCGGATGACATTGGAACTCCTGGTCGGCTCGCAGAGTGGATGGCTGCTAGTGAGGTCACAGTAACTCATCTCACGCCAGCGATGGGTCAACTCCTTTCAGCTCAGGCGACATGTCCAATTCCAACTTTGAAGAATGCATTCTTCGTCGGCGATATCTTGACCAAGCGCGATTGTCATCGTTTACAAGGTCTCGCCGCAAATGTACGAATAATTAACATGTATGGAACAACCGAAACGCAGCGTGCAGTCTCTTATTTCGCCATCCCATCATTGTCCGACGACTCGAGCTTCTTGGCCACACAGAAGGACATAATGCCAGCAGGTCAAGGGATGATAGACGTCCAACTCCTTGTTGTCAATAGGAACGACAGGTCAATTCCTTGCGGTGTTGGAGAGGTGGGAGAGATTTACGTTCGTTCTGGAGGGCTAGCAGAGGGGTATCTCGACGAAGCAGCATCGTCCGAGAAGTTTGTTCAGAACTGGTTCGGGGAGGGGCAATGGAGAGATACAATTTCGAACCCACCGGAAGGTCAGGCAGGTCCGGAAGCAAAGTTCTGGAAGGGCATTCGTGATCGAATGTACCGAACAGGAGACTTGGGCCGTTATGATGCTACAGGTTTGGTTGAATGCACTGGGAGAGCAGACGACCAGGTTAAGATCCGCGGATTCCGTATTGAACTGGGCGAAATTGACACTCATTTGAGCCAACATCCACTCATTCGGGAGAACGTCACTTTGGTGCGCAGAGACAAAGACGAAGAGAAAGTACTCGTCAGCTACTTTGTTCCTCTTCCGGGGGCTGAGTTGGAAAGCTTGATGAGTGATGCGGAGGCACCCGAGGCGGATGGTGATCTCGCAGCACCTCAGCGATACCGTCGCCTTATCAAAGAGATCCGCGAATACCTCAAGAAGAAGTTACCAATCTACAGTGTTCCCACTCGTGAGTACTAGCTCACATCTTTCAACGTTTTTGCTAATCTAGTGCTAGTTTACGTCCCTATGAGAAGAATGCCACTCAACCCAAATGGCAAGATTGACAAACCCAAACTCCCCTTCCCAGATACGGCGCAAGTGGCCGCGCCTAGGGATATCCAGAAGGACTCCACGACGCTCACACCCACACAGAAGACTTTAGCAGAAATATGGGCAAAATTGTTACCAAATGCCTCATCTCCTATTCCCATAGACGAAAATTTCTTCGATATTGGTGGCCACTCGATTCTTGCCACCCGACTGGTGTTCGAGGTCCGCAAGACGTTTGTAGTAGACGCACCGCTCAGCCTGATATTCGACCAACCCACGATAAAGGATCTGGCTTTGGCTATCGAATCACTTCGAAGCGATGATCTTGCGATTTCAGATCAAGCCCTCCCTCCTGCGCAGAGCTTCAACAAGATTGAAACCAACTATGCTGTAGATCTTGAATCCTTGATTTCCTCACACCTTCGACCCAGTTATTTGGCATATACGCCGCAACCCTCTGGCACGAAACTCAAGGTCTTTTTGACCGGTGGAACTGGCTTCTTGGGTAGTTTCATCCTTGCTCATCTTCTGAACCTCGACACCGTTGCCAAAGTTGTCTGTCTAGTTAGAGGGAAAGACGAGGGTGACGCTCTCGAAAGGCTACGTTCCTCATGTATTGATCGAGGAAGTTGGCAGGCCTCCTGGACAGACGAACAACGGCTCTCTGTCGTTGCTGGTGACTTAGGACAACCCAAATTTGGCCTAAGCGAGGACGTGTGGAATACCCTTTGCGATTCTATCGACTCAGTTGTTCATAATGGTGCAATGGTACGCCAGAACGTCTCTTTAAGCCCTTCACTTATTATGAAATTTAGGTGCATTGGGTATATCCCTACGTTAAATTGCGTGGGCCGAATGTTATCGGTACATTAACCGCTCTGGAGCTCGCGACAACGGGACGGACCAAGCTGTTCAGCTTCGTTTCTTCAACATCCGCTATCGATACCGAACATTATGTGCGCCTATCAGATTCTAGAGGCTCAGGAGTACCAGAAAATGACGACCTGGAGGGAGCCCGGACGGACCTCAGAGTGGGTTATGGACAATCGAAGTGGGTGGCTGAGAAGTTGATTATGGAGGCTGGGAAGCGAGGACTGTCAGCACATATCGTGAGACCGGGATATGTTCTTGGTCATTCAACCACAGCTGGTAAGTTTGTCTACGGTTTGAGTTTGGATGTTCCCTGACGATCCTTATAGTCACCAACACCGATGATTTCATCTGGCGATTGGTGAAAGGGTGCATCCAACTCAAACTAGTCCCAGACATCGCCAACACGGTGAACATGGTGCCTGCCGACTATGTTGCTGCAGTGACAGCATTGTCAGGGGTGACGCCGCTTTCGGGAGTAACTGTCCTTCATATCGCTGCTCGCCCACGCATCACCTTCAACAATTTGTTTGCAGCACTCACATCCTATGGATACGACGTCTCTGTTTGTGAATACGTCGTCTGGCGTGGAAAGCTTGAGCAGCATGTCCTTGAAGTGCAAGATAATGCACTATTCCCATTGCTTCACTTCGTATTGGACGACCTTCCAAGAAGCACCCGGGCACCGGAACTCGATACGGAGAATACCGATTCCTTATTGCATTCCCACAACCTAGACGCCTCATTCAAGCAAACGGTCGACACGAGCACTACTGGCCTATACTTATCATGGCTTGTCAGTGCTGGATTCCTGGAACCCCCTTCAAAAAGTGGCGAGTTGTCCCTTCCAGCACTATCTGGTAAAGCGAAAGCCTTGGGACGGAGCGAAGCGCATTAGAATTCGTTACTACAAGTCGAAACAAAAGAGCTCGCATCAGCCCTGTTGTATTTCATTGGGAGCTATGCTCCGATAGTAAATCCAGCTACATGGAGCAATGATGCGAGCTAGAGGGAAAAAAAAGGGTCAGTCGCTACTTTGTTGACTGGGGAAGATTTGACCTACCGTAACCTTGGCGATTGCGTGCACCTGTTCCAGATCATAGTTTGTTCTGTTACTTAGATCTCCTGAATTATGGTACTTTGGATCAATAATTCCACCGGCTCGTTCAAACACTTGCGTAGAGGTGAACCCTAAAGTCCACTGTAAGGAGGGAGCAGGCCAACGCAAGATTTATCTCTGCTCACCGTGCATCCAGAATGACTGATGGTCGCTACAACAAGCTTCTGTTGTCCCAACAGTAAGCTCTGGTACGTAAATGGCGGAGATATTTGCCAGAAGCTCGCCTGCGACTGGACTCCCGATGCTAGACAATATCAGTAAGAGAAGCCAGCGACAGAGTAAACTGAAACCTTTGCGGAAGACCGAGTTGCATAGGCTCGTCGGAATCATGGTATGCAAGCATATCGGCCTGAATTTGAAGCATGATGTCCACACCGTCGTCGTAGAGCTGCTCTAGAAGACAGACGGATTCAATTTCGGAACCTCTTGACATGGATATGGACATACTAGCATAGGCATAGGATCCCAATAATCCCTGCTCCTCCCCGGCAAAGGCGACCAGTTCCACGTCTATCGGAAAAGTGACCTTTCTCCGGTAGATTGCACGAGCAATTGCGAGTAGATGGACCACACCGCCTAAATAAGACCTGTAAGTCATATCAATTTCGTCCAATTCCTACGCTTACTCCCGTCATCGTCGCCTCCAGGCGCTCGTGTGCTATACGGCAAGAAGTCAGTATATAATCCACAACGTTACATATGATATTACCTTCCAAAAGATCCACGAGAATCATAATGCGCGCTCAGAATGACTCGAGGTGCAGGAAGTGTTTTGTTGAAGTTCGGGTCGGCGGCATAACTGCAAATGACATTCGGACTGAACCCTTCCAAAAACTCCATAAAATGACATGAAGCACCAGTCTCCTCGAGACGGCCCTTGATCCATCTCGCGGCCGTAATCGCACCGTCAGTAAAGCTATGACGCGAGACGATGGGCGAATCCGTCGATTCTCCCGTCAACCAACGGATATCAAAGCCCATTCGGGCAGGGGAAATGGAAGAGAGAACAGAAGCGACGTCGGGATTGAAATGGACTTTGGATAGAATCTCCCTGAGCCGTTTGTCCGAGTCTGACTCGGTGAAGAGGCCCACAATAGGAAGCGGTTCAGAAGGAACGCGAATGAGTTCCCATAGGCGTGGTATGGCGTAATCGAGCTCTCCGAGGTCTTTGCTTGGAAGAGAGAACAGCGCTGCTCGGTCGGATGACCAAAGCAATCGGAGGTTCTTTTGAAAGGGCGACGATTGCATGACGGCCTGTCCATCTGGGAATAAAAGTGCCCCCGTGAATTGTGCCAATGCCGTAGGAAAGTCTGGTTCTTGGGTTCGTAGAGCTCCTTCAACAGTCGCCTCCTCGACCCATACGACTGCTTCGTCGCCAAATATTCCATTGAATGGAGTTGTTATACTTTCAGCAAGGCTGTCCAAGTGAGAACATGCCCGCGAACACATGAGCACGGACACTGGGTTCCCGCCATTAAAGAAAGTTCCATGGTATGTCTCCTCGCCAGTGAAGGGAGATAAAGATGAACTGGGGGCAATATATATGTGCTTTTCTAGCGGTGCCGCATGACTGTATACCGCCGCTAAGAGGCCTAAAGGGAGGGACCGGCGTAACAGAAGCATGTCGGGGTCCAAGTTGCGTTGGAAAAGCGCATGTTGACAAATGTCACCCAAAATTATCCGTAATAAACAAGTATGCCAAACCAAAAGGCCTCTTAAAGCAAGGACACATCACGAGAAATGACTGTTCCCATTCATTATCGAGGCATGTACAAAACATCTTCGTGATTACCTAAGTGTCGACATAAATTCTCATCTCAAAACCCTTTATTTTCCTCCTCCTCTTCCTTCTTCTTCTTCTTCTTCTCCCAAGATTTATTTTTTGGGTTCCGCAGGTTTCGTTGTTCCTCCAGGTTGACTCCCACTCGCCGACGAATCGGAGCGCCGTCTGTTCATCCCACCAGGACTAGAAAGACTCTCCGCGAGCGCCTCCATATCCGAACTCGCCTCGTTTTGATCGTCCATCGCCTCGCGAATCAACGAAGCGGTACTTTCGATGCTCCTCCGACGGGTACTCGGGCTGGTCGAAGTCGTTCCCAAACTCTGTTGTCGTCCATGACCTCTTCTAAATGTTCCTGGCGATGCCGGAGAACCGGGGGATGGGATAGCAGGGGATCCAGGTGCACCCGAAGTTCCAGCCGAGCCCTCGTCAATAACCTCCAGTGGCGACGTAGATGTTTCATCCACAGGTGTAACGGGGTTAGAAAGCAATTGTCTCATCTCTTCCGGATCCACGAGATCTGGTGGTAATCGCTCATTCTCAATATCGGATTTACGACTACAAAACAGTCGATCAGTCAAGAGCCCTTGATAACTCGCTGAGCAAATAGATGTCAGGACGTACGCGTCGTCATAGTTGGTAATAGAGTCTTTGATTGCCTCTGAACCAAGGACAAGTGTACTGGATGGAAGACTGCTCGAACCGCTCGAGTTCTTGAGTTCAGATACCCGCTCAGATTCCTCACTGTTACAAAGGATAGTGTCACTAAATGTCCGTGTGCCACGAATTCACCATAAGAAGACGTACCGCAGGAGCGCAAAGACGCGAGCCATCCGACCAACAGCAAGAATCTTGTTTTTGATCACCTTGCGGCGCTGCGGGTCCTCGCCCTCTTCTGCATCCTCGATCGTACCTTCGTCGTCGCTTATCTCTTCCAGCTCCTCCTTGCTGCAACAATTCAAAATGGCGATGAGCATATCGGTGACTAGTTTCATCCCGCGTCAGAAATCAGTTCGTGAGCATCCAGAGATTTGTAACACACTCTTTTCTCCTACAAAGGGGAGACTCCACGTAAACACGTCCATGAAATTGGGCAGCCAGTACGGGTGCGGTGTGCAATTGAACTGTCGTATATTCATCACATTGCTCTCGTATTTGAGGACAGCCGCTTTGTTGTTATAGACGTCCAGGTAGTTTGGTGCACTGAATATTGTCATCACCGATGGGAAACCCGTTGTCCTGGTCTTTCGATACATGCGATAGCTTTCAATAGGTTTTTCAGCATGGTTCAAAAAAACCGAGAGGATAATTTGCCTACCCAGAGTCCTGAGCTTCATGTGCGCGAATGATCGACAACAGCCCGTTACGTTCCAAAAACTGACAAGCAGCCTGATACCTATTTTCAGAAGATGAGCAATCATCGTACGACTACTCTCCTTTGTTCCAAAAGCTCGCTTACGTAAAAAAGTACGAACACCCTCGGACGTGGTTGTGCACAAACGATTCCTGGGTCTTCTCCGCACCAAAATCTTCAATGGGGTCGGACCAGAGAATGTCACACATGAGACCATGTGTAGGTGGTTCTTTGAAACGGTCGATCTAAAGAAAAAAAGGTGGTATTAAGATGACGTTCGATAGGAGCTCCAGGTAAGGTACGTACACCACGTAGATCATCCAATGTATGGAGCTCTGGGGAGAGACCACCATGAATACAGAGGAATTGCTTGTTCATAATCGCTGCTAGGGGAAGAGAACAGAACGATTCCATGACGGCATCATAGACACGTTCGGAATACTTGTGCTTGCCTGGCGGGATATCAGCGACAACACTTTTTCACTATGGGAATATTCATCTCACACTCTAGCTTGAAAGTAAAGTAGTCCGTCAAGTGTCGACATTCGTGATTGCCTCGGAGAAGGAAGAGAGTGTCTGGGTACCACATCTTAAGCGACCATAAATAGAGTACGACCTGATCGGTGTCAACAAGGGTTGTACGAGTTTGAAACCCCTAAGAACCCACTTCGATACTAAAGTAGCCGCGATCGACATAATCTCCCAAGAAGAGGTACCGAGTGTCAGCTGGATTCCCGCCGACTTCAAAGAGTTTCATTAGGTCAAACTATGGGTGAGATAAGCAAAGAGTGTTGGGGGGTTGGAGATTTGGTTGAAGGGAGCTCACGTATTGGCCATGGATGTCTCCGCATACTGTCCCGAAATGGGATTTAGCCAAAGTCCCGTCACGGCAAGGAAGAATGGAGAGAGAAAGTACAGACCGGTGATAGGGGCATCGACTTCGAGAAGGTTTGATTCTCTCTTTAAAATCTCTGTACCCTTTTCGATGATATAGAGACAGTGTTCTTCGGATAGTCTGCCCTCACGGTAGAAGTGGTTCTTCAAGAATGCAATATCAGGTTTCGTAGGATCTATCGTCGAGTAGAATTGTGCATCCGTGGGGATTTGCATCGCCGGTGCTTGAACCTTGAAGCCATCAGGATCAGGACTCGGTGGAGGAGATGAGCGCGACGAGACGCGTTGGGGCTCACCTCTTTGACGACTCTCTCTTGGGTAGAGACAGTATTGCCATCCTCTAGCTGATGGATCGTAAAGTCAATCTGAGGAACAGGCCCTTTCTTCTGGGCCTGCTCTATGGCCTTTTTGAAGTGGGCTGCGTGGCTCGTCATAGACGATGATGTTTAGGAGAAAGGTTCCAGACTGGTTGGTGGTTATATCGTGGAGTCAAGCTCGCGCTGCTGTCTCTCTTCCGGGATGGTGGCCAGATGGACGACTTCCAAGGTTGGAACCCATCCATCCCCATCCCTATTCCGCCGCCGCACGTCAGATCCAAGCTCCAAGTGGTGGAACGCCTTACGAGAACGAGATCGGACACCGTTTTTGTTCACTTTTCTTTTACATTTTAGACGTAGATTGGTTCCATATTGGGTACGCCACTATAGCTCAGGGCTGCTCTCAGGCAAGCGATTCGGAAACGAGACGAAAGGGGGCCATTGGACACTGTTCTCCCATGCAAGTTTATTCGCCAAAGGCACTGAATCACAGAGAAATATTCCTCTTGTTCTTCTTTCTTTCTTTCTTTCTCAAGCCTCTGGATACGCGGTCGCCGCTTCCGTCGAGTTGAGTCTGCGGGGTCCAGGAGAACCAGGAGAATTGAACATTCCCATATTACCAAACGGGCAATTGACGTTAGAGGACACTTTATTGCCCGTCTGCATTATTGTGGGCGATAATGAAAGCGCGTAGAGTGTCAACAATGTACGGATAACCCTACTCTGAGATGGAGCTACTACGTTTGTAATTAAGGATTGGGCCTGTAACTGAGACCAAGGCTGCAACCAGGAAGGAGGACCGGGGAATGCGGTCTAGGCATCGGTCAAAACCAGTCACAGTCGAGTACAAGGCGGCTTGTGATGACCAATGCAAGTTGGCAACGCGAGGCACGATGGGAAGACCAGTGAATGGACTAAGGCCCCGTTTCCTTCGTTATCCACTTTCCGATGATCCTCCTTTGTGCAACGCGCTCCCTTCCCAGCCCCTGAGCTTCATTGGCATTGACCTCTTTCGTCGTCTAGCAACCTCGCCAAAGAAACACCCAAACCAGCCAGCCGCCCTCTTGGTGGCACCATGACTATAAAAACCCCGGTCGGTCATCTGTTTCCAAACGCTCAACAATCCACACGTCTCTTCCCTTTTGACCTTGCCGTCGACCGGTCCTCTCTCTTTTCTTTTCCTTTTTCCCATTTCCCATTTCCATTTCCACTTTCGCCCTCAGGCATTCACGCTCTCTCAGCTACTTTCCTTCTACAAATACAAATTGCAATCTCAGGCCCCCCACTACCAGGAGTAGAAAACACCCATCCAGCTCATCCTTTTTCTCAAGTTTCACAACAATAACAACAACAGCTATCCATTATGTTCGTCAAATCGTCTCTTATCGCTCTCGCAGTCGCTACTTCGGCCTTTTCCCGCATTCTCCTCGTCGAACGGGACGGTCGTCCCTTTTATCCTCGTCGCTTCGGCCAAGAACAATGTGGTGGCATCGGAGGAGAGATCGGCACCACCTGTAACGGTGCCATCTGCGGCGTACTCGGGGGTCGTGTCCCTGGCACTCTCCTCGCTGGTGCTGCCGAATGCGCTCAGCAAGACCTCGCAGACGACATCATCGACGCCAGTAAGCAGCAAGACGCCGCCACTGCGGCAAAGATGGTTGCTGTACGTGTCGCATTTTTTTTAATTGGCCCATTACCCTCTCGCTAATGAAGCCGTCTCCACTAGTTGGCAGTCAAACTCCGCCAATGTGAAAAGAATACTCCGCCAGACTTTACGACCAAGTGAGTGTCCTATCCTTGTTGTCCCCCCCTTTTTCCATGGTACTGATCGATCGACTGCCTACAGCCCTCCTACATTGAGAAACAGTGTCTTCTGCCAGAAACAGCCCAGAAATCAACAACTCGTCGGGTTGAACCAAGCTCAGGACCCAGCCAACGACCCAGGTAAGCCTACACTTCTCACTTGCATTTCAAATAAAATATGAAAACGAAATCTTACGCCTATTCCCTCAGATCTTTTCTTTGATCCTGTAACAAAGGCCACCGTTCGCAAGGGTGCCCAGGCAAACACCTCCCCCTTGGGGGGTGGTGGTGGTGGTGGTGGTGGTGGGGTTGCTGCTCCTGTTGCTTCGAGCACTGCAGCAGCAGCTCCCGCGGCCACTACTACACCCGTTGCAGCAGCTGACGATAATACCGCCAGCTGTGCTCCTCCGGTCACAGTCACGGTCACATCCACACCTGCAGCGGCGACGATTGCGGATACAACGGGTACATGTGCCCCTCCTACCACTGTTACGGTCACCGTCGATGCCGATGGTACTGATCCTAAGGAAGTCTCGACAACTGCCGCTCCTCCTGCTGCTACCTCCCAAGCAGCAGCAACTCCAGCTGCACCCTCTGGCGCTCTCGACTTTGGATCCTGCACAAACCCTGCTGTCGAATTCGTACGTCGTCCACTCCACTCCACTCATCCTCTTCGTCGGCCCCCTTTTTATTTTTATTTCTTTTTGACTTACCTCCTACGCAATTAGGGACCTGCCTTTGAGGGTCGCAAATTGAGCGAAAACAGTTTCCAGCCACAGAACAAGAACGAGTTCCCTCAAGCATCTGCTCTCAATGGTCAAATCGTCTTAAACGCCATTTGCAACATTCTCAATGATCGATGCAAGGCCCCCGCTGCTACGGTTGCAGCGTGCAAGGCTGCCGTGACCGCTGTCGCCAACGTTGTTGGAGGTGCCAAGGCGGACCAGTTCAATGCTGCATTGGGTATCACCAGTGACTTTGCCAACGTCCCCGCTGCTCCAGGTTAGTCCCATTTCATTTCATTTTCTAGCTGGACTCATAGAGGGCTAATCTAATCGACCCGTCATGTATAGGTGGTGGACCAGGAAGCGCTGCATTGGCTTCGACGGCAAATTTCAACAAGTGTGACGTCCCCACGGTTGAATTTGGCATTTTCGACGGACGTAAAGAAAACTCGTTTGCTCCCTCGGGCAATGGATTCGTTCATGGTTCGGCTTTGAACGGGAACATCATCACGCAGTTCATCTGCGATCGTGTCAAGTCGGACTGCAATGCCAACACGGTCGCGATCAACGACTGTACGGCGGCGATTGCTGCCACTCAGGGAAAGACGGGTCAAGCGTTTGCAGACGCGTTTAACACTGCTGTTGCCCAAAACGTCTAAGTAGAGATGGATTTTTTTGGCTTTGCTTTGTTTATTGACCACTCGCGCTCTTGATGATGCCCCTTCCCGCTTTCGAGTTACGATTCGCTTCGTATATTCTGTGTTTCTACTTTTGAATGCCTGGATTGCAATCCCCCACCCCCCCATTGTATTTTTTTTTTACCTATCATCCCCCTTCAATTGATGTGTGGATTTTCTCATATTCTTATTTATGAGCTGAGTTAGATGGCAATATATCGATGCGGCTGCCAGTTGCCAGTCGAGCACCGAACACAGCCGCCCGTCCAACAGTCTCTACTTCTATTAATTACCTACCTTTCACGAATAAACGAGTTTCCGCCTCTTCAACAACTCGAACCCAACCTTTTAGCTACTTGCGGCCACTGAATTATTGCTCAGCGTCTGTTGTTTGGGCTGACAGCCTCAGTCACGCCGCTTGGCGCCATACCATCCAACGAAAACAATGCCACGTTTACAAGTTGTGCTTGTATGTTATGTAACATACTTCATCACAGTCTATCATAACTGATTTATTATTACAGCAACTGTCTCCGGTCGCGGTACGTTTGCCATAAACGACCTTACCCCTGGCCTCATGTTTGCGACGTTCTCTGCTAATAGCTAGGGACAATCGTATACTTTACTGGAGGCGGACTGTTGATTTCTGGTGTCATATGTATCAGCCTTCTCTTTCTACAGTTGTTGTTCCTCGACGAAGTAAGTGGCACGCACATGGATGACATCCCTACCAGTGAATGACGACGCATCACCACCACAGGAGAAACAAGTTACATCGCGACTCCATATCCTCGTCAATCCCACAGACGCTCTAGTAGAGTAAGGCACGGTTACATTCGTCCCTCAACATCAACACTCACATTGGTTCACAGCGTCGTTGCCGTACAGGGTCTTGGCTCTGCATATCCACATACATGGATAGGAAAAGAAAGAAGTCGACGAGCCTGGTTCTCGCGTTCGAAGCCAGAAATCAAAAAGGTTATGTGGCTAAAGGAATACCTTCCCAAGGATTTTCCTGCAGCGCGTATAATGGCATTCGAGTATAACTCCAGGTGGCTGTACGAAGCGGATTTCCAGGGATTGGAGGAGCATGCATCTGCGCTTTTAGATGCACTAGTCGAACAGCGACAACACTCGGTGAGGGTTATTCCTATTCCACCTTTGCCACTGCTCACAATACGACAGTTCAGTCGCCCGATTCTGTTCATAGGTCATAGTTATGGTGGTTTAGTCGTCAAACAGGTAATCTACAAGAGTGACGAGTGACTAGAGGTGCTCATACTGAATCTCTTCCTATGTAGGCCCTGGTCCTCTCCCATAAATTCGAGACAGAGGGCACCGATCACCGCAAATGGATTGCGAGTGCCGAGAGTGGTATCATTTTTCTAGGTACTCCCCATCAAGGATCAAATTATGGGATGATTGCCCTCATTCTGAGCTTCATCTATCGACCTCTTGGGGGGAACTATACACAAGTACTTAAACTATTATCCGATGGCGAAAAGCTGGTCCAACTGGACAACGAGTTCAAGGAGGTTTTATCAAGGGGTGCAACGAAACGAACTATATGTTTTTATGAGACAAAGGGTCAGGCGTGGACTTGGGCATTTGGTGTACGTTTTCAGATATGCGGTTTGCTCTCTGACATACTGAACGGAGTGACTAGCCACTGGTGACCCGATTGTCTGCCCGTTTGGGCCAAGGTCCAGAGGTTGCGATGGAGTGTAATCACAACGAGATGAACAAGTTCTCCGAACGCGACGAACGATACCAGAAACTTGTCGGGAAGCTGAAGCCAGTATATAATCTCTTGACCAACCCCGTGGCCAACGAGGTGGTGAAGGTATTGTTGTTTTGTTTTTGGCAACGCTTATGCTCAGACTCATACTTGGATAGGATGAAATGCGCAAGAAGCTCTCTGGTCGAATCATCAACGGCTCCGCATACAGCTCTACCGAGGTTGGAGGCTGCACTGCTGGAACACGCGAGACGATCTTGAACAAACTCGTCGATTGGGCACGTGATTCTACACAACAGAAAGTGTGTTGGATGACTGGAATGGCGGGAACAGGGAAGACCACGATTGCCTACACTCTCTGTGAGCGTCTCGAAGCCGATGGGATACTCGGTGCCAGCTTCTTCTGTTCGACCACTGAAGACGAAACGCATAACATGCGCCATCTCTTTCCTACTCTCGCATATACTCTTGGAGCGAGCTCGCAGAAAATGGCGGATGCTCTTCTCGGAGCACTGCGGGATAAGGATGTTGCGGACATGAATCTCAAGGACACATTTACCACTCTCATTTCTACTCCAGCATCAATCGACACGTCCCCATTCCATGGGGAAACACGAGTTATTGTCCTCGATGGTTTCGACCAAGTGAAGGATCGGGATAGAGTTGAGGCGATTCTATCGTTTATCCTCGAGCGTGCTGGCGCGGTGGCGCTCAAATTTTTCATCTCGAGTCGGCCACTATCAGATAAATTCAAGATGACCCCGCAGTTGTGGCGATTCGACCTTTACAACCGACCAGAGGAAGAGGTGCGAAAGGACATAAAGCTATATGTACAACGACGGCTTGGGGAACTTGCAGAACGACTTGGGGATAAAGGGAAGGGATGGCCAGCGCGGGAACAGGTTGATGCCATTGTGGATCGTGCGAGCCCCCTATTCATTTACGCTTCCACCGTCTGCTCTTACATTGGCGAAGAAGATGATAGTCAAATCAAACGCCGACTCAAAGCCGCTATTGACAAGGCTCCAGTGAAAGGTTCAACGAAATCGCCGACCGACAAATTATATGCACTGTATGCACAAATTACCGATACGGCATCTAAAAGGTGTAACGAGGATATCAAGGAAGTCCTTGGGCTCATCGTCGCTGCAAGGGAGCATCTCTCTATTCAATCCATTGGACCGCTATTGTTTTCGGGTGACGGGGCTGAAGGTGAAAGCAGGGTTTGTGCCGCTCTTGGCCCCCTTCGTTCTGTTTTCTCGGTGCCTAACGACAAAAACGAGGGAGTTAGGGTCATTCATACTTCATTCCCCGATTTCCTGACCGATCCAGCTCGTTCGAACGAGACGTACTACCTCAATCCCTCTGAATGCCATCGAAAACTTGCGACGAACTGTCTGTCTCTGATGGAGAGGATGTTAGACAGGGACGAAATCGAGGGTTTACAGGACCCATACTCTCCGATGGACAAAGTCAAAGAATGGGTAAATATTTCGGGTGCACTCGAATATTCCTGTGTCCACTGGATATCCCATGTGGTAGAGGCATATGATCTTAAACTGGGGTCAGCAAAGGAACTGGAAGAAGCCGTAGCCAGCTTCTTCGAGGTTCGAGTGCTACGATGGCTCGTACATATGAGCGTACTGGGGAAACTGAGCCATGCAGCTGCATCTCTTCGGAAATTGGAGCTTCACAGTCAGGTATGTCGCTGATAAACAATCGTATATATCTCATATTTTCATAACAGGCATCTGCAAGAGTTCGGAAAGCAAGCATGGAGGCCAGAAGGCTCATGTCGCAGTCCCATTCTCTCCTAGAGGACTATCCTCTTCAAATCTACTATTCGGGGTTGGTGCGAATACCAAAGAAATCGGATATTGCAAACCGATTTCAGAAAGATTGGGATTGGGAAGTCACAAGCGGACTAGCAGAAGACTGGGAGCGCTGTGAAGGTATCCTCAGGTCGGAAATGTGTGTGGAGTCGGTCGTCTTTTCGAATGACGGCCGTATGGTTGCTGCGTCCATCTGGGGAGATATCCGTATCTGGGGCGTTGAAGACTTGAAGAAGCTCTGTGTGGTGTGGCCAGCAGGCTATCTGACCTGTATTGCGCTTTCGAGTGATGGAAAGAGTGTTGCCGCTGGGTTTGAGAAGGGCGGCATCCAGATCTGGGACGTAGAAACCAAGAATGAAAGGGTGCGGAATATCGGCAAGGAACTGATATCCTGCATTTCTTTTATTGATAAAGACCAAGAATTCATCTATGGATCATCCAAGTCAATATGCAGATATTCCGTGAAATCCAACGAACGATTGACGGACATCAAGCTGAAGTTGGAGGGACAGCCTCTATCATTCTCAAGGGATGGAAAGAGGGCTATATTGTGGAATCAAGACCACATTTACATCATCAACACCGAGACAGGTGATAAGATATCAACCCTAGATATCCATGGATTCAAGGTGGAAGCTGCCGCAATTTCAAGAGATGGAGAAAAGGTCGTTTCTGGGTTATATGATGGGACGATCCGAACGTTTGACGTCCAAAGCGGGAACGAGGAGGCACAGCTAATTGGACATGTTGATGCCGTGATTTCTGTTGCGTTCTCTGGAGACGATCAGCGGATAGTCTCTGGATCCGATGATGATAGTGTTCGAATCTGGAGTGTGTCGGATGGGAAAGAAGAGATGAAGCTAGTGGGGCACACACGCGGGGTGACGTCTGTCGCATATTCAGACGATGGATTGAGGGTAGCCTCAGGTTCCAATGATAGAACAGTGCGGATCTGGAGTGTGGAACCAGGACTGGAAGAGAGACAGTCGTCGAGTGAGAATCGATGGAGCGTGACCGCTCTTGCTTTATCGAGTGACATTCAGAGGGTGTTCTATGCGGGTGACGGTAGAAGGATCCACATTCGGAATGTAGACAATGGAAAGGAGGAATGCCCATTAATCGTGGGAAGAGATCACGTGAACACCGTCGCCATTTCAAACAACGGTCGACACGCGGCAAATGCCAGAGGTAAAGGACTGCATATTTACGACCTCATTTATTCCACATACGTCCCTCGGATGAACATGAAGGGCCATGAAGATTTAATATTATCAGTCGCATTTTCGCCCGACAACCAGAAAGTGGCCACCAGGTCGCGTGATAAAACAATCTGCATCTGGCATCTGATGAGAGATGAAGAGGAAGAGGAAGAGGAAGAGAGGGGAGACGAAGATGCAGGCAAAGGTGAAGAGGAGGGAGGAGAGCAAGGGTTGGGTGGGGAGGATGAAGAGGAGGAGGAAGAGGAGGAGGAAGAGGAGGAGGAAGAGGAGGAGGAAGAGGAGGTGGTAGAGCAGGAGGAAGAGATGAAGTTGGAAGGACACGAAGATAGCGTCTGGTCTATCGCCTTCTCAGCTGATGGATCAAAGCTAGTCTCGGGCTCCAATGACCGTACCGTCCGCATCTGGGACCTTGAGACGGAGAGCGTCGTGACAAACATACTGAGAGGACACACTGGCACAGTGTTATCCGTCGCATTCTCTTCTGATAACCAGAAAGTGGTCTCTGGTTCTCACGATAAAACAGTTCGTGTCTGGGATGTCAAGAGAGGAAAGATGGAGAAGCACCAAGCGCACGAGGGTAGCATCTGGTCGGTCGCCTTCTCTCCCAGTAACTCGAAGATTATCTCTGGTTGTGATAACCACACAATCCATGTTTGGGACCTTGAAGGGGATGAAGTGGCGGTATTAGAAGGACATACAGGTGCGGTATTATCCGTTGCCTTCTCCTCCGACCAACAGCAAGTAGTTTCTGGGTCGCACAATAGAACAGTGAGACTCTGGGACCTGGAAACGGGAAAGGAAGAGCGTACGATGGTTGGACATACGGATAGCGTGCAATTTGTCCATTTTCAAGAAGACGACAGCGTACTCTCTGCATCTTATGATAGTACCTACAGGACATGGGACGTCCAGACAGGCAAACAAAAGGCAAGGGTGAATATATTTAGCCATCGGGTGGAGTCTATTGCTCTCTCCAGTGACGACCGATTGTTGGCCGTTGGGTTGCAAGACTGTACGATTCGAATTTTGGATATGGAAACGGAAGACGAAGTGGAAATGCAAGTACATACAGATCCAGTGACATCCGTCGCATTTTCGCACAATAATGAGAAAATTATATTCGTGTTGAGTCATGGAACAGCCCGGATCTGGAACATTGAGAAGAAGGAAGAGGAGAAGAGGTTGGAAATCGAGTCCCACAAATTGTGGTCCGCCGCATTTTCACCCGATTCAAAGATTGTCGCAGTTGGAAAATCGGATGGAGCGATCTGGTTCTGGAACGTCGAAACGGGAGTAATGGAGAAGAAGTTTGAAAGTGGCCAGGTGGGGGTGTCGTCGATGTCCTTCATAGACGCCACCCATCTGGTTGTTTGGTCTCATGGCGCAATCCAGGTGTGGAATGTGGAGACTGGAGAAGAAGACGAGGACGTGGCTGACACGGCCAATCTGCCGATTCTCTTACGTGATAGGTGGATATACTCTCCATCTGCTCCCAATGCCCGTTGCTGGTTCCCTCCCGACGGTGTTTCTGAGGTGGTATCCAATGCTTCGTGTATCGTCTTCGGCCTCTATTCAGGCGATGTTGTCATTGTAAAATTCAAGGAAAGCGGACGCTGAGGTCAGTAGCCCGCTGTGCATTTTACACCCGCCTCTGCTTGCTCTATTAAAACTCAATCATAATAGGGACGAATAATACCTTTTCTGAATATATATTATCACTGGCTCTTAGCTTTGTCGCAAATCAGGATACCCCACGCCATTACAGTACACCACATTGAAAACAAGTCGACTTCCACCATCACCTGTGGTATCATGTCTACTTACGCAAATCCAGTTTTTGGCAACATGGAGACAAGAAATTCTCCTCGCCCTTTCATCCTTGTCCGTTATAAGTGTGCAAATCAACTTCGACAAACCCTCCCAGCACAACTACGACATGGTAGAGTAAAGAGCGCCACTAGGAACCCGACTACGCTCTGGATTCTAGTACAATCTCGTCCCTCAACGATTGCCGCCACTCACTCAAGCTACGCATTTGCCGACGCCTTTATTTAACAATGCCGTTGCCAAAAACGTCGAAATAGACGACTTTAGCCTCGCTTCGTCTATTGACCACTAGCACCTTTTGATGCTTTCCCAACTTTCGAGTTACAATCTGCTTCATAATCTATGTTTCTACTTTGAATGCCTAGGTTCCGATCCCCCTCAATTGTATCCTTTACCTATCTTTCTCCTCTAATAATCTCTAGACTTTTTCGGTTATCTCTAGTCGTGGGGAGGGTTCTTGGGCTCGAGGTATGGGTTGGCCACTGTTAGTACCGTACTCCGCGCTTGGAACTGGCCACTACATGCCGTTTGGAGAAATTGTGATAGGAGCGCCTGGCGCTGGCAAATCCACTTATGCACATGGGAAATACCAACTGTTCAGCGCACTCGAACGACCGATTGCCATCGTCAACCTCGATCCAGCCAACAAGAGCTTACCGTACCCATGCGCGATCTCGATTTCGTCCCTCATCACACTCGAAGACGTGATGCAAGAGTTTGGACTCGGTCCCAACGGGGCCATGTTGTACTGTATCGAGTATCTGGAAGCCAACTTTGATTGGTTGGTGGAGGAGTTGGGCAGGCTACATCCGGACACATGGGTTGTGTTCGATTTGCCTGGGCAGGTGGAGTTGAGTACGAATCACGAGAGTTTGAAGCATATCATCGTGAAGCTTGGTAAGCACGACTATCGGGTGGGTGAGTTTTCTTTCCTCACGTCTGCTCTTCGTTTCTAAGGATATTGTTTTTACTGATTCGTTTTCGTCACTTTAGCTCGCTGCGGTCAATCCATGTGATGCCCACTATATCACGGATGCGGCGAAATACATCTTGGTCTTGCTTCTCTCTTTACGGACAATGCTCCAATTAGAACTCCCCCACGTCAACGTACTATCAAAGATAGATCTATTATCACAGTTTGGGGATCTAGGTGAGGAACAAGCCTTGTCGTAAAAAAGTGGCTAAACCGTTGGGCGAAGACTTCAATCTAGACTGCTATACAGAGGTCCAAGATCTGTCTTATCTTGAAAACTTGCTTCTTCAGGGAACAAAGTTCTCGGCGTTGAATATGCGGATATGCGAATTGGTCCAGGACTTTGGTCTGGTCGGGTTCGAAACTCTTGCCGTCGAAGTGAGTCTACCGGCTCTATGATGGGTTTATTTAGCATATACTTCTGATCTATATACATGGGATAGGATCGTGAGTCAATGTTAAGACTCATGCGGGTTGTCGACCGGGCCACGGGCTGCGTCTTTGTACCTTCTGCCTCTGAAGAATCTCATGTGACTGGACAGGAGAAAGTACCGTCGACGAGACGTGTCAATTTCGACTCGTTGTTTACGACTGCGGCTGGGCCAATTGGTGGGATACGAAGCGACGTGAGGGGCGTTCAAGAGTGGTAGCTAGAAGCAAAATATGGCTGGGGTGCTCATGACGTGGAATTTTTCAACACCCCCGCCGCTGCTCCAGGTTAGTCACTTTCTTCCCGTCTACAGCCGAACATGAGAGCTAATCGACTATCATAGGCGATGGACCAGGAAGCGCTGCATTGGCTTCGGCTGCAAACGTCGACAAATGCGACGTCCCCAAGGTTGAATTCGGCATTTTCGACGGACGTACGGAGAACTCGTTTGCTCCCTCGGGCGATGGTTTCGTTCATGGTTCGGCCTTGAACGGAAACATCATCACTCATTTCATCTGCAACCGTGTCAAGCCTGATTCCACCGCCAAAACTGTTCCCATCAACGACTGTACGGACGCGATTGCCGCCACCCCGGGCAAGACTGGTCAAGCGTTTGCAGACGCCTCTAACATTGCCTTTGCCGAAAACGTCTAAGTAGATGGCGTTAACTTTGCTTCGTATATTGACCACTTGCACTCTTGATGATGATGCCCCTTCCCCCTTCCCCCTTCCCTTTTCGAATTACGATTCGCTTCGTATTCTGTGTTTCTACTTGAAAGCCTGGATTGCAATTCCCTCCAATTGTATTTTTACCTATCATCCCCTCCAATGATGTGTGAATTTTCTCATATTCTTATTTATGAGCTGAGATATTGGGTACACTTGCTTGGAGCCGGAGATGGTACCGAACGCAGCCGCTCGTCCAACAGTCTCTACTTCTACTAATTACCTACCTTTCACAAATAAACGAGTTTCCGACTCCTCAGCAGCCCGAATCCAACCTTTTAGCTACTTGCATCCACTGTATTATTCCTCAGCGTCTGTTGTTTGGACAGCTTCGCGCCGCCTGACGCCATACCGTCCAGCGAAACAATGCTGCGTTTACAAGTTGTTCTTGTATGTTTATACGGAACACCTCACCAAATACTATCCTAACCAATTTATCATTACAGCAACTGTCTCCGGTCGCGGTACGTTTGCAATGAACGACCTTACACTTGCCTCATATTGCGTTCTCTGCTGATAGCTAGGGACAATCGTATACTTTACCGGAGGTGGACTGTTTATTTCTGGTGCCACATGTATCTGCCTTCTCTTTCTACAGTTGTTGTTCCTCGACGAAGTAAGTGACACACCGATGGCATCCATACCAGTGAATGACAACGCATCACCACCACAGGAGAAACAAGTTACATCGCGACTTCATATCCTCGTCGATCCCACAGACGCTCTAGTAGAGTAAGGCACCGTTCCATTCGTCCTTCAACATAAAAAACCTAATAATATTTCCACAGTGTCGTTGCTGTACACGGTCTTGGCTCTGCATATCCGCATACATGGGTGGGAAAAGAAAGACGCCGACGAGCCTGGTTCTCGCGTTCGAAGCCAGAAATCAACAAGGTTATGTGGCTAAAGGAGTATCTTCCAAAGGATTTTCCCGCAACGCGTATAATGGCATTCGAATACAACTCCAGGTGGCTGTACGAAGCGGATTTCCAGGGATTGGAGGAGCATGCATCTGCGCTTTTAGATGCACTAGTCGAACAGCGACAGCACTCGGTCAGGATTATTCTCCTAGTCCATCCTTTTCGACTGCTCACAAATACGACAGTTCAGCCGCCCGATTCTGTTCATAGGTCATAGTTATGGTGGTTTAGTCGTCAAACAGGTATTTTCAAGAGTCATGAGAGATGCTAATACTGAATCTATTTGTATGTAGGCCCTGGTCCTCTCCCACAAATTCGAGACAGAGGGCACCGATCACCGCAAATGGATTGCACGTGCTGAGAGTGGCATCATTTTTCTAGGTACTCCCCATCAAGGATCAAATTATGGGATGATTGCCCTCGCTCTGAGCTTCATCTATCGACCTCTTGGGGGGAACTATACACAAGTACTTAAACTATTATCGGATGGCGAAAGGCTGGTTCAACTAGACAACGAGTTCAAGGAGGTTTTATCAAGGGGTGCAACGAAACGAACGATATGTTTTTATGAGACGAAGGGTCAGGTGTGGACTTGGGCATTTGGTGTACGTTTTCAGATATGCGGTTTACTCTCTGACATACTGAACGAGTGACTAGCCATTGGTGACCCGATTGTCTGCCCGTTTGGGCCAAGGCCCAGAGGTTGCGATGGAGTGTAATCACAACGAGATGAACAGGTTCTCCGAACGCGACGAGCGATACGAAAAATTCATTGGAAAGCTGAAGCCAGTATATAATCTCTTGATCAACCCCGTGGCCAACGAGGTGGTAAAGGTATTGTTGTTTCGTTTTTGGAAAAGCTTATACTCGTACTCATACTTGGATAGAATGAACTGCTCAAGAGGCTCTCTGGTCGAATTATCAATGGCTCCGCATACAGCTCTACCGAGGTTGGAGGCTGCACTGCTGGGACACGTGAGACAATCTTGAACAAACTCATGGACTGGGCACGTGATTCTACACAAGAGAAAGTGTGTTGGATGACTGGAATGGCGGGAACAGGGAAGACCACGATTGCCTACACTCTGTGTGAGCGTCTCGAAGCCGATGGGATACTCGGCGCCAGCTTCTTCTGTTCGACCACTGAAGACGAAACGCATAACATGCGGCATCTCTTTCCTACTCTCGCATATGCTCTTGGAGCGAGCTCGCAGAAAATGGCAGATGCTCTTCTCGGAGCACTGCGGGATAAAAATGTTGCGGACATGAATCTCAAGGACACATTTACCGCTCTCATCTCTACTCCAGCATCAATCGACACGTCTCCATTCCATGAGGAAACACGAGTTATTGTTCTCGATGGTTTCGACCAAGTGAAGGATCGGGATAGAGTTGAGGCGATTCTATCGTTTATCCTCGAGCGTGCTGGCGCGGTGGCGCTCAAATTTTTCATCTCGAGTCGGCCACTATCAGATAAATTCAAGATGACCCCGCAGTTATGGCGATTCGACCTTTACAACCGACCAGAGCAAGAGGTGCGAGGGGACATAAAGTTGTATGTACAACGACGGCTTGGGGAACTTGCAGAACGACTTGGGGATAAAGGGAAGGGATGGCCAGCGCAGGAACAGGTCGATGCCATCGTGGATCGTGCGAGCCCCTTATTCATTTACGCTTCCACCGTCTGCTCTTACATTGGCGAAGAAGATGATAGTCAAATCAAACGCCGGCTCAAGGCTGTTATTGACAAGGCTCCAGTGAAAGGTTCAACGAAATCGCCGACGGACAAATTATATGCACTTTATGCGCAAATTACCGACACGGCATCTAAAAGGTGCAACGAGGATATCAAAGAAGTCCTTGGGCTCATCGTCGCTGCAAGGGATCATCTCTCTACTCAATCTATTGGATCGCTATTGTTTTTGGGTGACGGGGCTGAGGGTGAAAGCAGGGTTTCTGCCGCTCTTGGTCCGCTTCGTTCTGTTCTTTCGGTGCCTAACGACCAAAACGAGGGAGTTAGGGTCATTCATACTTCATTCCCCGATTTCCTGACCGATCCAGCTCGTTCGAACGAGACGTACTACCTCAATCCCTCCGAATGCCATCGAAAACTTGCGACGAACTGTCTGTCTCTGATGGAGAGGATGTTAGACAGGGACGAAATCGAGGGTTTACAGGACCCATACTCTCCGATGGACAAAGTCAAAGAACGGGTAAATATTTCGGGTGCACTCGAATATTCCTGTGTCCACTGGATATCCCATGTCGTAGAGGTGTATGATCTTAAACCGGGGTCAGCAAAGGAACTGGAAGAAGCCGTAACCAGCTTCTTCGAGGTTCGAGTGCTACGATGGCTCGTACATATGAGCATACTGGGGAAACTGGGCCATGCAGCTACATCTCTTCGGAAATTGGAGCTTCACAGTCAGGTATGTCGCTGATAAACAATTGTATGTATCTCATATATTTTCATAACAGGCATCTGCAAGAGTTCGGAAGGCAAGCATGGAGGCCAGAAGGCTCACGTCTCAGTCCCATTCTCTCCTAGAGGACTATCCTCTTCAAATTTACTATTCGGCGCTGGTGCGAATACCAAAGAAATCGGATATTGCAAAACGATTTCGTAGAGATTGGAATTGGGAAGTCACAAGCGGACTAGCAGAAGACTGGGAGCGCTGTGAAGGTGTCCTCGGGATGGGAGAATGGGTGTATTCGGTTGTCTTTTCGAATGACGGCCGTATGGTTGCTGCATACTCCTGGAAAGGGGTCCGTATCTGGAGCGTTGAAGACTTGAAGGAGCTGTGTGTATTGAGCCCACCAGGCGATCTGACCTGTATTACTCTTTCGAGTGATGGCAAGAGTATTGCCGCTGGGTTTGAGAAAGGCGGCATCCAGATCTGGGACGTAGAAACCAAGAATGAAAGGGTGCAGGATATCGGCAAGGGATCGATATCCTGCATTGCTTTCATTGATAAAGACCAAGAAGTCATCTGTGGATCATTCGAGTCAATATGCAGATATTCCGTGAAATCAAATGAACGATTGACGAACATCAAGCTAAAGTTGAAGGGACGGCCTCTATCATTCTCAAGGGATGGAAAGAGGGCTATATTGGAGGGTGAAGTCTACATATACATCATCGACGCGGAGACAGGTGAAAAGATATCAACTCTAGATATCCCCGAATTCAATAAGAAAGCTGCCGCCTTTTCGAGAGATGGGGAAAAGGTCGTTTTTGGGTTAAACGATGGGAAGATCCGAATGCTCGACGTCCAAAGCGGGAATGAGGAAGCATGGCTAATTGGACATGTTAATGCCGTGACTTCTGTTGCGTTCTCTGGAGACGATCAGCGGATAGTCTCTGGATCCCGTGATGATAGTGTCCGAATCTGGAGTGTGTCGGATGGGAAAGAAGAGATGAAGCTAGTTGGGCACACAGAGGGGGTGGCGTCTGTTGCATATTCAGACGATGGGCTGAGGGTAGCCTCGGGTTCCTGGGACCAAACGGTGCGGATCTGGAGTGTGGAGCCAGGACTGGAAGAGAGACAGTCGTCGAGTGAGAATCGATGGAGAGTGATCGCTCTTGCTTTATCGAGTGACAGTCAGAGGGTGTTCCATACAAGGGGTGGGGAAAGAAGGATCTACATCCAGAATGTGGACGATGGGAAGGAGGAACGCCCATTGATCGTGGGAAGAGATCACGTGAACACCGTTGCCATTTCGAACAACGGTCGACAAGCGGCAACTGCCAGTGGTAAACGACTGCAGATTTACGACTTCAGTTATCCCACATCCATCCCTATGGTGAACATGGAGGGCCATGATGATTTAATATTATCAGTCGCATTGTCGCCCGACAACCAGAAAGTGGCCACCGGGTCGCATGATAAAACAATTCGCATCTGGGATCCGAAGATAGACGAAGGGAAGGAGGAGAAAAGGCTTGAGGGACATGGAGATAGTGTGTGGTCCGTCTCATTCTCAGCTGACGGATCCAAGCTAGTCTCAGGGTCCAGTGACCATACTATCCGCATCTGGGACCTTGAGTCGGAGAGCCCCATGATAAAAACCCTGAGAGGACATAGTGGTCCGGTGTTATGCGTCGCATTCTCTTCTGATAGCCAAATGGTGGTGTCGGGTTCTCAGGATAAAACAGTACATGTGTGGGATGTCGAGACAGGAGAGGTGAAGCAACAGCGAATGTATGGGGATAGCATCTGGTCGGTTGCCTTCTCCTCCAGTAACTCGAAGATTGTCTCTGGTTGTAATGACCATACAATCCATGTTTTGGAGGTTGAAGGAGGGGAGATGGCGGTATTGGAAGGACATACAGACGCGGTAATATCTGTTGCCTTCTCTCCCGACCAGCAGAGAGTAGTTTCTGGGTCGCATGATAAAACTGTGCGAATCTGGGATCTGGAAACAGGAAAGGAAGTGAGAGGGGTGGTTGGACATACGGATAGTGTGCAATTTGTCAAATTTCAAGACGACGACACTGTATTATCCGCGTCTCATGATGGAAGCTGCAGGTCATGGGACGTCCAGACAGGCAAACAAGAGACAATGGTGAATGCATTCAACAACTGGGTGCATTCTATTGCTCTACCCAGCGACGACCAATTTTTGGCCGTTGGGTTGGACTCTACGATTCACATTTTGGACATGGAAACAGGGGATGGAAGAACATTGCAAGGACATACAGGTCCAGTGGGGTCTATCGCATTTTCGCACAATAACGAGAAAATTGCATCGGTGTCGTATGATAGGACAGTTCGGATCTGGGACGTGGAGAAGATGGAAGAGGAGAAGAGGTTGAATGATACCTCCTCCACGTGGTCCGCCGCATTGTCACCCGACTCAAAGATTGTCGCACTTGGAGGATGGGATGGAACGATCTGGTTATTGAATGTCGAAACAAGAGCAATGGAGAAGAAGTTCAAAAGTGGCCAGAAGGAGGTGTTGTCGATGTCCTTCATAGACGACACCCATCTGCTTCTTCGGTTTTATGACGCAATCCGGATGTGGAATGTGGAGACTGGAGAAGAAGACGAGGACGTGGCTGACAGGGCCAATCTGCCGATTCTCTTATGTGATGGGTGGATATACTCTCCATCTGCTCCCAATAGCCGTTGCTGGTTCCCTCTCGACGGCATTTCCAGAGTGATATCCAATGCTTCTTGTATCGTCTTCGGGCTCATGTCAGGCGACATTGTCGTTGTAAAATTCAAGGAAAGCCGACGCTGAGGTCAGTAGCTTGCATTTACACTCGCCTCTGCTTGCTCTATTAAAGCTCAATCATAATAGGGACGAATATTACCTTTTCCGGATATATATATTATCACTGGTTCTCAGCTTTGTCGCAAATCACGATACCCCAGGCCCTTACAGTACACCACATTGAAAACAAGTCGACTTCCACCATCACCTGTGGTATCATGTCTACTTACGCAAATCCAGTTTTCGACAACATGGGGACAAGAAAATTTTCGACCTTCATCCTTGTCAGCTACGTGCAAACGAGCCGACTCGATAAACCCAGAGCACCACTCTTTATATCGATCGGAATCCCGTAGAGAACAGAGAGGAAACAACTACGACAAAGTGGAAAGCCGACTACGTTCTGGATTCTGGTGCGATCTCGCCCCCCAACGATTGCTGCCACTCACTCAGGGCAAGACCAGTTAAGCATTTGCCGACGCCTTCATTTAACAATACCGTTGCCAGAAACGTCGAAATAGACGACTTTAGCTTCGCTTTATCCATTGAACACTTGCACCATTGATGCTTCCCCGACTTTCGAGTTACGATTCGCCTCATAATCTATGTTTCTACTTTGAATGCCTGGGTTCCGATCCCCCTCAATTGTATCCTTTACCTATCTTTCTCTTCTAATAATCTCTAGGTTTTTTTTGGTTATCCCTAGTCGTGGGGAGGGTTATTAGGCCCAAAGTATGGGTTAGCCACTGTTGGTACCGTACTCCGCGCTTGGAACTGGCCACTACATGCCGTTTGGAGAAATTGTGATAGGAGCGCCTGGCGCTGGCAAATCTACCTACGCACATGGGAAATACCAACTGTTCAGCGCACTCGAACGACCGATTGCCATCGTCAACCTCGATCCAGCCAACGAGAGCGTACCGTCCCCATGCGCGATCTCGATTTCGTCCCTCATCACACTCCAAGACGTGATGCACGAGTTTGGACTCGGTCCCAACGGAGCCATGTTGTATTGCATCGAGTATCTGGAAGCCAACTTTGATTGGTTGGTGGAGGAGTTGGGCAGGCTACATCCAGACACATGGGTCGTGTTTGACTTGCCTGGACAGGTGGAGTTGAGTACGAATCACGAGAGCTTGAAGAATATCATCGTGAAGCTTGGTAAGCATGACTATCGGGTGGGTGAGTTTTCTTTTCCTTGGTTCTGCCTTCGCTTTTAGGGACGTTGTTTTACTGATCTGTTGTCGTCGCTTTAGCTCGCTGCGGTCAATCTATGTGATGCCCACTATATCACGGATGCGGCGAAATACATCTTGGTCTTGCTTCTCTCTTTACGGACAATGCTCCAATTAGAACTCCCCCACGTCAACGTACTATCAAAGATAGATCTATTATCACAGTTTGGGGATCTAGGTGAGGAACAAGCCTTGTCGTAAAAAGTGGCTAACCCGTTGGGCGAAGACTTCAATCTGGACTACTATACAGAGGTCCAAGATCTGTCCTATCTTGAAAACTCACTTCCTCAGGGAACAAAGTTCTCGGCGTTGAATATGCGGATATGCGAATTGGCCCAGGACTTTGGTCTTGTCGGGTTCGAAACTCTTGCCGTCGAAGTGAGTCTACTGGTTCTATGATGGGTTTATTTAGCATATACTTCTGATATATGAATAGGATCGTGAATCAATGTCGAGACTTATGCGCGTTGTCGACCGTGCCACCGGCTGCGTCGTTGTACCTTCTGCTCCTGAAGAATCTCATGGGACTTGACAGGGGAAAGTACCATCGACAAGACGTGGCAATTTCGATTCGTTGTTTACGACTGCGGCTGGGCCAATTGGTGGGATACGAAGCGACATGAAGGACGTTCATGAGCGGTAGCTAGAAGCAAGATATGCCTGGGGTGCTCATGAGGTGGAGTTTTCCAACGCCCCCGCCGCTGCTCCAGGTTAGTCACTTTCTTCCCATCTACAGCCGAACACAAGAGCTAATCGACTATCACAGATGATGGACCAGGAAGCGCTGCATTGGCTTGGACTGCAAACTTCGACAAGTGCGACGTCCCCAAGGTTGAATTTGGCATTTTCGACGGACGTACAGAGAACTCGTTTGCTCCCTCGGGCAATGGATTCGTTCAAGGTTCGGCCTTTCTCGGGAACATCATCACTCAGTTTATCTGCGACCGTGTCAAGTCTGATTACAACGCCAACGCGGTTGTCATCAACGACTGCACGGCTGCGATTGCTGCCACTCAGGGCAAGACTGGTCAAGCGTTTGCAGACGCGTTTAACACTGCTGTTGCCCAAAACGTCTAAATAGAGACGACCTTTGGCTTCGCTTTGTCTATTGATCACTTGCACTCTTGATGATGATACCCCCCCTCCCCCTTCCCCTTCCGCTTTCGAGTTGCGATTCGCTTCGTATTCTGTGTTTCTACTTTTGAATGCCTGGATCGCAATCCCCCCCCATTGTATTTTTTTTTACCTATCATCCCCCTTCGATGATGTGTGGAGATGTGTGGATTTTCTCATATTCCTATCCATGAGCTGAGTTACTGGAGATGGGTACCGAACACAGCCGCCCGTCCAACAGTCTCAACTTCTCCTGATTATCTACCTTTCAAATAAACAAGTTTCCGTCTCTTCAGCAACTCGAACCCAACCTTTTAGCTACTTGCATCCACTGTATTCCTCAGCGTCTGTTGTTTGGACTGACAGCCTCAGTCACGCCGCTTGGCGCCATACCATCCAACGAAACAATGCCGCGTTTACAAGTTGTGCTTGTATGTTTATGTAACATACTTCATCACAGTCTATCATAACTGATTTATTATTACAGCAACTGTCTCCAGTCGCGGTACGTTTGCAATAAACGACCTTACCCCTTGCCTCATGTTTGCGTTCTCTGCTAATAGCTAGGGACAATCGTATACTTTACTGGAGGCGGACTGTTTACTTCTGGTGCCACATGTATCTGCCTTCTCTTTCTACAGTTGTTGTTCCTCGACGAAGTAAGTGGCACACCGATGGCATTTCTACCAATGAATGACAACTCATCACTACAGGAGAAACAAGTTACATCGCGACTGCATATCCTCGTCAGTCCCACAGACGCTCTAGTAGAGTAAGGCACCGTTCCATTCGTCCTTCGACATCAAAAAAAAAACTAACAATATTTCCACAGTGTCGTTGCCGTACAGGGTCTTGGCTCTGCATATCCACATACATGGGTGGGAAAAGAAAGAAGTCGACAAGCCTGGTTCTCGCATTCGAAGCCAGAAATCAACAAGGTTATGTGGCTAAAGGAGTATCTTCCAAAGGATTTTCCTGCAGCGCGTATAATGGCATTCGAGTACAACTCCAGGTGGCTGTACGAAGCGGATTTCCAGGGATTGGAGGAGCATGCATCTGCGCTTTTAGATGCACTAGTCGAACAGCGACAACACTCGGTTAGGGTTATTCCTAGTCCATCCTTGCCACTGCTCACAAATACGACAGTTCAGTCGCCCGATTCTGTTCATAGGCCATAGTTATGGTGGTTTAGTCGTCAAACAGGTAATTTACAAGAGTGACGAGTGACTAGAGATGCTCATACTGAATCTATTCGTATGTAGGCCCTGGTCCTCTCCCACAAATTCGAGACAGAGGACACCGATCACCGCAAATGGATTGCGAGTGCCGAGAGTGGTATCATCTTTCTAGGTACTCCCCATCAAGGATCAAATTATGGGACGATTGCCCTCGTTCTGAGCTTCATCTATCGACCTCTTGGGGGGAACTATACACAAGTACTTAAACTATTATCCGATGGCGACAAGCTGGTTCAACTGGACAACGAGTTCAAGCAAGTGTTATCAAGGGGCACAACAAAGCATACAATGTGCTTCTATGAGACGAAGGGTCAGGCGTGGACTTGGGCATTTGGTGTACGTTTTCAGCTATGCGGTTTATTCTCTGACATACTGAACGAGTGACTAGCCACTAGTAACACGATTGTCTGCCCGTTTTGGACTTAGTCCAGAGGTCGCAATGGAGTGTAATCACAACGAGATGAACAAGCTTTCTGAACGTGACGATCGATACGAGAAATTTATCGGGAAACTGAAGCCAGTATACACTTCCTTGGCCATTCCTGTTACCAACGAGGCGGTGAAGGTATGGCTGCCTTTTTTGCCAACGTTTGGTACTTATCCTCGCGTATTTGAATAGAACGAATTGCGCAAGAAGCTCTCTGTGCGAATCATCAGTGGATCCGCATACAGCTCTACTGAAATCGAACGCTGCAATGTTGTTGCACGCGAGCCAATCTTGAAAAGAGTCGTCGACTGGGCACACGATAATACACAAGAGAAAGTGTGTTGGATGACCGGAATGGCAGGGAAAGGGAAATCTACAATTGCCTACACGCTCTGTGAGCGGCTCAAAGACGATAGCATACTGGGCGCTAGCTTCTTCTGCTCGACAACTGAAGATGAAACCCATAACATGCGCAATCTCATTCCCACTATCGCATATGCTCTTAGTGAGAATTCACAGAGAATGGCCGATGCTCTTCTTAGAGCATTAGAGGGCAAGGACGTCGGGGATATGAACCTCAGGGACACATTTACGACTCTTATTTCCTCTCCAGCTTCAGTCAGCGAGTCGCCGTTCCGAGGACAAACACGGATTGTAGTCCTCGATGGCTTCGATCAAGTGAAGGATCGGGAGAGGGTCGAGGCGATCCTATCACTTGTCTTCGAGCACGCTGATAGAGTTGCACTCAGATTTTTCATCTCGAGTCGGCCATTGTCGGATAGATTCGAGAATGCCCCACAGTTGAAGCCGTTTGACCTGGACAAGCACCCGGAGGAAGAGGTGCGAGGGCACATAAAGCTGTATGTGCAACAGCGCCTCGGGGAACTTGCAACCCGACTCAGGGATCAAGGCAAGGGATGGCCCACGGAACAACAGGTTGAGGCCGTTGTTGATCGTGCGAGCCCCTTGTTTATTTATGCTGCCACTGTCTGCTCTTATGTCGGAGAAGCCAAAAACAAAGATCAAATCAAACGTAGGCTTCAAGCTGTTGTTGACAAGGCTCCAGTAAAAGGATCGCCCGGACTAGCGACCGACAAATTATATGCACTGTACGCGCAGATCATCAAGGCGGCAGGCGAAGAGTCCAACGATATCAACAGTGTCCTTGGGGTCATTATCGTCGCGAGGGATCATCTATCCATCCAATCCATTGCATCACTATTATTTCCTAATGATGGCGAAGAGGGTGAAAACCGAATTTCTGCAGCTCTTAGCGCTCTTCGCTCGGTTCTTTCAGTATCCAATGGTCAAAATAAAGGAGTCGGGGTCATCCACACGTCATTTCCTGATTTCCTGACCGATTCAGCCCGTTCGAACGAGATGTATTACCTCAATCCCTCCGAATACCATCGAAAACTCGCGACGAACTGTCTGTATATGATGGAGAAGATGTTAAACAAGGACGAAATCGAGGGTTTAGAGGACCCATACTCTCCGATGGACAAAGTCAAAGAACGGGTAAATATTTCGGGTGCACTCGAATATTCCTGTGTCCACTGGATATCCCATGTCATAGAGGCGTATGATGTTAAACTAGGGTCAGCAAAGGAACTGGAAGAAGCCGTAACCAGCTTCTTCGAGGTTCGAGTGCTACGATGGCTCGTATATATGAGCGTACTGGGGAAACTGAGCCATGCAGCTGCATCTCTTCGGAAATTGGAGCTTCACAGTCAGGTATGTCGCTGATAAACAATCGTATGTATCTCATATATTTTCATAACAGGCATCTGCAAGCATTCGCAGGGCAAGCATGGAGGCCAGAAGGCTCACTTCGCAGTCCCATTCTCTCCTAGAGGACTATCCTCTTCAAATTTACTATTCGGCGCTGGTGCGAATACCAAAGAAATCGGATATTGCAAAACGATTTCGTAGAGATTGGAATTGGGAAGTCACAAGCGGACTAGCAGGAGACTGGGAGCGCTGTGAAGGTGTCCTCGGGATGGGACGATGGGTGGATTTGGTTGTCTTTTCAAATGACAGTCGTATGGTTGCTGCGTACACCAGGGACAAGATCCGTATTTGGAGCGTTGAAGACTTGAAGGAGCTTTGTGTAGTGAGCCCACCAGATGATCTGAGCTGTATTGCTCTTTCGAGTGACGGCAAGATTGTTGCCGCTGGGTTCAAGAAGGGCGGCATCCAGATCTGGGACGTAGAAACCAAGAATGAAAGGGTGCGGGATATAAGCGAGGAACTGATATCCTGCATTGCTTTCATTAATAAGGACCAAGAAGTCATCTATGGATCATCCAAGTCAATATGCAGATACTCGGTGAAATCTGATGAACAATTGACGGACATCAAGCTGAAGTTGAAGGGACGGCCTGTATCATTCTCAAGGGATGGAAAGAGGGCTATATTGAAGGACTATATGTACATCCACATCATCAACACCGAGACAGATGATAAGATATCAACCCTAGATATCCCTGGCTTCGAGGTGCAAGCTGCCGCAATTTCAAGGGATGGAGAAAAGATCGTTTCTGGGTTAAACGATGGGAAGATCCGAACGTTTGACGTCCAAAGCGGGAACGAGGAGTCACGGCTAATTGGACATGTTGATGCCGTGACTTCTGTTGCGTTCTCTGGAGACGATCAGCGGATGGTCTCTGGATCCCGTGATGGAAGTGTTCGAATCTGGAGTGTGTCGGATGGGAAAGAAGAGACGAAGCTAGTGGGGCACCCAAAGTGGGTGACCTCTGTTGCATATTCAGACGATGGATTGAGGGTAGCCTCAGGATCCTGGGACAGAACAGTGCGGATCTGGAGTGTGGAGCCAGGACTGGAAGAGAGACAGTCGAGTGTGGATCGACGGAGAGTGACGGCTCTTGCTTTATCGAGTGACAATCAGAGGGTGTTCTATGCAAAGGAGGATAGAAGGATCCACATTCGGAATGTGGACGATGGGAAGGAGGAACACCCATTGATCGTGGGAGGAGATCACGTGAACACCGTCGCCATTTCAAACGACGGTCGACACGCGGCAACTGCCAGTGGTAAACAACTGCAGATCTACGACTTCAATTATTCCCCATACGTCCCTCGAGTGAACATGAACGGCCATGAAGATTTAATATTATCAGTCGCATTTTCGCCCGACAACAAGAAAGTGGCCACCGGGTCGCGTGATAAAACAATCCGCATCTGGGATCCGAAGATAGAAGAGGAGGACGAGGGGGGGGAGGAGAAGGGGGACGAGGAGGAGGAGGAGAAGAAGGAGAAGGAGAAGAAGAAGGAGAAGAGGCAGCTGGAGGGACATGAAAATAGTGTGTGGTCCGTCTCATTCTCAGCTGACGGATCCAAGCTAGTCTCAGGGTCCAGTGACCATACTATCCGCATCTGGGACCTTGAGTCGGAGAGCCCCATGATAAAAACCCTGAGAGGACATAGTGGTCCGGTGTTATGCGTCGCATTCTCTTCTGATAGCCAAAATGTGGTGTCGGGCTCGCACGATAAAACAGTCCGTGTGTGCGATGTCAAGACAGGAGAGGTGAAGCAACAGCAAGCGTATGGGGATAGCATCTGGTCGGTCGCCTTCTCCCCCAACAACTCAAAGATTGTCTCTGGTTGTAATGACCACACGATCCATGTTTGGGACCTTGAAGGGGATAAAGTCGTGGTATTAGAAGGACATACAGACGCGGTATTATGTGTTGCCTTCTCTCCCGACCAGCAGAGAGTAGTTTCTGGGTCGCATGATACAACAGTACGACTGTGGGACTTGGAAACGGGAAAGGAAGAGCGAAGGATGATTGGACACACGGACAGCGTCCAATTTGTCAAATTTCAAGAAGACGACACTGTATTCTCCGCGTCTCATAATGGAAGCTGCAGGACATGGGACGTCCAGACAGGCAAACAAGAGACAATGGTGGATGGATTCGGCAATCGGGTGGAGTCTATTGCTCTCTCCAGTGACGACCGATTGTTGGCCGTTGGGTTGAAAGACCGTACGATTCGAATTTTGGACATGGAAACAGGGAATGAAAGGATGATGCAAGGACATACAGCTCCAGTGGGGTCTATCGCATTCTCAGACAATAACGAGAAAATTGTATCCATGTCGACTGATGATAGGACAGCCCGGATCTGGAACGTGGAGAAGATGGAAGAGGAGAAGAGGTCGGAGATTGGCCCCCACAGAGCATATTCCGCCGCATTGTCACCCGACTCGACGATTGTCGCACTTGGAGAATGGGATGGAACGATCTGGTTCTGGAATGTCGAAACAGGAGCAATGGCGGAGAAGTTTGAAAGTGACCAGAGGATTATGTCGCCGATGTCATTCATAGACGACACCCATCTGCTTGTTCGGTCTCGTGACGCAATCCAGATATGGAATGTAGAGACTGGAGAAGAAGACGAAAACGTGGCTGACACGGCCAATGTGCCGATTCTTGCACGTGATGGGTGGATATACTCTCCATCTGCTCACAGTACCCGTTGCTGGTTCCCTCTCGACGGTATTTCTAGCATGATATCCAATGCTTCGTGTATCGTCTTCGGCCTCTATTTAGGCGGCATTGTCGTTGTAAAATTCAGGGAAAGCCGGCGTTGAGGTTAGTGGCCTGCCCTGCATTTACACCCGTCTCTGCTTTCTCTCATAAAACTCAATCATAATAGGGACAAATAATACCTTTCCGGATATATATTATCACTGGTTCTTAGCTTTGTCGCAAATCACGATACCCCAGGCCCTACACCACATTGAAAACAAGTCGACTTCCACTATTATCACCACCACCACCACCTACGATATCATCCCTACTTACGTAAATCCAGTTTTCGACAACATGGCGACAAGAAAATTTTCGACCTTCATCCTTGTCCATTATAAGTGCGCGAATCAACTTCGACAAACCCTCCCAGCACAACTACGACATGGTAGAGTAAAGAGCGCCATTAGGAACCTGACTACGCTCTGGATTCTAGTACAGTCTCGTCCCCCAACGATTGCTGCCACTCACTCAAGCTACGCATTTACCGACACCTTTATTTACCAATACCGTTGCCAAAAACATCGAAATAGACGACTTTAGTTTCGGTTCGTCTATTGATCACTTACACCATTGATGCTTCCCCGACCCGAGTCACGATTCGCTTCATAATCTATGTTTCTATTACAACTTGAATACCTCGATTGCAATTCTCAAAATTGTATTTTTGACCTATCATTCCCTTCATTGATGTATGAATTTTCTCACAATCGTGAGCTGGGATATTGAGTTCGAGATACGGAGTCTCTACTTGGAACTCGCCACTACATGCCGTTTGGAGAAATTGTGATAGGAGCACCTGGGGCGGGCAAATCTACTTATGCACATGGAAAATACCAACTGTTTAGTGCACTCGAACGACCGATTGCCATCGTCAACCTCGATCCAGCCAACGAGAGTCTGCCGTACCCATGCGCGATCTCGATTTCGTCCCTCATCACACTCCAAGACGTGATGCACGAGTTTGGACTCGGTCCCAACGGAGCCATGTTGTACTGCATCGAGTATCTGGAAGCCAACTTTGATTGGTTGGTGGAGGAGTTGGGCAGGTTACATCCGGACACATGGGTCGTGTTCGATTTACCTGGACAGGTGGAGTTGAGTACGAATCACGAGAGTTTGAAGAATATGATCGTGAAGCTTGGTAAGCATGACTACCGGGTGGGTGAGTTTTCTTTTCCTCACCTCTGCTTTTGCTTTTAGGGACGTTGTTCCACTGATCCGTTTTCGTCGCTTTAGCTCGCTGCGGTCAATCTATGTGATGCCCACTATATCACGGATGCGGCGAAATACATCTCGGTTTTGCTTCTCTCTTTACGGACAATGCTCCAATTAGAACTCCCCCACGTCAACGTACTATCAAAGATAGATCTATTATCACAGTTTGGGGATCTAGGTGAGGAACAAGCCTCGTCGTAAAAAAGTGGCTAAACCGTTGGGCGAAGACTTCAATCTGGACTACTATACAGAGGTCCAAGATCTGTCCTATCTTGAAAACTCTCTTCCTCAGGGAACAAAGTTCTCGACGTTGAATATCCGAATATCCGAATTGGTCCAGGACTTTGGTCTTGTCGGGTTCGAAACTCTTGCCGTCGAAGTGAGTCTACTGGTTCTATGATGGGTTTATTTAGCATATACTTCTGATCTATATACATGGGATAGGATCGTGAGTCAATGTTGAGACTTATGCGGGTTGTCGACCGCGCCACCGGCTGCGTCTTTGTACCTTCTGCCTCTGAAGAATCTCATGGGACCGGACAGGAGAAAGTACCGTCGACGAGACGTGGCAATTTCGATTCGTTGTTTACGACTGCGGCTGGGCCGATCGGTGGGATACGAAGCGACGTGAAGGACGTCCAAGAGCGGTGGCTGGACGCGAAGGATACCTGGGATGCTCATGAAGTGGAGCAAAGGAAGAGGGAGGCTCAAATATTAAATCAATCGAGAGCATAGGTCTTGCGGATATGTCGCAGCTGATACCGAGATGAGTCTGGGCTGAACTGGATGATATGGAGATAGGAGGCACAGCTCTTATAAATAATTTTGACTTTGACCATATGTGGGCGCGAGAGAGAGAAAGAGAGAGAAAATAGGGGCACAGCCAATATGCTGGGACGTTCAGAGGCGATGACCGGGAGGCGGAGTTGGGAATCTTTAGGGGCTTGTTGCTACTTCTTGTTCTTATTCGTGATTGGACAGGGCAACAAGGGGAATGAATTGCGAGGCTTGATATGGTAACATCACCACCTCGGTTGCTGCTGTCCAGTCCGTTACCACTTGGCACCCTCCAAGGCGAAGGCGATATAAAATCGGTCTCCATCGTCCACCCATTGTCCCCTTCCCTATCACCTACCGCCTCCGCCCTTTTTCTTTTCCAGCTACCGCCGCCTGAGCAGGGTATGTACTCGTTCATTATCCAGATCTCTTATCATCTCTCTCTCGCTCTCTAATCCGTCCTCCAACGTCTTGGGGAGCGTCCCCCATTGCCCATTGAGGAATCCTAAGCTGACCCCTCCTGCAGTCTCTTCCTCAGCTTTTTCATTTTCAAGCAGTTCCAACGCTCATTTGTCCTTTACGTGACTCTTCACTTTTATCCAAATCCAACATGAAGTTCTCCGCTGCTCTCCTCGCCGCCGTCGCTGCCATCACCCCCGCCCTTGCCGTCAACTACACCGTCGTTGTCGGTGCTGATGCTACAGGTGCCCCCGGACTCGTCTTTGTCCCACAAACCGTCACCGCCGCCGTTGGCGATTTCATCAATTTCGAGTTCCGTGGTGGCAACCACACCGTTACCCAAAGCTCCTTCGACAGTGAGTCTTCTCAATCTCATAGAGGAAAAAAAAAAAGTGCTTCTGGAGCTGATATGATCCCTTCTTCTAGACCCATGCACTCAGCAATTCAACACCGTCACTCAGCAAAACGGTTTCACGTCCCCATTCATGCCATTCAACGCTGCAAGTGGTCAGATTGGTGTCTTCACCCTCGAAGTCACCCAAACCGCCAACCCCATCTGGTTCTTCTGTGCCAGGAAGCCTGTGAGTAATATTTTCTCAGAAAATATTTTCAGAATGCGCCCGCGCCAATTATATGAACTGACATTGCCTCTTCGATCCGCGCCCTCTCACAGCATTGCAAAGGTGGAATGTATGGTGCCATCAACCCCCCAACCACCGGTGAAAGGACGTTCGCAGCGTTCGCAGCCAAAGTTCCCACCGCCGAAGAGCCAGGATTCGGTGTCACTGCGCCCTTCACACCAGGAGGATCCTCTTCCAGCGGATCTGGAACTGGAACTGGCGCTGCTCCTACGTCGACGGGCACTGGAGGTGATAACGGTGCCTCTACCCTTTCGGCGCGCTCGGGTATCGTCGTCGCCTTGGCTGGTCTCGCTGCCACCCTCCTCTTCTAAGCTCCTCGTGCTGTGAAACGACGTTGTTGTATGTTGAAGTCGGGATGATGGTTTTTTTCTTTCTCAAGCGACCTCTTTTTCTTTTCTGTTGGATTTTTTTCGAGTCTCGGCCTTGGATCTGCCGTAGCCCCTCCTTATTGCCAGCCGTGCTGTGTAATTTTACCTACCCTCCTCCTACCTCTAATCACAGGACGCATGCGTCTCTAAGGAAAAAGAACCTCTCTTACGACCGTCTGAGATTTTGAGTTGCCAAACAGCAAGTAAGCCTGCTTGGAAGTAACGACAATTTATTAAGTGCATAATTACTGGCAACCCATAATAAGTTGGTCTCTTTTTTAATCACGATTTAGAATTCGTATCCCTGGCAGGTGATATTATTAGTGAGATCGTTCCAAACATCTGCACTAGGCAAACTCACCTCTATCTGGAAGGTCTTCCCATAAGAAAGGTAGTGTTCGACAATTTTCCTGATTCCGTCCGGTAACCCCATACTCAAGAGTGTGAACGAAATCTTCGCGTGGCCGTGTGTTCGACCTAACTTGAAGAGTTGATGTGCAACTGCAGTGGGAAACTAGGGAAACAAACAGGCGATGAATATCGACGCTAAATAAGGATGGGAGAAGAGAGGGAAAGAGAGAGAGAGGGTGATGAGATATAGCTTATTTTACTCACCGCCATTTCAAAGTACCACCGATGCTGATAGGCAGTCAACCGGATGGCGGCATTCAACGTCCGTTGCAAGTCGCTTTCGTCTGCGTAAATCTCCAAGAGTCTCATCCAAGCCTTTGCGGAAAACTTGATGTCCAGACTACGCTGATAGGCCTCCTTGGCTTCTTCCCTATGCAACAGACGTGTCCCGAGATCCCCTAAGATTTCCCATTCCGATCCCGTTTTCCGATAGGCTTGTCTATGGTTTTTAAAGTGCGCGACTTCAGCGCGGAATATAGTCCATACGCGAAGGTCCTAAGTAACAAACCCAGTTGTTAGCGCCAAGAGAGCGGAGTCGGAAGGGTGGAGATAACGGGTAGCCGGGATGGGAGGGAAACGTACCTCGTAGAGACACATGAACATGTTGTCTAGCCATCGTTCACAGAGTCGTTTGCTATTGAGCGTATTGGCCTCTCCACTCACTTCTCGCCGTCGATCCTGATCCTCCCCCTCATCGGCGTCAGACGCAGCCGCTTTGGTTGGTTTATTGATATTACTCATTCCCTGAGCAAATCCATTCTTCTTCGTCCCATTCGTTGTACCAGCCTGTGCAGATCGAGGCTCCTCGTCGTCATCACCGTCACCTGGCGGCTGTACCGATAGATCGCCATCCGCCATTGATGAACTTTGAGCAGAGGGAGACATCATACCTCTCGTGCTTGCATCGTCGTCGTCTGCATCAGGCGCGCGGGGCTGTTTGGCAGTTGCAAGCGATTCTCCCACCAATTCTGGTCCTGTGCCATCGTCGTTATCGTTTTCATCGTCGTCGTCCTGATCAGCTCTCTTTCCTTTCATGTCTTTCTCCATAGCTTCGGCGATCAACTGCGCCTTTTGATTCCGGTATTCTTCTTCCATGACGAAAACTGCGCTTCGGGTCTTCAAGAGCTCGTCCCATCCGATATCCGATACAAGGCGGCAGAGCAGTTCGTACGCTTTCGCAAATGTCCCCCGCAATGCTGGGGCGGGGAGTCGTAAAAGAGCTGGATCAGTGTCCTCCTCTACGCCGTCGTTGTCCAGGATCTGTGAGTCAGCGATGAATTGCTTGATCGGTAAGTGTGTACGATTTGGTGTCGGCATCCGATGGAGATCACGATCGTTGTAGGTAAACATGGGACACGAGTTGAGAGTCAGGAGTGCCGAGTCGTATTGACCTAGGTCAATGTAGATTTCCGTCAGTTTCGCCCAGGTTACAAACTCGCTGGGAGCACAGTTCACAGCTTGTTGTGCTATTTTGAGGGCCCATTCAAATTGCTCTTTTTGTCGAAGAAAGTCGCACTGTACGTGGAGTAGAATGAAGGACTGAGGAGAATCGCGGATTGCTTGAGATAGAATTTGTACAGCTTTTACTTCCTCATCTAGCTCGTGAATTAGTAAATGGTCGACGGGACCCGTAAACACCAGACACGCACTCATTCCCATATAGCTTTTAGCCAGAAGCGCCGCGACATCTGGGGTGCGGACCAAGAGTTTTTCGAAGAGATTCGCCGCTTGACTGAGCCTGTATCCGTCTCCAAAATACTTCATGATCCCAGTCGTTAAATGATTGGACACAATACTGGCCACTTGGATTTCTGGATCGCATCCTAATTGCCAACCTTGCTGAAAGAGCGCCTCTGCCGCCTGCAGGAAGCGAACTTCGCTCTCTCGCGTAGTGATCGGGTCCAGCTTTCGATAGCCTATTAAGCGATAGTTGGGATCGTCCGCATAGAGAATCGCCCTTAAAATAGCAGAGAGATAGGTCTCTTGCCATAGCTCTGGAGTTGGTTCGTGTCTGTATGTGTTGATTAGGACGCTATAGGATAAAATATAGCTATCGCATACCTCTCACCACGGATATCAATCACGTATGCATGGACGCCTCCTGGTATTTTGACATCCACCCTCATATCTACCCTGGAGAATGCATTATAGCAGCAATAGGAGCCACTTCTAACTTTCCACACTGGTGCTTTGGCGAACCACGTCGAGGTGTCCTCCACAGCGTACGTCAGGGAATTTAGATACGCCGCAAGCGAAGCCGACGTGGACGCGTCGACACCAGATATATAGTGATAAGACCCAATCTAGAAGGTATAGTAAAGAGAAGGAATGAAGATGGTGAGCGTAGATCCACTAGCGCAGTGACAGTTTGACGATCTTCACGTACATCCTTTTGACCAGATTTTCCACTACTCTTAACTACTTGGCACAGATCTGGAGGTCCTAACTCCTTGAACGATGCTATACTATCGTTATTAATGTCATTAGAGTGATGTTATGCGCAGGACGCACACAAGGTCTCCGTTCTCGCCGTCAGACATTCTCCCAGCTCGACCTATGCATGAATCGTTGACATAAACAAGCGCTCTCTGGATAATAACGCGAGAAATGACGCACTTCGAAGAATTCTGGGACGTCTTTGAACTCCATAGTGGACAAAGAGTGGTCCAAGGTTGGTACGACAAACTTGGCTTTCGACCAAAACCATGCGTGGCTCGCTGAATGCCCTGAGTAAGGCCTCTCGACGGCCATTGACGTCTAAAATGGCCAACAAGGACTATTATAAGGGTTGGTGCCACTGTTCATGATATCCCTTCGCGTTTAACCATGGTCTGCACTTCAAAAGGTACTAGACAGGGTTCACTACCCGGAGGACCGACAACCGGACCACCTGGACGACATAACAGTCGTGGAAACTATATTCTGGATGATCGCAAAGTCCGAGTTTTCATCTGTCCACCACCAGTTATACTGCAATCCACTCCGGTATGCTCTACGACAGTCCCCAAATACCTGTTTGTTCTTACAATTTACACATCATATCCTAGTTGAGACCATTCGTCGATAGAGAGGCCCTATTGTCAGAACGTGACGAGAGAAAATCACTGGGTGCCTGGAAAGCGTTGAGAGGGAGAAACTATCTAAGAATACTAAGCCAAGAACAGAAAGAAGATGCTCGGGAGGTGGTCAGAAAGATGAGACCAGTACCAGAACCGACAGAATGAGTGTTTGGTTCGTAACTCCTTTTTGCTATGGGGTTTCTTATTCAAAATGAAACAGATCATGTTTTTTATGCTGCATAGGACTTGTAATAAATTAGATCGATTATATATATCCTCCAAAGGGCTACATGGCGGTTGGACGCCATAAATACGAATCGCGATAAGGTCCGTGCCCAGCATTCTACAGAGATATTGAAATTTCAGATGATAGAGTGGTATGCTTGTTGGAAGCACCAGTCCATCTTTTGGTTCTTTGAGCGTCGCTGCTTCAGAACAACCATGGCCCTGTTCCTAATGTCTAATAAGTGGCATGCTTCCACATGTATATCAAAACTCACCACGAGGGGACCCTATATCGGGACCAATCTGGAGGCAGCTTTGATGAATCAGGTTGAGGGCCTTGACGGCATCGCGTCCATCGATCACGCAGGAAATATTGATTTCCGAGGCGCCTTGGCTTATCATCTCGATATTGACTTTGCCTTCTGCAAGAGTAGAAAACATCCTCCCTGCAATTCCGACCATGTTTCGCATCTGCCGCCCAACAAGAGAAAGAATGGCCATATCATGAGCGACTGTCACCTATGGTATTGATTAGCATTGTTATAGAAAATTCATGGTGTTCTGAAACGCACTGTTCCAAGCTTCTCGAGTTCATTTACGAGCCGGTCGAGTGCTTTCTTGCCAACCCGGTTCTCTGTCGCCATACTCACGTGCACCTCACTCGTCGAAATCAGATCGACTGTGATACCCGATTTATCGAGCATCGTGAATATGCGAGCTAGGAAACCGTGGGATACACTCTTTCGATTCGAAGTGATATTGATAAGTACAATCCCTTCCTTGAATGTGACGGCCGTTGGGAGTCGTTTCTTATCGTTAAAGGTGCCATTCAATGATAGGTTGGAGATGGCGGTAACCGCTGGTACAGTAGGAAGCTCCTTGGATGATGGCGAATCGGCGCCTGGAGGACAAATCAAAGTACCAGTACCAGCCGCATTCTCGACGTTTTTGATGCGGATGGGGATGTTTTGACGGATCACCTGCTCCATCGTGAAAGGATGTACCACCTCACTCCCATAGTAGGTCAATTCCGCTGCCTCGTCAGGAGTGATAGAAGGAATCAGACGGGCAGTTGGAACTTTGCGTGGGTCAGCTGTGAAAATGCCGTCCACTTCTTTCCATATCTGCAGCTCTGCCGCCTCAAGACCAACGGCCAGGAGAGCGGCCAGGAGATCGGTGTAACCTCTTCCAACTTGCCGAAGAAGGGAACCAGGGACTGGCCCAAAGAATCCCGTCACGACCGGAACTCGAGGAGTACATTGCCTGACACGCTCCCCTACTATAGTGGCTACGCGATCGTAGAAGTCCTGGCCGAGGGAATGATCCGAAGCGACATCGATATCATCCCACTGCGGAATGACGTTCTCCAATGAGACAAACTCAGCGTCAATGCCCTTGATTAAAGGTTAGGGGGGTCATACTACGGGAGCTTTGGCCACGTACTCTGTCACGTAAAACAGCAGCAATGAGCTTGCAGGCCATACGCTCCCCGGTACCGATTATACTATCTTTCGATCTGGGGGATATCTCATCTATCACCTGTGCGGCAAACAAGAACGTTCGGAGTCCTTCACAGTCTTTCTCGATTTCTGCCTCGAGCTGCTTGAGAAGCACTTGATCCCGAATGTGAGTCCTTGCAGCCGTTAGGTGTTCTGAACGAATGAGATCGACAGTGGTATTGCACAATTGGACAGGGGTAATGGAGAACGGGGCGCTAGATCGACCAAACGAGGCACTGCGCCTCGGGGGCGTAAGAGGCGGGGAGAAGGAGGGTGGAGTCGGAGCCCATGCTGCTGACCAGGGCGTACTGATCCCGGTTACAGGTGTAGAATTAGATTCCCTTGGTGTTAGTGCCTCGGTCGCGGCCTTCAGCAAGAGGTTGGTAGTCCCAAGCGCCTTCGTCGAGCCAGACCGAGCAGAGCAAACTACTGCCACTTTATTGCCAGCAAGGTAGCCACTGCACGAATCATCATTAGATAGAAATTATTGGCAAGTAATATAGGATACTCACGAGACTGCGTCTTCTGCGATTTTGATTGCAAATTTACCAACACTGGTCCCTCCAAATTTCTGGACAACCCATGGAGTATCCGGATCCGTGCTATTTTGATATAAGCTAGGAGGAGTAGAGGTCCCTGGGGTGGCCGGAGGGGAAAGAGATCGTTGAGATCCTAGTGAAGGGGTGGAGACTGGTGTCGCCATTCTTCGGATACTGACTCGGATTTTTTGTGAGAGAGCAGTTAGACGAAAGAACGAGTAAATCTGAGGTGAAATATGCTATATGAGCCAGAATACACCTTTTCCGATGGATACTTGGACCGTAATTGGGATGGCCACTTCCAAATTAGAGGGTGGCCAAATAATGTCCAGCTAGTCGACGGACCCTGGACCCTGCAATGGAGGATTTGGGACGAAAAGAATAGATTTAAAAGAGTCTGGGACGCCCTTTAAAGGGTAAGTCGTGGACACTGGGCTGTCGGTCGACCTGGGCGTGATCAAGATGGTGAAAATAGTTAGCCGATAGAAGGCCTGTTTTCATACTACTTCTGCACAATATTAAAGAGCCGATACGATAAATTTTAACGAGATAAGCTGCGCCTTTTGTGAGAAAATGTACTCCTTATCGGAGACAAGGTCGTCCCCACTAGTGGCGCCAACTTGGACCCCCCCTCACAGTGACCTTTCGTGAGGTCCGGCATCACTCTCAACCTTCAGGATGCCCTCTTTGCCCATACTCGTGTCTTTGATGGTCTCGAGGGAGAGAAATAAGAGAAGTGACGATAACGCCGACGACAACTTCCAACCGTTGGAAAATGACGAGCGGCCTCCTCCCGACCACCGGATTGACATGCAACAAGATGTAGAAGAAAATGTCACTCCCGACGACGAGACGGTGGTAGCTCCTGTCCGCCCTCCTCGACGACGTCAGTAGGCGTTTGGCAGCGGCGCATGAAGCTAACATGTTTTTCTTCAAGGGCGGCACATAACTGCTGCAAATCGTATCATTGTAAAGAAGCCATTGGGTTTCTTTGGGCGCATTTTACAGGCGATAAGACGGTTCATTTTTGAGCCGGATAAGAAGCTCGAAGAGGGATACTCACCAAAATATCGATATTTACCCATCCTAAGCGGTGTCATTGTGCCTGTACGTATATTACCTGTTTATGATGCTAAAATGCTGACCTTCAACAGTTCTCGATTCTCCTTGAAGTTCCGGGTCTCACCGTAAGTGCTCCAATCTATGACGCACACCAGATGCTGACCATTGATCGAAGGAGCATGTTGGTAGCTTCTTCATATGTGCTTAGCCGAATACTTATAAGTCTCAGTGGTACAATCGGACCGATGGAACTAGGGTCGTCGAATATCGCGAAAATCCTGCTATCCTAAATGCAGGCCTTGGTCTATCAATAGCCTCTGCATTGTTGGCGAATATCTGCTTGATAATGCGCTTTCTTGAAAGGAGGATAAAGAGCGCTACAATTGCCGCCATCTGCTTTCTTCTCATACACGACATAATCAATATCAGTGAGTGGGCTCCTGTATTCTCTTGGCCATTAATTAACCCATCAAACTCAGTCGCTCTCGCAATATTTGGTATTGCGCATGCAGTTGATGATGGTTTTACATATTCACAAGCGTACTGGGTCACACTCGCATCTACTATCGTATCCCTTGTCGTCACCGTCACCCTCTTAATCGATTACGCAACTACTCCAAACTTTGTAAAAAGTGGGAGTGGCCTGACGAGGAAGCAACGCTCACTAGTGATCATCGTGATGATTCTTTTTGCGTATCTAGGGTTTGGCGCCCTCATTTACTGCTTTATGATGGATATTCGCTTCCTCGACGGTCTCTACTTCTCCGTTTGCTCCAGCTTAACGATTGGATTTGGCGATATAGCACCCAATAAAGCCAGCGCACAGGTTTTCTCAATCTTCTACAACACGTTTGGAATTCTCAATACCGGTATTGCCATTGCCATAGCACGGGAGACCATTATAGAAGCATTCCAGCAATCCTATCGCAATCGCAAACATGCACTAGCGATGAGAAGAAAGCTACACAGGGAGGTGCATGCGAAGCATCATGCGGCAAAGCATAGTGCCTGGCTTGCGTCGCACAAGCTCAATGAGAATCTTCCTGACAAAATCAATATCCCAGTCTCATCAGCTCCACCTACCCCACCACCAGAAATCTCCGAGACAACAGAGAAACATGCAGAATCCAAGCCAGGAAGTCCGTCAGAGAAGGAAGCCGGCGCCGGGGCTGGGGAAAAGCCTTCGGCCGGGGAGGAACAAAAAGGGAAGCCTGAAATGGGGAGATCAAGCACCAATACGTCATCGAGATCAAAAAATGTAGAACCGTCCACTCAAAACAAAGATCCCTTGGATGTTGCGGAGGACCAGCGAGAAGAAACTGAGGAAGAAGTCCAAAAGTTGGGACAAAATATGGTTTCCGGCTTTGATGATGAGGAAAAGGAATACATAGAATTCCGACAATCTATGATCAAGGAAGAACAGAAAGAATTTAAAGCAAAGGTAGTAGAAGCTCATACCTACGACTCACAAACTTCTGATTTTTGCCGCAGCTTTTGGTTTCTTGGGGCCTATTTATCACCTTTTGGGTTCTTGGAGGGCTCATCTTTCATCTTTCGGAAGGCTGGTCATATGGCCTCGCAATCTATTTCTGTAAGCGCATCGATTCCTTGCCAATGCAATCCACTGAAATGACCAGGCTTTACTGCCTTCTCCACAATCGGATACGGAGATGTTGCACCCAAGACCGGACCAGGACGTGTTTGCTTCATTGCTTGGAGTTTGCTCGGGGTCGGGACGATGACTATTCTCGTTTCGGTTTTATCTGAGGCGTTTCAATCACGCTATTCAACCGTCATACACAACGGACTATTTGACAAGGCAATGCGAAGCTATCAAAACAAGACCCACTCAGAAAGACAGGCTTCGCCACCCGAAACCCCATCGTACAATACCAATGCGATGACACAAGGAGAAAGGAAGGAGGCACTGGAGGAGACTAAGACGGAAATAGCAAACATCCCACCTAAAATCATTGCTCAGGCGAAGGCCTTCCATGCACATCTACAGTTTGTCCTCACGAATAGCTCGCAAGAGAAGCCTCCCCCCGGACTTCAACGTGCTCTTGACGATCTGATGGAGGAAGAGAAGATGAATGAAGAGCTACGAAAGGAGGTATTGCAGGATGGAGAAGCGCGGAGGGCGTTGTTCATGATGTCGTTTGAACGGACTCTTAAGAAGATGGTGGAGAATGCCGAGAAACTCTCCAAACTGATCGAGGAGCAAGAGTCATTGGAGAAGGGGCTTAAACAGGAAGACGAAGAGGATGGTCTGGAGGATGAGGACGAGTTTAGCCAAAGTCCAGAAGATGCGCGGGTCAGTGACAATCGCGAGGAACCTGAAAGCGCTGGTGATGACACTGGTCGTGGCGGCTCGAAATCCGGGAGAGCCAACTGGTTGAAGCTTCGATCTAGCCTTTTCGCAACAAGACTTCACCCTTCCTCGTACACCAATCGTCGTCCTTATCTTCACACTGATGGAAGCCAATCAGAACCTCATGTCATCCCGGAGGAGGAGGAAGAGACGGCGAATAGTCCTGGTAATTCCCCAGATGGTAGCAAAGCAGATTCCCACCGCAAGGGAAAGCGTACCAGACAAGGGAGCCAACTTAATTCCGTGCGGTTTGCCGATAACCCTTATGAAGAATAAGCTCGACCCGACGATGGCTGAGGCGGATAAGTATGGTCATGGTTAAAAGCACAAATCCATGTAACACCGACCGCGCTATCTATTATAGTCGGTTTTGGCATTTGGGTGTAGTAACGCCAAATGCTAGAAAGCCAACGACTCTAATAATGAACCTCATGTAATGTTGTATGTTGTACAAATTAAATTTTGGTTATTATCTACAACTAAAGTGAAGTCAAATAAGTTGGTGATAGCAAGCCAATAATTATGATGGAAGGTATCACGGTTTCGGGAGAGACTGAAGTTTTTGAATGGAATGGGATAGAGCCTGCAAGAATATGAATCACAGTCAACGAGAAAGAGCTTCAGCTAGTTGTTCCGCTATCGATGGTCCGTGCGCTGAGCCGTACATTCCTCCTTGGCGGGAGGGACGGTCAACACTACTGCCTCTACTACCCCTTCTAACCAGTGAGCCAGTTTCGGCCACCCGGCTGTTTCTACGACTCGAGGCATTGACTGGAGAGAATATTGCGACTGGAGACCCAACACTTGATGAAAGAGAAGGAGGTGGAACATGGGGGTATGTGAGTTGATTGGGATTAGTGGCTGTAGGGGGAATACTGGAGAGCGAAGGAACAGAAGCTGGCGTTGTAAGTGTTGTATGATACCCAGTTTGCTGTGCAGACGTCAATGAGGAGGATAATGGAGAGAAGGGGAACGGTGACGCAGGAGTGGAAGAGTCAGGAGAGCTTGCGGATGTATTTAAAGCTATTTGGGCCTCTGACGTTGTCGGGCGATGTATTTGAGATGGTGGCCGCGGAATGGGTAAAGGCCCTAGTGTGGGTCGCTGCGTGATTGGCACAGGGACTGTAGGCACCACAGGCGATAACGAGTATTCCCTGTGCCGCTGATGTGTAGGCTGGGATGAGGATTCTGCAATGGTCTGGCCAACGAGTAAACCCTCAAGAGGCAGCCCTAGCTATAAACAGACAAATGAGTAAAGGTTTTGACTGAACATAAATGGGAGAGCGATACTCACTCGCTTCCGGAGTTCTAATAATTCGTCACGATACATCTCGTTCAGTTTAGTTGCCCTTGCAAGATCCCGGTCGGCATCGATTAGGCGTGTTTTGAGGGCCTCATTCTCTCGTCGCAATGCGTTCACCACGAGCTCAGTCGAGACGAATCGAGGATCATTTGCATTCGGATGATATTGCTGAATGGGACTACTGGCACTGCTCTGGCCTTGGCTATCCGATTCGTACATGGTATTCAGCAAAAGATTCCTTTGCCTTAGCGCTGTAAGTTCCTTGCTGAGTTGGTGAACGACATATGGTTCAGCTTCTGCCTCTGCGATATTCTCCAGTCGTATCTTTTCGTCTCTGAGCTAGTCGAGTCGAGTCAGCGTCGCTTGTAAAAACCAGGCGAGATATTCCCGCAAAACAAGATCAAAATGGACACACTTGCTCGAGCTTTCTGGACAAAGCATTGACAATGCGTTCCTCTTCTCCTTCGTAGGAGCTAGCCATGTTCTCGGTGTCTTGTATTCGACCGCCAGCGCTAGGTATAGTGATTGAGGATGACAGTCGGCGAGGAACAGGGGACTCCATGGACCTTTGGTGCCTCCTAAAGTGATTTGTACGGTTAGAAAGGGAGGTTCGGTGCTGGCAGCCTTTGAGGTCGGGTCCAAGGAAGCAAATCCCAACAAACGCGACTTGAACCACAACTGCCATCATGTCATTCGCAGAACTGGCCGCAGAACTCAACAAAATACCTCCATTCACGAGGATTACGATGCTTTCAGCTCTCCTTATCACTGCTCCTATAATGCTCAAGCTCGTCCGGCCGTTTCACTATAGCTTTGACTGGAGTTTGATAACGGGGAAGCTTCAGGTGTGTATTCATCACTGTACACGGATGATTGTCGCTGATTCGTCAAAGATTCATCGGCTTTATACCTCCATATTTATCCCATGGAGTAAGTGCCACGAAACGGTCTCTGTATCATAACTGACGTTTGGCCCACAGGGCTCGACGATCCTATCAAATGGTTATTTGATTTATTTCTACTCTAGTGAGTGTTAGAGTGAGGTTAGCTGTCTTTGCTAAACCTTTCCAGTCGATATCTTCTTCAAATTGAAACGAAGAGTTATGATAAGCGACTGCCGGACATGGTATGGCAGTTCTTTTGGTCTATGGCTACCGTAATGGTGAGTGCCCGCATATCCTTCCTCAAGCCTCGATGGCGTTCGTATTGACGTCGCCGATAGCTTCTCTGCTATCCACTGCATTTCCCTTTCTTCTGGACACCCTTCATTGGTTTCGTAGTCTATTTTTCATCCCGTCTTTCGCCCAACGAAACCACCTCTATCTACGGTTTAATCACCATTAGGTAACTCATTCATTGGAGAGTGTTGTTGAGTATTGACACTCTTCTCAGTATCAAGTGGTTCCCTTATGTAATTGCGGCCTTTGACATGGTGATGAGTCCTATGATAGGTTGCGGAACCATTGCCGGGATGGTTGTTGCTCAAGCACTCTTTATGTTGGAGTACGATGCGCCTTCTGAGGCGAATCCAACAGAAGAGCCCCGTTTAAAGCAACGGAGTATTCTGAGAGCACCAAATTGGCTTGTGAGACTTCTGGTAGCACCAGAGGCTAACAGGCCGGCACCATCCAAACGAGTTTATGGACAGGCATCCGCACCTGCTGGTAGAGGGTTTGGAGACGATGGAAGGGGAACGAATGTTGCGTCATCGTCATCAGGTTATAACTGGGGACAGGGACGTCGGTTAGGCGAAACGTGATTGTCATGCTGATACATTACTTCGTCGTTTGTTATTTACCAACTTTCTAAGGCGAATATGGATTTAGTTAGACATCCTGTACCAAGTAACCCTCTTATTAAGAGAGCCAAGCGCCTTCCAAAGCAAACACACCAACAGTGTCATCGGCAATATTTGTTTGACAGACGGTTTCCCATCTTAAACTATCCGTGACATTCTCCGCATCATACCAAACGCCTCCGTTTCGCAGCGGAGGAGGGACATCGATCCCAGCCTTCTGGCAAACATCTAGGAATTCCTGAGGTGGAGCAGCGCATATATGAAAACAGAATGGCTTCTTGCTTTTGAATCGCTGGTTGTAGCGTGAGTCATGTTAACATAGGAGGGAATCGTAGGCGGATGACCATCGCACCTGTAGAGATACGCTACTGGCGTGTAACATTAGCTTGTTCGCCGGTACTAGCCCAGGTAATATTTTTGCGCTGTCCTCTGGTGATCCTCCGTGCAGATCATCGCCCAAGATTGGAGCTATATGTCCCGAATATCAGTTACTCGTCACCTCAAGATCTAGATCCTTACCTTTGAGATGAGATGCCAGAGTAACCCTAAGTTGGTGCTTGATACCAGTATAAAGTCGCATTCCAACGAGGGCAATAGGATATTGTGCCTATAGAGGCTCAATGATACCATCGAAATACTAGCGTACCTGACTTACCGATAGTCCCAGTATATTGAATTCAGATATAGCCACCTTCCTTCTCGATATTTCCCGGTCAAAATCGACGGGGTTCAAGGTTGCAGATACATCTCTCCAAAGTGAGACTCTTCCCCCGGCGCCGATGTAGAGGTCAAGTTTCATTCTGTTGAGCTTGCTCTGTATGGCTACCGTCTCTATTGGTATGTGTGGTTTTGATGACGGACTGGTCTCTGCCGAGTTGTGGCGAGGGTCCTTCAACATGTCCAGGTTGGTTTCTGGCGACCCCGTATAAACGAGTGCTATATAACGCTTTATGACGGTACTCTGATGCCCTTCGGAGCTTTCTTTGTGCATGAATGCTCTTGAAAATGCCTTAGCTTGGGCCGCAGTTGTCGCGAGGACAAAGGTTCCTGTGGTTGGCTGGCTCGTCCATGAGTAAACGTAGCAGATCATTTCCGATATTCTCACATGCCTTGTCCAGTCTATGTATCGGAAATGGACCCTCCTTCAATCCAAGAGCATTTCGAATGTCTCTGCTTCGTCTTAGGAATTGTTGAGAAGAGGAAGATATACAGCGCACCATCTATCGCTATTTGCATCGTACCTTCCTAGAGAGCGAAAGCTGAGTTTATAGTGCCACTATAGGCATGCAGAGTTTCACACGGACAGACCTTTTTTGTCTTGACGTGAGTTCCTTGTGACACAAGCCCAGACGGCTTGTTTATAATGATTATGCCTCTATCCAGATATATTACATTATACCTACGCAATAGATTGACTGTGGCTGTATTTCTCAGGGATTTGTGAATGGAGAAATTCATGGTCGAGTTCAGGATCGCGGATGCAGGTGGAGGATGCTGGCTACCCTACGACGACAAATGGCAAACTCTAAATACGCGTATGTCAAGAACTTCGAACTACCTGACAATGTATTGCCAAGAACCTATATGGTTGTACGTTTGGATGGCCACTCATTCCACAAGTCAGTATTTCTCCCTGTTCAGGCAGCCAAGGTATCTAACATTTGATATCAAGGTTCTCTATGGATCACGGATTCGAGAAACCAAATGATGAGAAGGCACTAAGGTTGATGGACGCGGCGGCTATCCAGGTTATGCAAGCCTATCCAGAAGTGATGATGGCGTTTGGAGAAAGTGACGAGTTCAGGTGCACCCGATCATAAATTCCTACTCCCAAGACTCAGTATGGATCCTGGTACACAGCTTTCTGCTACGCAAATCCTGTAACCTATACAACCGTCGGAGCAGGTTCGTACAACTTATTGTTGCTAGTCTATTTGCATCTGACGAATTGATATGGAACCTACAGCAAGATATCAAGTACCTTTGCTTCCCTCTTCGCTGCTACATACACGTTCAAGTGGAAGGATTTCTTTCCCGATACTCCCATGCTTTATCCACCTTCCTTTGATGGCCGAGTTGTAGCATACCCTTCCTCTACTGAAATTATCGACTACTTTTCATGGCGACAAGCGGATAGTAAGTTTATACCTTATTCGATTATACCAATGATCTCCTAACAACTCGATCAAGCTCATGTCAACAACCTTTACAATACATGCTTTTGGGCACTTGTTCTCAAAGGGGGGCTCTCGACGGTAGATGCGCATACCAGGCTCAAGGTGAATGTCTTTGACATTTGTGTGGCAGTCTATTAACTAGTACAGGGCACTGTCTCGAGTCAAAAGAATGAGATGCTATTTAGCAAATTTAATATCAACTACAATACATTACCGGATCGATTTCGCAAGGGAAGCATTCTCTACAGGCAAAATGCTGTAGACTCGTCGTTGGCTACAGCACAAGAGCTAGATGGACCAGATACGGGAGACTCTGCCCAATCTAGTGGTAACAAGCCAGCGAGAGCACGAAAAGCAGTAGTCGTTGCACATTGCGATATCATTAGCCGCAGCTTTTGGGATGAGCACCCGGAGATCCTTTCGGAGTGATTACAGGTCGCAGTAGAAGGTTCCATGTTCGATTGATTTACAAATCCCAACACGACACTGCTGCGGCCACAGTGATGACGGCTTGGGAGCATACGTCGCCCGTGCCGAATGGAGGAATAATCTAGAAACCTTACTTGCGGCGTTGCCATACCTCCCCACTGCTGCCTCTAGAAATCGAGACAAAATAGTAAACCGTATAAAGTGATTTGAATCTGAAAATTTACGGTTTTACAAGGCCTTGGTTGTATTTATCTGAAATTCTTGGGCGAGCGCTTTCCTTCGTAAGCCATGGCCCATTGAACTCAACTCAACCTTAGACTCCAACCACTTCAGCACATCATGGCAGCGAAGGAACAGAGCACCAGTTTCGCGCTCGGTAACGACGATTTCACCTTCTTGGATCACTATGTTGATCCCTCTTGGTCGTCCATCGCCGAACAAACCCAGACTGGCGCGGACGAGAATATCTTTGCTGGCCTGCCAGACTTCACAAAGGACTCCATTTTCATGGAACCCCTTCCCTTCGATTTGGGGTCGTTTGTAACCTCAATGTCTACGGAAAATCCGTCCATGTCGACCAAGGATATTTTCGCGCCAATCGCCCCACAGGCTCCTGTCCAGGGATCCATCAAGCCATCAGCAACCAACTTAGAGCCATCTCTAGGATCCTTCTCCGATTCCGCATCACCTGCTGACTCACATTCTCCTTCTCAGTCAGCCTCCGCCCACGCGGACGACATCCAAAGCGACACCGATGAGGATTCCGAGGACGCTGAAGATGATTTCATCGCTCCAAAGCGAGCCTCAGCCGCACGAGGAAGAGGGATCAGCGCCGCGGTGAAATCCAAGCGCGCAGCAAATAAAGCCAAACCATATCCGCGTGTGTCCGACGTCGTGCGCGATGCGCCTCACAAGCTCATAGGTGCAGACGGAAAACGTCAACCTGCTTCTACTGAACTCAAGGGATCCGTCCGGACGACAGATGCTGCAGACGATGATTGGAGACCGACCCTGGAAGAATACCAAAGGATGTCGAGTAAGGAGAAGCGACAGCTTCGTAATAAGATTTCAGCCCGTAATTTCCGTGTTCGTAGAAAGGGTACGTATAAGGCCAGTTTGCCGATCGTGCATTGATTGACCCCTGACACAGAGTATATCACCACGCTCGAAGGAGAAGTCGCAATACGCGATAAACAGCTCGAGACGTATCGTGAAGAATTGTCAAGTACCAAATCGGAGAATTCCGAATTACGCAAGGAGATTGATCGCTTGAAGCGAGAGATCATGGAAGGTCGCGGTGGAGGTTCCATCTTTGACCAACCCCCAGCCGACTCCAAGGCTGTCCTTGCCCAAGTCAATGGCAAGGCTACTCGAAATTCGGTTACATCGCGTCGCAACAAGGATTTGTCTTCATCTGGTACCAGAGCTGGAATCTGGGCACACTCTACAGCCAACACCACAACGCCTGTACACACCACGTTGATTCCGGACTTTGACATCTCGACACTCTCGGGCAAGCCTCGCCTCTTGCAAGAGAATCTCAATCCATTGCTCAACGTCGCCTTCAAACGTGATTCCCTTACCCAGGCCAACGCAGCTCCAAATATGCCACTGTTATCTAGTGGATTGGATGGTTTACATAACTTTACACTCAAGGGGATGGACGGTGACCGTATGCAACTCTGGTCGAAGATGGCCCGTGAAGCAGGTGCTGCACAAGTTCAGCGCGAGAAGCTCCTCGCGAGCCCAGCATCGTCCACAGATTCCTCCGCCGGCAGCAGTTCATATTCATACATCTCGGCTCTATCTCACAACCACGTCAATCCTTTGTTCTTCTCGTCCGCGCTTAAGAAAGACAACAAGATCGCGGCTACACCGACGCCAACTCAAGCCGTCCTTGCCACATCGATTTCGCAGAATATTTCTGGCAAGCTTATGACCGCGCTTTGGGGTGCTTTCGCGCCAAAGTCAACGCTCGATCTTGACAAGGTCAAGAGTGTCTTGGAGGGCAAGGCAGAGTTGCGTGTTGTCGATGTGGATCGCTCGCCTGCAGCTGTTCTGGAAGAGAGCCTGAAGGCGATGAGCCTTTCTGGCACACCGTCGTCACCCTCCGCCCCTGTAGCGAGGAAGAGCAGTATCGACGCGCTCGAAGATGGCCTGAAAGGGATGTCCTTGGCTTCTACTTCTGCGATGAAAAGGGAGGGTTCCAGCCCGGTTGGATTGTTCGGACGCCCGATGAGGACCGGACATTCGCCCACACCTGCCCATCAAACAAATACCAAGCACACTGTTACAGCTCAACATTAATGACGCTGTGACCCCTTTATCGTGCTGGCTATTTCATTATCTATTTGATTGATTTGTTGTTCATGTGTCCACATATCCATCCCAGACCCGTCCATACATTCCTCCCCACCCCCATCCCCCATATCCTCGTGACCTCGATGTTTGAAAAATCCATCCCATGGTGACGAATGTATTCACAAGTGCTGTGTTTCGTCTTCCCTACGACTGACTCTCGAATCATCATCATCCCAACTTTTTGCCTGGCTCCGTGGCGTAAGAGCGTGGCTCGACTCTTTTTGTTTACCCTCGAACTCTAATTCTATCCCCCTCTCCCGTTTGTTTCCCACCGTCTCGATTCCTGATTGCTGTTTCCTTGCTTCGTAGCCGTTGATGGTTTGCTTCTGCGTACGTATTTTTGTAGTGAGTGATTCAAAAGAAAAGGATTCAAACTGTCCCATCTTTGAGCGTGATTTAAGTCTAGGTGCATTCATATGGATTACTGGGGTAGAGGAGGTGTCTCGAATACAAACTCCGCTCGAAACAGGGTTGTCCCTCGCCACTCTCCCCTCTCCCCTGACATCACCAGGCGTCCTCGGACAGCGAAGATGTCGTTCTTGTTCACGTTTAGTCTCCCAAAGTTACCGTTTCGAAACCCATTTTCGATCGGTGATTCGGACGGTGTCGCTTCCGAACGCAACAGAGCAGGAGGTCAGTAAGGGCGTCTGATAACCACCAACGACAAAAAGCCCGGAAAAAAATTGACATATATTTGGTATGGATAGGTACATTGACTTCTGGAGAATATTATCGTAGTACAGGCTATCATGCAGGCTCTAGTCGTCGAAGAAGGCATTTAGAGGACGAGCAGCCACACCACGAGCAGCGACCAGTGGGACGAGATGGGGAAATTAGCAATGAAGCTGGGTACCCTGTCTCTCGCAAACGAAAGGCGATGATGAGTTCGTTTGACGATGGCCGAGGAAACGAGTATGACACGGTTCGAACATTATCACACAGACGAGGAAGGGAAGGTGCCTTTATTGAAGACGAGAGGGAAACGTATTGTGAGCCGGTTTATTCGTTTTCTTTTTTTTTCTTTTCCACTTTTTTCGCTTTCTTGAGCTTTCACGAAGCCTGGTTTTGGATCGTCGGTTTGTTTCCGGCCACTCCACTGAGAATGAGCCCACATGGGAACGCAAAGGCGCCTGATAATGTCCAACTAGTTGTCGCGTCGAGCGACTGTTTCAAGTCTTGTTTCATCTCATCTTTGTGATTTTTCCTTCGTTCGTTCTGTTGCGGGGTCGCATGTCCGGCGGAGAGTAGAGGCGAATATCATCATCCTCACCTTGGCCTATCACCTCGACTAGAAAAAGCCAAAACCTTGCCATCCTCCACACTTTCTCCATCGACCCACTCAACTCGTTACCCTCCATTCCTTTCCCTTTCCCTTTCTCTTACCCAGTTCGGCACCAGAACTGGCTTCGTATTTGCTATTCCCTCTGCGCTTCTGTGCAGTCGCTCCACTCTTTCCCTCTACCCGTCTTTTGAAATGGCACATCCTTCTATTATTGGCGATACTCACCCATATCGGGCAGATACGACTATAGCACATGACGAAGATCGCAAGTACAACGATGATTATCATTATTCACGTCCACCACCACGACGAAACGAGGATTTCGGGGTCAGGGAGGAAGGACGGCAGGTAAAGCGACGCAAGATGGGGCTCGCAGAGTCGTTGATTTCGACTGCTATTTCGGTCGTGATTGTCTCAACCGCAGTGGGATATACAGCCTATCGAATGTGAGCGGCAGTATTTCTCTCTCTCTCGCTCCCTCTCTTGATTCAACCTTATCAAAACGAGTGTAAATTTTGTTATTGACGATGGATACAATTTCATAGGTGGCGCGATGGCGCCTTTTCGTCGACCCCAAAACCGATCCAAGCAGGTGGAGATGATAGGAAAGCAGAGGAAGAGGAAGATGGAGGGAGGATGCCTATGTATGGAACGAACAGATCGATTAGATCAACGGCTACGACGGCTACAGCGACATTATCTCCCCCGCCTCCGTATCAAGAAGATATTATAAATGAGGAGGAAGAAGACGAGGAGATCGACACATGGATTAGAGGAATGGAGAGCACTATCGGAAAGAGGAGTGGTGGTGGATTGGGTGAGGTGATTCACGAGAGGCAGAATAGACCGTTTCATCCTCCGTCCTTGTCACTTGCGTCGCCTGTGTCGCCTCGGTATCGTGGCTCTGGTGGTGGTGGGATATCTTCATCTTTACCTGGTCATTATGGAATTGGGGCAAACCCTCATGCACAGTATGGACATCGGAGACGGGTCAAAGGGGTCGGAAGGCTGTCCAATGTTCGTTACGGCAAGACGACGGCGACATCTCCGAGACGAGGCGATATAGGTGCAGCGGCAGCAGCAGGAGCGGGTGCCATGGTGACTTCTCCTGTACGAAGATATTTGCGAGAAGAAGCTATAGGCTCGTCGTCCTCGCCGTCCTCGTTAACGAAGAAGAAGCAGAAGCAAGAGGAAGAAGTAGAAGTAGAAGCTGAAGCAGACGAAGAGGAGATGTTATTCGATGCGCAAATGACGTGGATGTCCGATCGTCTAAAGGGACTCATTGAAGACGGACAAAGGGCGTTAGGGAGACCAATAGTGTTGAGGGAGGAGAAGGAAAACCAGAGTGGTCTATCGGAGATGGAGGAGGAGACTGGCTGGGTCAGTGAGCGATAATGTACAGTGCTAAAGATATCTTCCCTTTCTTGATCTGAAAACCTAGTGCTTTCTTGTGTTGAAATCCAACCTTTTTCTTGTTTGATTCTTCCATTGGTCTCATTCTGCCCATCCCATAATGGCTAGCCTCCCATTCGTTGGAGACAGCGATAAGATAACATTGTGCCCGTGTTCAAGGGCGGCGCCGGACTCTCAGCGGCACTCGTCGCTATATTCTGTCATGTTTGTTTACTTTGTGTGCTCTATAGGATTACGATAAGTATATAAAGAGTATTGGCCTGAGTTTGTCAAGGTTCGGCTCGTCTTGAAATTGCGATGTCTTTACAACCGGGGTCTTCCAGAATGTGAAGAATGATTTATTCTATTCTCAAAATATGGGTAAAAGAAGAAACACGCACAGAAAAAGTGCTATCAGATCGACTGTTTGAATTTTACAATAACCAAGTCGCCTGACTCGAGGCCAAAGGCAATACACGAAGCAGTGGATACCATCCTCTGAATGTCTTTGAGAGGGAACCAGCAACGCGAATTGGTAGCAGATGAAGATGGAGAGTATATCCACCCATCCCGTACGAGAATCGGCACATTTGCCGAACCGGGGACTGGCGCTCTTTCGTCTCCACTCTCCACATTCCAGACCCCGATCATGTCACAAAATCGAATAACCAGATCGGTGTTGGTTATGAATGACATGGATGACATACTCTTGAAGCAATTTATACTTTTCATCTCCATTCTTCCCGTTTCGACATTCCAGAAGGAGATTGTTCCATTCCAATCTCCAAGGGCGATAGTCTGCAAGTCAGGTGAAATTGTAACGGAAGACAACCGGTGGAGGCCGAAATCCAATCTCTTCTCCTCTTCTTTCTTCTCCACATTCCAGATGTGGATCTTTCCATCATCCGACATGGATATGATTTTCTCGTTATCGTAGGAGAATGCGACAGATCTCACTGTGAGTGCATGACCTTGCAGTATCTCCTCATCCCCCGTTTCCACGTCCAAAATGCGAACCGTAGAGTCGTTCATCCCAACGGCCAATAATCGATCATCACTGGAGACATCGATCGATTTTACCCAATTGACGAGTCCCACCATCTCCGTTTGTTGCTTGCTCGTCTGGACGTCCCATCTTCTGTACGTACCGTCATAAGACGCAGATAATACACTTTCGTCTCCTTGAAAGGTGACGAATTGCACGCTATCTGTGTGTCCATCCATCCTCCGCATTTCCTTTCCTGTTTTCAGATCCCATAGTCGTACTGTTGTGTCATGCGACCCGGATACCACTTGCTGTTGGTCGGAAGAGAAAGTGACGGATAATACCGCAGCTATGTGTCCCCCTAATATCGTCACCTTCCCTCCTTCGAGGTCCCAAACGTGGATTGTAGTGTCACTACAACCAGAGACAACCTTCGAGTTATTGGAGGAGAAGGCGACTGACCAAACGCTATCCTTGTGTGTTTCTTGTTGCTGCACCTCTCCTGTCTCGACATTCCAGATACGCGTTGTTTTGTCGTGAGAGCCAGACACCACTTTCTGGCCGTCAGAAGAGAACGCAATGGATAACACCGGACCGGTATGTCCTCTCAGTGTTATCACGGTAGTCTCCATCTCAAGATCCCAGATTCGGATCATATTGTCACTGGACCCCGAGACTAGCTTTGAGCCGTCAGCTGAAAAGACGACAGACCACACGCTATTTCCGTGCCCTTCCAGCTTCTTCTCTTCTTTACCTGTTTTCCTATCGCATATCCTGATCGTTCTATCGTGTGACCCAGATGCGACTTTCTGGTCGTCGGGCGAAAATATGACCGATAATATGAAATCTTCGTGGCCTTTCATCGTCACCACAGGGACATAGATGGAATAAGCGAGGTTGTAAATCTCCAGTAGTTTACCCCTAGCAGCAGTGGCCACGTGTTTGCCGTCATTTGAAATGGCGACAGTGTGTACGTGGTCTCTCCCTATGAGCAATGCGCGTTCCTCCTGCCCACTGTCAACATTCCGGATCCGGATCCTTCTATCCCTACTCGCATAGAACAGCCTCTGCTCGTCACCCGATAAAGCAAGAGCTGTCACCCTGTATTGATCCACACTTGACTGTCTCTCTTCTAGACCCGGTTCTACACTCCAGATCCTCACCGTTCCATCGACGGAACCTGAGGCTACCCTCAAGCTATCGTTGGAGTATGCAACAGACATCACCACGGCCGTGTGTCCTACTAGCTTCATCTCCTCCTTCCTGTCCAGCACATTCCATATTCTGACTGTTCCATCGAAAGAGCTGGAGACTATACGCTTGTTGTCACCAGAGAAGGCAATAGAAGTCACGGCACCCATATGGCCAAGTAACCGTGCCTCCTCAATCCTGCTCTGGACGTTGAAGATTCGAATCGTCCCATCGTCTAACCCAGAGGCGACCTTTTGCCCATCCCCCGCAAAGGCGGCACATCTCATCTGGGATCCAGGGAGCTCTAGGGTTGATATCTTGTCCCCTGTTTCCGCGTTGAGGATGTAGATGTGGTCTTTACCCTTCAATAGAATCTTCTTCCCGTCACTTGAGAATGATTGAGGCATCTCCTTCGACACCGGCCTGATGTCCGCTAGTCTTTCGTTCGATTTTATGGAACGCCTGCAAATTGACTTGGACGATCCATACGTGACCTCTTGATCTTCACAAACAAAAATGATGCAAGATATCCATTCCTTGCGGATATCCTGTGCCTTTTCGTTCTTAGTTTCCACATCCCAGACCTGGATGCCACCCGCCCGAAACCCAGCAGCAACGCTCCTGCCGTCACTCGAAAGAGCAATGCAGGACAGACCACCCCGTGGTCTCAACACAGAGAGCTCCTTCAACTCTTCAACGCCCAAGATACGGATCTCACTGCCGGTACATGCAGCAACTGTACGGCCGTCATTCGAAAAGACAATCGAATCCACTTGCCGATCTTCCAGCTTGAGAACACCTTCACAGCGTTCCCAGTCTTCTGTAATTTCACAGGTGACCTCCCAATTCCAGTCTTTCCGAAATCTTTTTGCAATAACTGATTTCTTCGGTAGCTGCATCAGGGCGGAATAGTAGATTTGGAGAGGATAACTCTCTAGGAAAGAATAGGACATCGATGTGAGCCTTCTAACCTCCATGCTTGCTCTGCGGACGCTTGCAGATATCTATTACAGAAGATATATGAGATACATACAGTCGTTTATAAATGATGGGACATACCTGGCTGTGAAGCTCCAATTTGCGAAGAGATGCAACTGCATGGCTCAGTTTTCCCAGTACATTCATATGTACGAGCCATCGTAGCACCTGGACTTCGAAGAAACTGATTACGTCTGCCTCTAGTTCCTTCACTGACTCCAGTTTAAGATCATAAACCTCTATGACATGGGATATCCAATGGACACAGGAATATTCGAGTGCACCTGAAATATTTGCCCGTTTCTTAACTTCATCCCTTGAAGCGTACGGGTCCTGTACACCCTCGATTTCGTCCCTGTCTAACGTCCTCCCCATCAGAGACAGACAGCTAGTTGCAAGTTTCCGATGGCATTCGAAGGGATTTTGACGATATACCTCGTCTGAACGAGCTGGATCGGTGAGGAAATCAGGGAATGACGTGTGAATGACCCTAACCCCTTCATTATGATCCTTGGGGACTGAAAGGACTGAACGGAGGCCATCAAGAGCAGCAGAAACCCTGCTCCTGCCCTCTGCCTCGTCGTCTGCGAACAAGAGCGACGCAATGGATGAAACTGACAGGTAATCCTTTGCAACGATAATGAGCCCAAGGACATCGTCAATATCCTGGTTGCACTTTTTGAATGCCGCGTCGGTGATCTGCGCATAGAGTGCATATAATTTGTCTATGGGTGATTCGGTCGATCCTTTTACTGGAACTTTGTCGATAACAGCCTGAAGCCGGCGTTTAACTTGATCGTTGTTTACTTCGCCAACGTAAGAGCAGACGGTGGCGGCATAAATGAACAACGGGCTCGCATGATCAACGACGGCGTTAACCTGTTCCTCTGTAGGCCACCCCTTTCCCTTATCGCCAAGCCGTTCTGCAAGTTCCCAGAGACGATTTTTTACATAGAATTTGATGTCCTCTCGCACTTCTTCCTCCGGATGCTCGTCAAGATCAAACGACCTCAACTGTAGGGAATTCTCGAATTTGTCCGAAAGTGGGCGACTCGAGATGAAAAATTTGAGTGAGACTGCATCTGAGTACTTGATGATAAGCGATAAAATCGCCTCGACTCTATTCCGATCCTTCACTTGATCGAACCCATCGAGGACAACAATTCGTGTCTGCCCGCGGAATGGGGACCCATTGATAGATGCTGGAGAAGCTATGAGAGTCGCAAAAGTGTCCTTGAGGTTCATATCCGCGATGTTCTTGCTCTCTAATGCTCCAAGAAGAGCATCAGCCATTCTCTGAGAACGAGCGCCGAGACCATACGCGAGAGTGGGGAAAACATGTAGCATGTTATGGGTTTCATCTTCCGTTGTTGAGCAGAAGAAGCTGGCGCCGAGTATCCCATCGTTTTCGAGACGCTCACACAGAGTGTAGGCAATCGTCGACTTCCCTTTCCCCGCCATTCCGGTCATCCAATACACCTTCTCTTGTGTGGATTCATGTGCCCAATTGATGAGTTTTTTCAAGATTGTCTCGCGCGTTCCAGCAGCGCAGCCTTCAACCTCAGTAGAGCTGTATGCAGAGCCACTGATGATTCGACCAGAAAGCTTCTTGCGCAATTCATCCTATTCAATTATGAGGACAGACAGACACGAACGTTGACGAGAGATGCAACACTACCTTCACCACCTCGTTAGCCACAGGATTGGCCAAGGTGTTATATACCGGTCTCAGTTTCCCAATAAACCTCCGATATCGTTCATCACGTTCGGAGAACTTGTTCATATCGTTGTGATTACACTCCATTGCGACCTCCGCACCCTGGCCTAAACGGGCAGACAGTCGAGTGACAAGTGGCTAGTTCCTCATTCAGCAAATCAGAGAGTATTTTGCACGATAGATGACGTACACCAAATGGCCAAGACCATACTTGACCCTTGGTCTCGTAAAAGCAAATTGTTTGTTTCGTTGTGCCCCTCGACAACACTGGCTTGAACTCGTTGTCGAGTTGAGCCAGCGCGTCGCCATCAGATAATAGTTTAAGGACATGTGTATAGTTCCCTCCAAGAGGTCGATAGATGAAACTCAGAACGAGGGCGAACATCGCATATTTCGATCCCTGATGGGGAGTACCTAGGAAAGCGACGCCGCTGTCGACATCCGCAATCCATCGATAGTGATCATGTGAGCTGATCTTGCCGTTATTATGGGAGAGGATCAGCGTCTATATACGAACTTGGTTAGGTCGAGGATGTTTGTCATTCTTGCAAATACCTGTTTGACGACTAAGCCACCGTAACTGTGGCCTATAAACAGAATAGGGCGGCTGGGCTGTTGCATGCATTAGCAATGGCGGTGAGAAATCAGGGAACAATGCTAACCGAGTCTTGTCGCTGTTCGATTAGTGCATCCAAAAGCGCGGATGCATGCTCTTCAATGCCCATGAAATCAGCATTATAGAGCCATTTGGAATTGTACTCGAACGCCATGATGCGCGCAGTGGGAAAATCTTCCGGAAGATATTCCTTGAGCCACATCACCCTCTCGACTTTTGGTTTCGAAAACGAGAACCTGGCTTGCCGACCCACTGATTTGTTTCTCTTTTTCCCCATCCACGTATGTGGATATGCAGAGCCGAGACCCTGTACGGCAACGATACTGCGAACTGCTGTTAGTGTTGATGTTGAAAGGCGAAGATAAAATAGTCATACTCCACCAGCGGGTCTCTGGGATCGACGATGATATGAAGTTGCGATGTAGCTTGTTGCTCCTGGGATGGTGATGATTTAATCGTCATTCGCTGATAAGAATTGTCATCGTGCACGACCTACTTCGTCGAGAAACAGAAACTGTAGTGCGAGAAGGCAGATACAGGTAGCACCAGAAATATATAATCCTCCTCCAATAAGATATACGATTATCGCTAGCTGGCAGAGAACGCGACATAAGACACGGGTCGAAGGAGTTTATGGCGAACACTACATACCGCAATAGGCGACAGTTGCTGGAGTAATAGATCAGTTATGATAGAATTTAGCGATACATATCACATAAACATACAAGTATGACTTGTAGACGCCGCATCGTATCGCTGGGCCGATGTTACTCTTCACGCTTCCGCGTACTAGCAGCCCGAAGCTGTGCAAAACAGCAGCCAGCAGCTGAGATGTAACAGCGTAGAGAGTTGGGGTTTAGGAGGCAGAAGAGTACTTGTTTATTCGTGAAGGGGGGAGAGTAGTTGTAGGGGTAGAAAGACGAATAGAGAGAAGTGGCTGTGCAGATTGTGTGGCGTCTAATACGGAAAAGATACCCAACTCATCTGGCAATTACAGTTGCCTTAATATACACACCCGATGGTCGGAGTGGACTTATATCAACGTCGCATTCGCATATTGAAGGAAGGTAAGAAACACGAACTGAACCACGACCACAGCTTGAACCTGCCCTCGACCATCATGGCGGTTAACCCAACAGGACTTTCATATACTCTTGTAGCCTTACTGATCATATTGCTCATTTTAAGTTTTCTACAGATCATTCAGGCAGTCCATAGTCTCTGTAGGGAGAAGGCTGGACAACCCACAGCGTCTAGGCGATCTCTCGTCTTCCTAATGACGGCTGTTGTATCACTTGCGATTTCCTATGCATCTGATATCTGCCTCACTCTTATTGCAGGATCAGAGACGCCTCACCCGAGCCCGGCTTACTTGGCTGGCTTTATTATCTCGTTCTTCACCGGGAACGGGCTTGCGCCATCCATGCTCTATGCGTCAGCAGCAGATATAATCAACTCCAGGAAAGACCTTAGTGGTTTGAGAGGGAAGGACGCACCGTCCATCAGACTTGGACAGCCTCTCAAGTGGACAGAGCGCTTCTTATTGATCGCGTTGCCAATTCTCATCGTGGCATATTTGGGAACCTTTAGCAGAGCCGTATTGGATACGCCTGTTCTAGCCAGGAAATACTATGCCTGGCTTAATATGGCCAATGGGGCGTATAGGGCGGCAATCGTCGTCAATGCATTCCTATTCCAATGTCTTGCAACTCGTACAATCTCCTTCCACTTGTTAAGCAAATCAGAGTCTGTACGTGATCCAATCATGTCCTCATCTATCCTATACCATTTCATGCCATCTATGTTCATACGGACAGTTGCACTGTTCGTATTTGCACCTCTCGCCTCTTCATTTGCCACTGCCAAGACACCAGCATCCACAATAACCATTCTCCTGGCGTCGACCTTCTTCGTTGGGCTTTCTACCGTAGCGGCTGCGCAAAGCTTGCTCAATGCTGCATGTCGTCCGTCGTCTGAATGGGTCCCACCAAGAAGTGCCGAAGAACGCGAAGTGATCGAGGGAGACGCTCCCGGAGACCCTCAAGACGAACCAACCACTCTTGGACCTCGCCACGACTCCGCCACTTAGGGGCTGATTGAAGACGGACAAAGGGCATTGGGGAGACCAAGCGTGTTGAGGGAGAAGGAGGAGAAAGCAGGACGGTCTATCGGAGATGGAGGAGGAGATTGGTGGATCCGTGAGCGCTAATGCACCGTGCTGAAGGGATCTTCTCTTTCTTGATATGAAAACCTAGTGCTTTCTTGTGTTGAAATCTAATCCTTTTTCTTATGTCATTCTGACATTGTCTCATTCTGTCCAGCCCTCCCCGCTCGTTGGAGACAGCGACAAGATAAGATTGTACTCATCATGTCCAGAAGGCAGCGCAGGTATTCGGGTTCCCAGTGAAGATTATCGGCGGGTGTAAATGCAAGTTGACTGACCTCAGCCTGTTCACTTCTATTCTCGTACCCAGTTTGGGATTGAACCAGATATGCTTCGTATTTGCTATTCCTCCTCCATTCACACACACACACATTCCCTATACCTCTTCTGCATTTACTAGCGGTACTCACTCATATTGGACGAATACTACTACTGCACATGTCGATGAAGGTCTATGCAGAGCCGCTGGTTTCGACTTGCCTATCATTCCGTCTTGATCATGTCGACGGACAAAGTGGGTTATATGGCCTATATCGAATGTAAGCGACGGATTTTCTTCTCCCCTCTTCTTCGTCTCTTCCTTCCCTTTCGATTTTGCCAAGACGGTCTTGCTCTTCGTCACATGAGGGGACATGGACAGTGCAAGAAGGGGGACCAGTCTCGAGGACAGTCACATTACCATGTTCGCATTTTGAGCCTTCATTTCTAATGAATAAGAATTGGTACGTCTCCTTTGTTGGTTTCGTTTTTGGCGCGACGGCGGTGGGTATCTGATGTCCATTTTAGGACGATGTGTTTCAAATCCACACGACTGACTGACTACTACCGCCACAAAAGAATTGTTGCTTGCTCAAATGACCATAATGCCCGTTCTCGCTCTCGCTCTCTCTCTTTAACCTCAAATGACCAGCTTCTCGTCTGTTGCCGATCCCGGCGGCAGAAGAAAAATGGTCACGCGATGGAACCACATTTTCTTCTGGGAGATCAGACACGCTCTCTCTTCGACTTTACTTCTGTGGGAGAGTAAGGATGGGCATTTGACAAAGGTCATGAGATCATACGAGGGCGAGTATTTCGAGGGGAATACCATTGTCTTCCCTCCTTTCTCGTCATTGCCATTGCCATTTGCTATCGTTATTGGTATCGTTATTGGTATCTCACTTAGTTATGCGAACTCCACCCAACCTCTGTTCGTTCCCCTCCCCTCCCTCTTGTTCGCTTTCACCCACCCTCGGCGTCTCCCATTCGCCCTTTCTCTAATTCATTTCGTTTTGGACGTTCTCGGCATCTACCAATTCACATATGCCCTGAATTCGATTGGGTAGCCACAGGCTGGTGCGCATGTGTCACCCCTCTACGTCATTATTAGGGGGTAGGATGGGATGGGATTCTAGTGGATTGGCGCTTCGTCTCCAACAGTTTTTCCGTGTTTCTCTCTCTCTTTGGGATACTATATATCTCTTTTATATTCAAACTTATCGTTCTAACTGACGATAGATATGATTTCATAGGTGGCGTAGTGTCGACCCCCAAGCCAAGGGTGATCGAGTAATAGGAGGAAGAAGAGAGGAAGGAGAAGAATGAGGGAAGGAAGACGTCTATCGATCAGATCTACAGCGGCAACGGCAGCGGCTACGCCATTTCCGTATCGAGAGGACATGCCTGATGGGGAGATTGGATCGAACGAGCTAGTCTATGAGAGGCAGAATTCGACGTGTTCATCTCGCATCTGCAATGCTCGCATTGATTATAGCACCTATTTGGCGTTGTGGTGGTCTTGATCTCACAGCGACGTCTTCACCTGTCGTGCGTTATGAAGTTGGTATCCCCCTCATCATGCGCAGTATGGATATTGGAGGTGGTATCAATATGCTCGTTCTGGTAAGCTGCTACGACGAGGCGACTTAATATCCGATGATTCCGAACATATTGACGAAAAGAAGCTAAGGGATTATGGTCGCGGTCCTTCAGAACGAAGAAGCAGAATCAAGGAGAGAAGGAATCAGTAGAAGGAGGAGGAGAAGAGGAGAAGCTGCTTGGTGGACAAATGGGGCGTCTGGAAATCTGATCGTCTCGAAGGGACAAAGGGGCATTTAGATAGAGACCCATCGTGTGGAGAGAAGAAAGAAGATAGAACCAGAAGGTCGTGTATCGGAAATGGAAGAGGGACTGGCTGGATCAACCAGCGCTAAGGTGTTTTTTACTGGTTTCGGAATCTCCCTGAAATTCATGGCTCTTCTTGCTTGCTTTTTACCGTCTGTTCTTGGTCTAGTTCAGTCTATCTATCTATAGATGTCTCTTAACTGCTTTCCGCGGCAAATTCGCCAGACACGGCCTCTGGAGAAAAAACCCGACCGTTCCCGGGAAGGTTTCGTGTGCGGGCGACTTCGGGACATCCTTCTTTCTTTCATTAATTCCTAATCAAGGCGTGAGTAGATAACGACTTATTTATATTACCGGGCGAGCTTCCCGGGGGGCAAAACGGAAGAAGCGGTGACGGGTCGGAATGACTAGGAGAGATTCTGGGGTAAAATCAAATTCCATTGCCTTTTTGGGACGCAAGGGCAGGATTTCGAACTGGGCAGTGAATTGGGTACACGAGGGAGGATGGATAAAACTGATTAAGCGACTCACGTCCCCTCAATCACATTCTTCTCTCTCTCTCGCTGTTTTCTAGGATCTTGCAGGATGAAATGGGTTGGGTCGGGATGGAATGAAGAAAGGGTTTTTGACTGTTTGTGTTTGTTGGTCTCGTTCATGTACTTGTTGTGATCCCCCCCTTCTAGTGTCGATTTAAAAGTGCGATAAGTAGCTAGAGCCGGGTCGGTGGTCTAGGCGAGGGAGCTGCGGTGCTGAATGAGCAGGCACAAAGGCGAGCACTCTATCAGATTAGAAGTACGGAATATGAATGTGATTTATGATTGATAACTGTGAGATTCTGTCTTTTGGAACCGAAAGTGGCAGCGGCAGTGGGCGGCAAATTGATTACCAAGAACTGAGGCCCGTCGCGATACCAAGGCGAATATCCCCTAATTCGCTTTGGGAGATATTTCCCAAATAACTTGGAGGTTGTGAGTGTGATCTGGAACACAGAGAATGACGTACGATCGAGGAGAAGTAATTAACCTATTTTGGCCCCGCCGGCACCACAAGGTCACTCGGATATGTCCGGTCAATCAGATTCCCCCAGTCCTCTCCAGCCCTCTCCAGTCGTAGACAACATCAGTACTGCTGCTACAGACGGCAGTGAGAGTAGCTAGATTCATCCAAGCTACAGTGTGTATCGTTGGTCGAGATCGGGGGGATTCTCCAACGCACGACCCAAATGGCACTTGACCTTGGAAACCTACCTCCACTGAGTGACTGATTCATTCGCTCGCAGAAGCCCGTCTCGACTCATCACGCGGGGAGGGGGGGGGCCTAATGGCTCCAATTGTCCAATCCGGCGGCAGAAGTAAACTTCCCAATGTTCTACTCCCCGACTCGAGCTGTCCCTTTCACCTGATATGACCATTCATTATTATTTATTTAATTATTATTTATTATTATTTTCCTCCACGAAATGGGAAATGGAGCCCCCTGCCAGGTATAAAAGGTGGAGGGGATCTCCACCCCCAACCTTCTCCTCACTCCGCCTTCCCTCCTCTCGTCTCTCCCGTCGACAGCATCTTCTCGCTGTTCTGCACGTTGTACCCGTAGCTCTCCTCGACGTCGACAGTAACAACAACTACTACCACCCCTCACACTCGACAATCATGCCTGGTGGAGGTGTCGCTGTGACCGCCTCCGGAATGGAGGGCGGTAAGAAATCGTCCATCGTCGGTATTCTCATGGCCTCGTTTGCTGCCTTTGGTACGTTCTCTTCTTCTCCTTTTCTCGATGTCCAGTCTCCTAATGACGTACCTTTCTCAGGTGGCATTCTCTTTGGTTACGATACTGGTGTGATCTCTGGCATCAAGGAGATGAACGTGAGTCGCTTCAGATTGGTACTATTTCACCTCCCTCTCTAACATACCTTTTTTTCCCCCAGTTCTGGCTCAAGACGTTTGGGTATGAGAGTCCAGCAGGAAGCGGAACCTATACCATTTCGACCGCCAACGAATCTCTCATTGTCTCCATTCTCTCCCTCGGTACATTCTTTGGCGCCCTCTTCGCTGCTCCAATGGCAGACACGCTCGGTCGCCGAATGGGCATCGTCGCCGCCAATCTCGTCTTTTGTGCCGGTGTAGCCATGCAAACGGCTGCCACCGCTGTCCCACTCTTCGTCGCCGGTCGTGTCTTTGCCGGTCTCGGCGTCGGTATGGTCTCTTGCCTCGTCCCCATGTATCAAGCAGAGGCCTCCCCCAAATGGATCCGTGGTGCCGTTGTGTCGTGCTACCAATGGGCTATCACTATTGGTCTCCTCTTGGCCGCATGCGTCAATCAGGGTACAAAGGATCGTAACGATTATGGTTCCTATCGAATTCCCATTGCCATTCAGTTTGCCTGGGCTGGTATTCTCTCTGCGGGTATGCTCTACTTGCCCGAATCGCCACGTTATCTCGTCAAACGTCATCGTGATGCCGATGCCGCTCGCGCCCTCGGTCGTCTCATGAGTGTCCCACCAGACCATCAAGACGTGCAAATGGAACTCGAGGACGTAAAGGCAAACTTGCGAATGGAAGAAGAGGTCGGCCAGAGCTCGTATGTCGATTGCTTCAAGATGGGTCCCAACAAGATTCTCTTCCGTACCCTCACCGGTATCTTCCTCCAAGCCTGGCAACAGCTCACTGGGTGCGTACTCAAAGCAAACTTTTTCTTTCTTTTTTTCTTTCTTTTTTCTTGTCCAATTTTACTAACTAGTCCTCTGCAGTATCAACTTTATCTTTTACTACGGCACGACGTTCTTCAAAAACTCTGGAATCTCAAACCCATTCTTGATCACCATTGCCACCAATGTCGTCAACGTGTGCATGACCATCCCCGCCTTTTGGGCCGTCGATCACGTCGGTCGTCGTCGACTCTTGCTCATCGGTGCCGCGGGCATGCTCGTGTGCGAATACCTCGTGGCCATTATCGGCGTCACGATCTCGGTCTCTAACCAAGCCGGTCAAAAGGTGCTCGTCGCCTTCGTGTGCATTTACATTGCCTTTTTCGCCTCGACTTGGGGTCCTATCGCTTGGGTCGTCACTTCGGAAATTTACCCGCTCGCCATTCGCGCAAAGGCCATGTCGATGTCGACTGCCTCGAATTGGCTCTGGAACTTTGGTATCGGCTATGCGACTCCCTATATCGTCAACCCCGAGTATGGCAATTTGGGACCAAAAGTGTTCTTCGTTTGGGGGTCGACCTGTGTCGGATGTTTGGTCTTCACCTACTTCTGTATTCCAGAGACGAAGGGTCTGTCTCTCGAACAGATTGATATCCTCTACCAGAACACGACTCCAGTCAAATCGGTGGCGTATCGTGATCAGTTGATTGCGCATAATGTCCATGCGGCTGACGAAGATGCGATTGCGCGTGTGACCACCGAGGTGCGAATGGCGGAGAAGGGCGAAAAGGGAGAGGCGCATAACGAGGAAAAGGTCTAATTTGGCTCTCCCTCCGGGGATTTCTTCCCTTTATTAGGATTCGAGGATGTTGGAGTCTGTTTTTTTCGTCGATGTCGTCCTATTAGTGCCTCCCTTCACCTACCTTTCCCCTCTCCTCCTTTTGTACGACGCTCTCCTCACCTCCCTCCCTCTCACGTATCCTAACGTACCCCTCTCTCTCTTGACGACATTGGACGACGACGCGCTCCACTGCTCCTCCCTTCCCCCGTGTTCCTTTTTGTTCTCGAAAATGCAGGAAAAAAAAACAAGTAGTTTGGGTGGATTTGTTTACAAGTATAGTGTACAACGTAGCTGTCTGGAAATCAATCAATGCATTGAAAACCCTCTACTTCTTTTTGGCGTGAGCATCTAAGTAGCAAGGTTCTTTCTGTCGATCAAACTGGCCATACGCAACGTTTCCGTTCCCATTCTCGTCCTCGTCCTCATCCTCGTTTTTCGAGGGGCTTTAGGGAAATGTCACAAGTCTCTAGCGTACGATACTAATGGGTAGGATGTGAAAGCAACGAAGGGTTAGACTCATTATCCTTACAGTCATGTACGCACATGAATGGAATACTGTTGTATTTGCATATGTACAGTACGGGAAAGACCAAGGGGAGCGGTGCTCGCTATCCGGCTCCTACTGCTTGATCTTCCAGTTGATGGCCATCGCGAGTGCAGGGAGATCCCCGGGACGAATGCTATCGATACTGATCAAATTCGGGTACACCTCCTTGCTGACTTCAGGAAACACCTTGAAGAGCTGCCGATTCGAATAGTCACCGTTATTTCGAATGTTCCCGTAGAGGTTCTGGGTCCCCTCCAACGTCAACCCCCAGGCGAGGACGAATAAAACTCGTTTGTCGATCGGATTCGCACTACAATAGTCTCTCATCTTCTTGAACTGGTCGTCCTTCATCTTCTGAAAGTCCGTCGTGTCAGAGTACACGTCGTAATACTGTAGTTGCCAGTCCTTGTAGAACCCCTTGGAGGCAAAGGCGTCGATGTTGATGTCAAACGGTTGGATTTGGACGACAACAGCGGATTTGCCATTTCCGATATATTTCTGGAGTGGAAGCGTCTTCAAGTCGACCTGCGTCGGGTTGTCCGCGACGAACAGGTGACGGAGACCTGTCGTCGGATGCGCCATGAGCGCCATCAGGTCGTCCCACTCCTTTTGGTTAAACGGTCGATGGCTATCGTTGATGTTCTGAGAGGCCCAGAGCCGGAGGATGACGAGTTCGTGGTTCACGTCTAGAAACGCGTTGATCTGGTCCACGATTTCTTGCATCGTCTGTCCGCTGAGACCAACCCAGCCGAGGATCTCGGCGTGGCTGTAGTGTCCAGTCGCATAGGTCTGCTGATATAATGTCGGTCGGATGTCGAATAAACGGGCACCGGCTGTCAGTTGACCAGAGACAGGGAGCCATTGCGTCAACGTGTTGCTTTCGGATGCCCAAGGGTTGCTGACCGTCACCTTGTTCATTCCAGCATCATGCGAAGAGATCATGCAAATGTTTTGAAGCGGGCGAGGTCCCAGGATCTGGAGGTTGGCTTGCATCCAGTCTGACGGTCCGTTGGTAGACGTAAACGTCGCCGGACTGTCTCCAGCAATCGTAAACGTCACGTCCTCGTTGACGACAAACCCAAGCTCGATCTTTGAGCCCTGGGGGTTGCTCAACGTTGAAAAGGTGTCCAAGGTAACATTGAGACTATAAATTCCGGCAGCTACGGCGTGAATAGTAAATTTGTACGAAGTCCCATCCATTCGATATGTCGCGCTGCCCCCTAGACGAGACCTCAGTCAATGCGGCCCGAGTGATAGAAATAGAAACAGGAGACATGGAATCGCATACGATATTACACTCACAGCCAGTGTGATTGTCCCCGAATATGTTTCCCTTGAACTCGATATAAGCTTCTACACTGCTGTCTTTGGAACATTCGTCAATTTCTTTGACATTCAGAAGAAACCTGTATAAACCGGCACTCACTGCTACTGATCACCTTCGTTATACCCTCTCCGAACGTGTCCCCCCAATGCTCCATAGTATCGAATTGGACGTCCTCCAAAATCCAATTGTATGGAGTCGCATTGATGAGAACTATGTTCCCTCCTTTACCCATTGTATTATAGCAAATTGTTGTTTTTCAAAGAAGGGATGAACGACGTTGATAGCAGGGAATGCCTCTATTTTTGGAAAAGAAAGCGTAGGGGTCGAGTCTCCAACCTCGCCTTGAACTGCGAGACTTTTATGCTGCTCAGACATTGGAACCATCGGTATATTCGGATTCCTGTCCATTTGAATACTGAACAGGTGATGTCTACGGAGATTTGAACGCCAAGACATTATCTCCAAGCTTATCGCCTGGGTGCCAGCAGCAAGGCCACTCGTAATTGGGTGTTGTACGCGGCTGACCGAAAGACTCGAGCCACACAGGGGGCTAGAATAAATGTCATCGGAAACGATAAGGCCGCTTTCAGGGGGCTGACACCGTGACAGTTTGAGAGAAGGCGGATGCTGATCGTTCCGTAGAAATTTCAGTACTGATCTTTATCTCCAAACATAATACGAGCGCTTTAAGATGGAGCAGTGTCGCCATTAGAAGAAATATGGGCAGCTCCAGATTGTGGTCATTGTGGTCCTATGACCCCGACATCCGATGGTAGGAGATAGCTGGGTAGCATCGATATTGGGTATATTCCCTTATTTCTCCTCCGCAATACGAATTGAAAGGGACACTGGCTGGATGGCAAGTATTTTATTTAGATATATTTTGGACCTAGCCACGATCGACGAGTCAGATTTAATTTCCTTCTCCCCTTTCTTTGTATCCCAACACCAAACACACTCATCTATTGGATCTCACACGATTTAATTCTTCTGGTTGGCTACTACAGGCGCTCAGCAAGATATTAATTAATTAGATTTCGTGAAAGCGTGAAAACTCCGAGACGTTGTGGTTTTATTACGACGTCAAAAAGTAGTAGAAATCATAAAATATCCAATAGATAGACTGATTTGTACGATAACGATTGGAAGAAGTCGGGGTAGGATAGACTTCTTGAGACATCGCCTGGGATTTACAACTCCTGGCTCCAAGACCAGATTTCGGCTCATATCGTCGTCTCCTCCGATCTCAACTTCTCTCCCGGTCATCACGTTCACAAAGATGGATGATACGAGTGACAACCCATCATTAGCCTCGGCATCAACTTCCACTCCTATTTCACCGCCTACGAGGGAAACGATGTATTCGCTCAATCCAAATCCAAAGCTACATTCTTCTGTCATGCCTGCGGTTGTTTACACTGGGAGCGAAGACGGATTGACTGGTAATGGGAGTGATGAGGCAACAACGGAGGCAATACCTCCGCCATTCGGATCAAGATTTCTAACGGTAAGTACTATGAAAGTCTAGATGATCGTGGAAGTGCGCATACTGATCGTTGTTTACCTATCACCTCTTTCACGGATCATCACTCTCGCTTCCTTTCCGCTGGTTATAATATATCAGGCAGACAAAGATGTATGGAGTAAGAATGCCTGGTACGTTTTAATCACTGCTTTCTATCTTTTCCACCTCCATCTTCATCTGTCATGCAGAGACTCAAGCTATTTTTGGCAGGGATCATGTACCTCCTCCCGAAGGCCACGACGAAGCAATCCAAAAGGCGTTGAATAGACAGCGTCTAGCGCCTGTCAAAGAAAAAGAAAAAGGTATGTAAGCTTGATTCTAATGCTTGAACCTGTCTTGCTCTTGAAGTATATTGACCCTTTCGCAACAGAAAAATATAATGCCCGTCCGGCACGATACTGGGATCAGTTCTATCAGTGGAACGAAGCCAACTTCTTCAAGGACCGAAAGTGGCTACACAATGAGTTTCCTGAACTTGTTTTGGCATCCGCAAGAGATGTAAGTTCTCAAACTCCCTCATCCACTATCTATGTACATTCCATATCCACGTCCTTGCTGACGGGAGCGTAGGCCCCTCCAATGAGAATCGTCGAAGTCGGATGTGGAACTGGTGCGACAACTTTTCCTCTCCTCGGAATCAATGAAAATCCCGAGTTGGAAATCTTCTCAACGGACTTTTCATCCAAGGCGATTGAAGTTGTTAGAGTATGTACTTCTAACACAGTGCTCCCTTTATTCCATCTCTACCTCCACATTTTAATTCTATATTATCCCTTCATCCTAGGCAAATCCGATGTTTTCCGACCCACCCGTTGGCAAGGTTCATGCGTCTGTTTGGGACCTTTCGTCTTCGAGTTTACCTGAGGGCGTAGAGCCAGGGAGTGCCGATATTATTGTGATGATTTTTGTCCTCAGTGCATTACATCCAACTGAATGGACCCGAGCCGCTTCCAATATTTATAAGGTGAGTTTGGAGGATCGTCACTAGTGGCCTCGGTTCTTATTCTCGACCTGGAACATTTGGGATTCTGACATCTGCGAGGAGGAATAGATGCTTAAGCCCGGTGGAATGTTGCTGATGCGCGATTATGGTCGCTACGACCTTGCTCAATTGAGATTCAAGGAAGATAGATTGTTGGAGGACCACCTATACGTTCGCGGGGATGGGACTCGCGTCTATTTTTTCACGTTGGGTGAGCAAACCATTCTAGATAAGGTCCACAGACTGATTTCTGGTGTCGCTACCCAGACGAGATATCTATGCTTTTTACTGGTTCTGCGCGTGTCCAACGCTCGACGAGCCCTACTTCCTTTGCTGAACAAGCTACCGTCGTTTACGAAGACGAGGAAGAGCAAGCATCGACCCCCAAAGACGATATTTCATCGCAGTCTGCCGATATCCGTGATCAAACCCCAGTTGTCTCGACGACGATGCAAACAATGGTCGGTCCTGGATCAGCAGAGGCACCCGACCCTGAATGTGCTCGCTGGATCCCGCTAGACGTACCATTCCCGGACTGCCCAAATCACCCATTATTTAGCATCGAACAACTAGGCGTGGATAGGAGGTTGATTGTGAACCGCAAGCGACAGCTAAAAATGTACAGGGTTTGGATCCAAGGCAAGTTTCAAAAGAGAGATTCGCTCCCTTCCGCCCAAGTCGCGTCACAATGAAGTTGTCTAGATTGATATCACTGAAGAATTTTGTTGGAGATATCCGAGTAGTTGCTGCACCTTCGTTTAGTGGTTGATTAAATTGCTTACTTGCCGCCCTCCGACGCGCGTTCAGCTAAGATGACGCACCTTGGACCTACTCACCACGACCACTAACACCTCTAGACATGGAATCCACAGCGGATGAACCCAAAGCTATTCGAAAACGTCAAAGGAAGACACTAGTCTGTGCAGAATGTCGGAGGTGAGTTGAATAGGAAACCCTTAGAGGTGCTATGAAACTGACCCCGTGTTTCTATAAAGACTAAAGGTTGTCTACTCTTTGTTTTTAACCACAAACAGTTGGTTAATCATCTCTAGCTCAAATGTGAACGATCAGATGGTTGGCCTTGTGTCTCTTGTATCAAGAGGGGTAAGCGGATTATAATCTTCCTCTGTGGTTTGACAAATTTCTTTGGCAGGCCTTCAAGCTATCTGTCCAGACAAAACAGCCGCCTCTGTGGGTATAACAGCAACAGTCAGCAGAAGCGGCGCGAATAGGTTTGTGCTCACTAATTTCGTTAAAGTACTCCCAATGAAAGAGAAATGTGATCCAGGATTATTGTTGCTTCGACTCGAGAAGTACACAAGCGAAACGAACAACTCTCAGACAGGATCCAACAACTTGAAGCTGCACTTGCGGAACTACAGGCTGCTTCATCTATGGAACCGCATCCACTGCTTTCTCAGGATCTCCTTCAAGTAAAAAGTCTGCCTGGAGCGGTTGGATCTCGGGTGGATGACGCAAATGAGGAGGATATTGCTGTCAATGAGCAAGAGCTATCGATCCTCAAAGAAGAGGAAGATGATCTTGTCGACGCGTTTGGGACGCTTCATCTTAGTAATTCCAATTCTTTCTTGCTTTTCCCGGGCTTACCTGGTCGGTAGCGGCTGATGGAGGGTATTTTTATGGGGGCTCTGCTGCATGCGAATTCCTTGTCACAGATACCGAGGTAAAGTGACCACACTTCATGAGGCCTATGAACTTAAGTTTAGTCTTAGGGATCGTGGGAGAATCGCGCCCAAGAGGGAGTCCCAACAAACCTGCTCCTCCTTGCATCGCAGTTCCCTTTTTATAGCTTGAATAATGCCATAGATGACTTGAAAAATCAACTTCGTTCAAACCTCCCATCCCTTCAAGACGCTTGGCGTGTCATTACAATCTATTTTGACAACGCTGCTTGGCTGTGGGTAACCTCACTTCATTTGGCGTATTTGAATACTAACTTCAAACTAACTTGTAGATATCGGCCTTTTTCAAAAGATACATTTCTCGAAGAGGTCGTCACGCCCATCTACCAAGATCAGGGAACGATCCCCGTATCAGGGTCCCAACTAGCTCTAATGTATATCGTTCTAGGGATTGGGACCCTAGCGGATACTCAGACGCCAAAATATCATGTTCTAGCCGAGCATTATCATCAACTAGCCCGAGCATCACTTGCTCTGCAAAATGTCTTTGCCAACCCCTCGTTGACTGCACTTCAGGCCGTATTTGGACTTTGCTTATATGCTACATTGTCTGATCAGCGGGATATGATACAAGAATCTAGCATCCTTCAAGGTGCATTAGTAAAGATGGCCCAAGGGGTGAGTGGAATTCAATTTATACAGACTCGTGACTAAATATCTTTATCAAAGATTGGTCTACGTGAGATAATTCAGTGTCGTTTACAAGATGCCGTTCCATTGATTAATCATAGATCGAGATCCTGCCAAGTTTAATCTCCCCCAACGGGAGATTCACAGACGGCGTCGCGTCTTCTGGGAGATCTACTTCTTTGATATGTGGCTGGTAAGTGCTACGATCGAGTGCGTTTTTGTGGCTCACATACCCCGTAGAGCTTTGCAGTTGGACGGCCGGCTGGCATTTCTCTCATGGACGTTGATACAGAGCTTCCTGTATATCCAGAAGACAAAATCGATTCAAAGGGCTTTCACAGAATCAAGATCGAGTTTGCTCTTCGTTTCTTGCGGCCAGCATTGGAAAAGTTGTTTTCAAGTGGAAAGCGAAAGTATTCGACGATTCTCGACCTAGACAAGGAAATAAACAACGAATATATCTATCCAGAGCAGTTCAAGATCTCAGGGTTAGATCCTGATGTCCCAATAGGCTCCGAGCAAGTATCATCCGCCACAATTATGCAAAGACATGCTTTGCGTATGATCAAAGAAATTCTCCTGTGAGCCATCTGTCCTATACAACTATATTTCTTCGTTATCTGATGTTATAAGTAGTGTGTACATCCATCGGGGATGCTTTGCACAGGCCATTCAACAATCGAGGTCGGACCCATTGGCAAGCAAATTCGCTCCGAGCGTTGCAGCTACACATAGAAGTGCCTGTGCACTTCTTTCATGTTTAAGGCACTCTTTTGAGGTGGAACGCGAAGCCACATTACGGGTACCCTTCTTCTGGTCGCATGCAGGCACTTGTTCCGTCATTCTCGCTGCCACAGCTATTATGGCAACAAAGACTCCATTTGCTATGTCCTCATTAGCTGAGCTGGATCAAGCCTGTAATCTCTTTGGGGAAGCATCGAGTAACCGACGAGTGGCACGTTATCTGGTGAGCGGAAAACCACACTTCCACGACTTGTGTTTCCTCTATCTAAATACCCCCTCTTCCAGCCTACTATTCTGAATTTACGTGATAAAGCACGTAGTATGCTCTTGCAAATCAATACCGGCCGCTTGTTAGAGCCTAGCACTCAGCAGCAGGAATCACTACAAGAACTATCTGGCCTTTCTGGTGCTACTCGAATTGCATGCGAAATTTATCCATCGACGTATTATATGAGGCCTCATGACCCGCAAAACTGTCAACAAGTGGATATCAATCTTCTTGAAGCCCCCCCGTACGGCAGATTGGATATCTCTACAGTACAAACGAACCATGACAACGCTTTTTTGGGTTCCCTTTCACTAGAAACACCTTATACTGGTGGCATTCAAAGTGAAGGGTCCCCAGTGGAATTCGACGAACAGGCCATTCAACGCATGAAAAACTCGCACCCGATACTAGGACCTTTCATAGCCCCTGACTTGCCAGCAACCGACCTCACAGTGAGGAGGGGTAATACAGGAGAGCCGTTCACTCCTCAGAGACCAGCGGCTGATTCGGGTATTCCGGATACAAGTAACGAAGTAGCTGCTGTAGATGACCAAATTAACCTTTGGGCATCGCATATTGCGACCGTGCAGGATGGTCCTGAGATGGACTGGGGATGGTTGATGAACGAGCTGGGCATCGTCGAGTAGGACTATATATAGACGCCAGAACTTCGCTAGCATCAGTATCTGCTTTTTGTTGTCCCCTTCTGACTCGAGAATAAGCGTGGGCGCGCCCTGTCCATAGTCCCAAGTGCATAGTCTGATGCTTGGACCCTCCCCGAATTCTGCTGGTCATTGAACATTGATAAGCGCAAGTAATAAAACACCCCTAAGGACTAGTATCAAAGACTTGGTTCGTTGTTTGGTGATCAAACCTCGCTCTCGGTCATGTCAGCCATTTCGAATGGGCGCCAACGGCCCAGTCACGATGAGGACGACATCACAGACTTATATCTACGGGCTGTAGGTAGTTTTCACAATGGAGACCAAAATCCAGCTGGTTCGCGTCCTCCACCTGCTGGGGCTGCCACAAGTGTTCACCAGATGGTCCAGCCTGGGTATGAGCGTCAATGTCAGTGCAGACGACCTGAATGTAGACCTGAAGCTCACGTTTTAACTTCTCTATCTTAGCGTATGCCAGCTCTTACTCAACATTGGCGCCTCAGACAACAGCAGTACTCCCCCGCGCACCAGGCGGTGGAAGGTCACGGCCTCTTCCAGTGTTACCGGGAGGTGCAATGCCTCCTAGACCCCCGATACCATCTTATGGATCTGATGAAAAGGCTAGACTATCTGCTTCATCTTCACACAGCTTTGGGAACAGGCCATTCGATCAGACTTCGCACACTACGCCTTCACAAACCCACTCATATGGCAATTCGAACTACGGCTCCGCACCTTATGAACGACCACCATATGCAACGCACCGCGCGAACGACTCTGATCTGACGAGTAGCAGCTTAAACCATTCGAATTACAACTCTGTTGAATCTCACACCAAGTATAATTCGAACTACTCCCAGGATCGTCAGTATGCCACCCAGCAAGAATACTCTGCACCCACGAGCCAATACGTTGATCCAACTCCTTATTACTCTGGGCCCAGTCCGAATACAACACCCACCCGTAACGATCATGTAGCAGGAGCTCCTATGAGTTCACAAGCCTCATTTAATTCCACATCATCCTATGACGGATATTATGGCCAATCAGCTCCCAGCTCAATGGGGCACACCAAAGGAGACCAATACCAGTCACAAGGGCAACCGCATGCGTCTCCAGAATCAGATACCAACCACGGAAGCTCTCGATACGCTCAGTACCCGCAACGCGCATCAGAAGTAAATAGCGATGCTGGGCATGAGGTCGGAAGCCTCATGATAGGTACAAATGGGACCAATTCGTCTTATGGAAGCTTACTTCAGGAGCCTAGACATTCCCCTACTGTTGATCCTAGCCTCTTAACTCCTACATCCAATAGACACAATCCAATTCTCTATGATCAACCGAACGACCCCCCAGCGACGTCCTATCAACAGCATTCAACTAGAGAGCATTCTTCTATGCAGAATTCATATGCCAGTTATAGTACACCAGCTATCGTGACAAGCTCGACGGGTGATACGAGAACGAGCACAAGCCGGCGCAGTCACGGGAATGAATATCGCCGGATGGCGTCAATGAAGCGACCTCTGGAGCTCCATGAAGATGATGAGGACGAAGATGAGGATTTGGAGGAAGATCGCTTCGTCAATCTTTCGTTAGTCTCACACCTTGCGAATCGCCTCCGAGATCGTGTTCCGAGGGGAACACACGTCAAAGGCAGTATTCCGTATCCACGGGCGTTCACTGGAAAGGACATTGTGGTATGTATGCATGACTTGATAAAAGTATGACCTGGTGCTTAACTCGTCGGCAGTCTACCATCCAATTGCAGATCCAGAAGGAGCTCCAGAATAACATGGGATTCCAGACGAGCGATAGGCGTGCTGCGTTGCAAGTGGCTAGGAGTTTACAGAGTCAGCTGTTCTTCTACGAAGTCGAATGGGGAGGACGGCTGCTCCAGGATGGTCTTGAAGACGTTTACATGTTCTTGGACGACAATCCCGTGAGCGAAGGGAACATTGAAGGATACCGAATGGAACGAGAAGAGCTCCCTACTGGTGTCATAACCTTGTTGACAAAATGTTACGCTCCGAGCTGCCAAGAAGGGTCACCATGTTACTCGTATTCTTGCCCGCGACGCGAGTCTGTATGTTTCATCTCCATTGTCTCTGTGGACCAGCACTTAGCACTTTGCAGGCGCTCACGTTGGAAAGCCATCTCAGCAGCAGCACACCGGCCCCTGAACCAGTGCTAGATGTGAGTGCCCTGGCGTTGAATTGCTTATCAAATGCTGAAAGTGCATTTAGACACCATGGGGTGAGATGGTGGACAAACAAACTTTGGACTCTTTGCCAGAGGCCGAAGTACGGAGACAGACGTAAGGCGTGCCATTAGTGCGGACACGATTCCGACTAACAGCTTGACAGTATCATCTCGAAAGTTATAATGAAAGAACAGCAATACGTACAGGACCTTAACCTGATTGACACAGTACGTTTCCTTTGAGGGTTATAACGGATCTTAAGGGTCTTCAGATTTTCATCAAAGGACTCCGTCGGGCAAAACCTCCAATCATTCATCATGAGGACGACCTGGAGCAGTTTATTCACGACGTTTTTGGCAACTTTTACGAATTACGACAATGCAATCAACGCCTTTTGGATGTGATGCTGGTTCGTCAGCGAGAACAGGGCCCGATCATCCAACGGATTGGAGATATCTTTCTCAATGCTGCTGCAGAGTTCAGGACACTGTACCCGATCTACGTCGGGAATCTCCCTGTCGCTGAGAAGCGCATTAAGGAAGAGGCAGAGGCCAATGCAGAGTTTAGGCGGTTCTTAGAGGTAAGAAGTTGTGCAAGTGAACTAGCAGAGGCTTGAACGATGCATAGCAAAGCGCTAGAGCGGACGCTCGGGGCTTGGACATGAAGCATTTCATATACCGGCCATCTGAACATTTACAAAAATATCCAGTGCTTCTGGAGGCAATATTCAAGGAAACAGCAGAAGGGAATCCTGATGCCGACTACTTGCTAGAAGCGGAGCAAGCAATTCGCAATCTTTCAAGTGTCGCACAACTTCTTACATTTCAGTCTGCTATGGGTAGAGGGCCTACTGGGAAATGGGAATGGCATGATGTGGTTCCGAAGGAGGTCCGTAATGCTATGACAAAGCAAGAAGCCAAACGTCAAGCGTGAGACACCCCCTTTGTTTGAAGTCTGACTTTGATCGTTTATTGCCACTTCTAGTGTCATATGGGAACTCATTAAGACGGAAATGGTGTACGTAAAGGACCTAGAGACGATAGAAACTGTAAGTGGATCGTCGAGGGTTTGCATGTGCGCTTATTCTACTCAGCTTTTTATTCGACCTCTCCGAGAATCCGAAATCATCCCAAGAGACCGCCTTCCGGCTTTCTTGCATGATGTATTCCATAATTTTGCTGAACTTCATGGGCACCACCGCCGAATGCTCGATAGCTTGTTCGAAATACAGAAGGAAGAGCATCCCAACATTCGAAGCATTACAGCTCCTGTTTTCGATGCGGCGCTCAATTGGCGGGATGCTTATCTGGAATATATTCCTCACTACCCTATTGCCGCTTTCCGTATTGACGATGAGATGGCAAATAATCCTTCTTTCAAGGCATTTATCGAGGTATTGATTCTCTTACTCTTGTCAGAACATCGATCTTGATCGATTGTATAGCAATGTATTCGCCATCCTGACTCAAGGAGATTGGACCTCAAAGCTTTCATCAATCGACCCATCCCTCGGCTTCTGCGCTATGAATTGCTGCTCAAAAGTATTCTCGAGGCGTCCCCTCCTAATCACGAGGATCAAGAGGCTATACCTCAGGTCTTGGATGTCATAAAAGATCTTGGAAAAGCAACAGAACCAGGTGTTCAGGCCGCAAAACAGAAGGTTGAGTTATGGAGGTTCCATGCGGATCTTATTTTCAAGCCAGGAGAGCTGGTGGTAAGTTCTTTTCGTTACCTGATATAATAACCTAAAGATATCCAGGATATGGACCTTTTGAACGAGAACCGGACTTTGATTTATACTGGGAAATTGCTGCGGCAACCCGAGAATAACTTTGACATCACCGGTGGTTGGTCCGAGCTCTTTGTCCTGCTTTTTGACAATTATTGTATGTCCTCTCGTGTTTCATTTAGGATTATCACTCATCCTCCTACAAGTGGTTATGACAAAGCAACGTGAAAAAGACAACGAAATCAAATACCATGTGAACCGACGGGTAAGGCTCACCCTTCATTGGTCTGGCTTATATTCAACCCAATGTAGCCCATCCCTTTGGATCTCCTCTCGCTCCTGAGCTTCTCTGACCCGCCGTCTCAACGCTCTGGCGGACTTCTCCGTCCTAGAACAAAGACTGTGCAATCCATCGCTGGCGATACAGCTTCTTTGGCCAACGGTGAAGCTACGAACGATAGCCGATTCGTTTATCCCCTACAGATCCATCACAATGGCCGATCAGGAGGTGTTCATACATTCTTCACAGAAAACGCACAGGCCCGGCAAGAATGGAAAATTAAGCTCGAGGAGGCGAAGGGGCTTCGAAGTGTTGTGCAAGAAGCAAACAAGGTAAGCTTTACCTTGGTATCCTCGTTGTCTTTCCAGAAAATGACCTCGGATTTTACAGGTTTTCGAAATAGAAACACTCAGTGTCGATACCTTCCTTGTTCCTTCGTTACATCACACTGCGGCAGCGCCTTCATGGAACGAGGAAGGCATGTTCACTGGTAAAGTGACATGCTCGGTACCATTCAGTATGTCTCTATTATCGTACTAGTTCGAAATCTTACAGGCTTTGATCAAGCGACTGCCGATGGAAGAGGATTGGTGGCAATTGGTTGTGCGGAAGGTGTCTGGATTGGCCTAAGGCATGATTCCAAATGCAAGTAATTTTCTCTATCATGCTCAAGAGCTCATCGGTAAACAGCAATGAGACGGGTACTGCATTTGAAGCAAGTCACGCAATGCGCAATGCTCGAGGATTTTGGAATATTCTTGGTGTTAGCTGACAAGGTATGTATCGGTATTATCACACACTTACACCGTTCCTGACTGTGTATAGTCCTTATTTGCGTATCATATTGAGGCACTCGTGCCATCCAATCCACCCTCTCCGAATACGTCCCGTGCTCCACAAAAGCTTAATGGGAATAGAGACGTACAGTTCTTCAGCGTTGGCACAATAGGAGGTCGTACATTGGTTATCTACATGAAGAAAAAAGGGGTACGCTGTTCTAAAAAAAGTCTAAACATGGTACTGATTTCTGTCCAGATTGAAAGCGTGTTTCGTGTGCTAGAACCTGTTGTGGAGCGTATCACCGAAAAAGCCAAGGTCCCTGGAGGGTTTGGCCGCTTTGCTGCATTTGGTAGTTCACGATCTGAATGGTTCCGTGTCTTTAAAGTAAGCCATCATGTGAAATGATGGTCAACCACACGCTAATCAACGATAGCAGGACTTCTTCCTTCCGTCTGAGGCATATGATCTCTACTTCCTTAAGGCAAAGATTGCTATCTGTTGCAGTAAAGGATTCGAGGTCATGGATTTGGCAGAGTGCGTGGAACTCTTCATATTTGGCGCGTGTTTTTGACGAATTTGCATAGCTTCAAGAGTGTGACTATACCCCAGCGGGAAGATCCCCGCTTGCAGGCCTGGAATAGGCGATTGGAAGCATGCATACCTCTGGGAATGTTCCGCTCTAGCGAGAACGAGTTCCTTCTCTGCTACAGTGGTGAGTAATTATTAATATCGCGCTACTTCTCAGTACTGACCACAATCAGAGTTTGGCATGTATGTTGATCGGCATGGAGACCCAAGCCGTGCCGTTCTGACCGTGGAATGGGAAGGAACTGCAGAAAGAGTAGCATGTCATCCGCCTTACATCATGCTTTTCGATACCCGATTTATCGAGATACGGCATATCGAAACCGGCCGCTTGGCTCAAATTATTCCAGGAGACGAAGTGCGCTGTCTCTGGGACGGTCGTGGTGGATCTGCACCTCCAATCCTAACACCAGGCCCAGACGGTTGGCAGGAAGGCGGCGCGCAAGACGCCCGTGTCCATGCAGCTATGCGCGCTGAGGAGGCTCCGGGCATGAAAGGACGCGCTGGAATTAGAGCGGTAGCCCAACACGTGTTTGAGCTTCTACCCACTATACCCCTCTACCTACCTGGAAGCCTGGCTTCGCCGTCGCAATCGACGTACTTCCCCCAGAGCTCCTCTCCACCCCATTCTCCACGGTTGAACCCTCAGTGGCGAGGGTAAATCCCAGGATGGCGTACTGTCTGGCCAGTGGGAGAGTTTCCACCTTTCATGGTCTTGCTTTCTGAGATGTTACGACTTGGATGTAGCTTGTATTTATTATGTTTATTTCATACGATAGAATGCAACGCAAATCGCTAGCTCAGTTTGAGTGCACTTTGTCTCAGTCCTGTGTCTCCTGCCCATTGAGCCACTTGGGTGAGTATGCCAATTTTCCGTTCCATTGCAGTATGGGACTGGAGTTCGTACAATGTAGCTATGGAGAAACGTTTTTTTCATGGGATTAGTATCCGTCTTGAAGAGAATTCATAGAGCCAGATGCGTACCCAAGTTAAAAAGCAGTGGTTCTGCAACAACAGCTGTAGAAGGTGCACCCTGAAATGCTTCTTCGAGTACAGATATTCCCTTCGTGAACAAATATTTATAAATGTATCACTCGTGGTGCTTTAGAAATGACTCATACCTCTGAAAGTCGTCCTTGGCTCAAGTAAGCGACCGCCAAGTTATTTGCATCCTGTAAGAATGTATGTTTGCCTCCCACCAGAAATGTTGATCTTGACTTACGATGACTTTTTGAATATATTTATCCTCACTCCTGGGATCATTTCTCCGTTGCTGGATCAAGCCAATTGCGGTGTCCCATTCTCCCAAGAAGACGGCCTTAAATATATCCGTAGATGTCACTAAATCCGATTCAAAGTCATCTCTTGCATGAATATCTTCTATATGAACGGATGCTGCACCAAAATCTCCAATCTGGAGATAGATGAGGGCAAGCAAGGTCCGCAGCTGTGGTGGCGAAGATTGGGACGCTACCAGACCCTCAAGAAGGCGGGTAGCAGTTGTATATTGCTAAAAAATGATTACATTGTAATCGTCTTCTGCTTGAAAACACGCACCTTCATCTCCACCAACTGCGACGCCAACACGATGCCCACCCGTGCTGCCTTATCTACCCAGGGAGAAGCATCATTTCCACTTCCCGACTCCCGTCGAGCTCTATTATTGTACTTTTTCTGAAGGAGCATGAGGGAGTCGACATAGCCTAGTGGGTCGTTTGCCCAATACCGTGTTCTAGCTCGGAATAGCTCCAATTCGAGAGGCATCAAATCCCCTGTGACACGGTCTCTAATGGAAGGTGGTTTGAGTGAGGATATAGCGTTGAAAAGAGCAGTACATTCGGCGGACGTCTGGTTGTAAAACCGTAGACGGGAGAGCGAGTTGAGACGAAGTGACCAGAGCTACATGAAGCATGAGACTAGTGTAAGAGAAATGGAAAGACTCATACAGACCTCTAGGATGGTCCCTATGTCTGTAGGATCAGACGATACAAGCTTATCGCAGGCCATTCTTGCAATGGCTCTGAAACTGTTGAGCGATACGAGTGCCTCTAGATCCGCATGCGTGTAATCTCCAGAGGTATCCCTTCGAGGTCTTGCATCCGGATTCGATATATACTTTGCGAGAAGGTGAGTAAGTGGGTCGGACTGTATCAAAGGTTTGGTAAGGAATGTGAGTATTTTCAAAACGAGAGTGGACGCACTTCGGGGATTGGTAAGAACAAAGATGGCGAGATTAGAGGTTTTGCATCGGTTCCAACGGGAAGTCGTCGTGGGTCACTATGGGCCTCTACACTTGCCTCTGTATCCTTTGGAGGCAATCCAGGGGGAGAATCCTTTACAACTGGTCCCGGAGGTTCTTGATCTGATGTTTGGGAGGGACTTTCGCTCGAACTGTCGACGATTTCCTCTGCCAATAGCTCAGTCCCGGTCAGCACTTTCGAGTTTTGGTCATTCCCGAGTGGGGTTTCATCGATCTCATCATCTCCTACTTCAAATGGGTCGGGTACTGATTCCAAAGACGCCATTTCAGCGCTGTCCTATATTTTTGTGGCAGCAGTAGAAAACAAGATGGTTGTAGTAATTTAAACTATATGGTACAGACGGAAGCAAAGGGGAAAATACTAATAGGGTTAAAATAAAGGCAAAAGGATTACAAACCGAGACCATCCATAAATATTTTCCAGGATGCATCGTTGTAATGGTCCTCCGAGTGAAGTGGTTCATAAAGGGGATCTACCCCCATGGGCTCAGGGTATCCCATATCTGCATTTGATCGTTCGTAAGCGTGGATCTGTTGGGGGGGAAATGGTTCATGTCGAGGTTGGGCGTCCCATACAGGTCCTCGTGGGCCGTCGTGCTGCATCTGTGACTGAGAGTCGAACTGATCATGTAAATAGGGGGGCAAAGCTACAGACATGGAGGGTGCTGACTGTATTGGAGGGAGAGTCCCACTTTCCTGTAATTTGTGCATGCGTAGATAATCATCAAAGGATTGTGCACGTCCACCTTGTCGTCCCGTTTGCGCGGCAGCCCAAGTGAAGTCGTTCATAGGATGAGGAGGGGGGGCTAATTCCTGTGGAGAAACCGATGTGGATAGCATCATAGGTTCAACGGGGTTAGGTTGCACCTGTTGAGCCTCAAGGGACCAGGAGTTTGAAGGCTGCCTTCTTGAGAAGTGAGCGCTCGGAGGAACAGAGGGCTGGAAAGATTGAGGGGATGTATCCAACTCGACCCCGTCCCTCGGTGGCGTTGTGGACTTGCCGGCAAGGGGAAGGACAGCCGTTCCCAATCCAGCCATCTCAGGCGGCGCCGCACTCATCTTATCTTCCGGCTTCCATTGTCCTGCTTTGTAAAGCTCATAGTTTCGACGAGCCTTGGTTTGGAGTTTTTTAAGCGCCGGCTTTGTGATGGGATGAGAACGAACTACATGCAAAGCAAGGGAGCTTACCAATACTCTCCGGGCAGTTGGACCGACAGTCCCATGTTCCAGCATTTCGATTGCAGCATCAAACTCCTTCAATGCCTGGTCTGCCAGATTACACCCAGGGGCCATTGCCACCAATCCGCCAAGGGTCACCTAGAAACACTATTCAGGATATCGGTCAGGCGCGCATGCATCGGACTGACCGCAGAGGAGTATGCGTGGCCCCACCACCCTGAAAAGACATGTCAATAGAGCTGAAAATGAAGGGTCTCGGTGAATTGGGCACACACCGAATATGCGGTTGAGCAAATGAGAGTAAGGATAAATTATTTCCCTCATCCCTTTCAGCAACTGACAAGCGCTGGTAAAGCATGCCAATACTGAATGGGAGAATCTATGACGAAGTGGGTCGTGTGGGGGGTCAAATACCTATCTCAGCAAAAATCAGTATCTCGATTCAAAGGCTAAAAGACGATCATCTGACCGCTCTTGCAAAGAACCCTGTGGTGAAACGTTAATGGGCTGACTGAGATGCACAAATGAAAAGGGACCCTTACCTCTATGCAAGTACATCAAGGCGGACTCTTTCGAGAGCTGGGATGGCAGTTTGAAATATGAGATGCCGACCTGTCTCAATAGAGGCGTAATCTCTCACCATAGAAGTATAATGCTGCAGTAATAGCATCTCATCTGCTTGATTACGGGAGTTGGCGTCCTTCAGTTGGAGCTTGGCGGGAATGGTACAACTGCGAATCTTGGTGTCGAGCTTGAGAATGATTGAATGAGGTGAGGAAGTTTTCGAGTTAGAAATCAATGCGTGTTCGAGGATGCTCATTATTCCTTCGGACATATAATGATGCTTCCACCTGTGGAAGTTCGGTGGATGTCCTAGGCTCTCCTCTGTATCGAATGGTTGCGGGCAGTCGAAATGAGGCCGCACCAAGGAGGGCGGTCGTCCGTATCCTAGTGCCTGCCAAGTATCTACTGCTTGCAATTCCCAAAAGACGCGTCTTCGGTCCTGAGCCTCTTCCTCTCCTAGATTCCAAATCTTTCCATCTCGATGAAGGCCGATACTTTGTGCGACCTAGTGGAATACTTTTCAGTAACTCCGATGTCTATTTAAATCGAAAAGAGTAACATACTTTGAAAGTGAGCCCCAAACATCCCCAACTTTTGGACGGATCACCTGCAACGCCAGTCGTGTCAACAACGGCCCATTTAGCATGATATCAATATACTCACCAGAATCGTCTGAGAGTTGGTACCAGAGAGATAGTAAAGACAGTGCCTGCACCGTCGCCAGAGTAGCCGTAGTACCGAAAATGGATTCAACTCCCAGCGCGGCTCGCGCGAGCAGACTATACGTGTGTGAGGATCTCCAAACAGGTCTTGGGTGCTGATCGACGAGGGTAGTCAAAGCAAACACTGCGAAAATTATTGCCAGGCGGTGGGGAGCCAATGGTGCCACCGAAGGGTCATACAGAGTCCGCACCATGGAAAGAAGCCGTGGTCTCGGGACAAAATTGTAGAGCCAACCGACATTGACGAAGAATCGTTCGACCAACAGGATGGCGTCCGACTCCTCGCTAGGAAGATAGCCGTAGAGTTCCTCCTTTGCGTGTTCATCCACCGGGATGGTCCCGAATGGAAAGTTGAGGCATAGATCCAGAATGTTGGGTTCGACATTTACATTGTCATAGTATTGGTGTGTCGCTGCGGCGTCCCGCTCAGCTTCGTCCTAAAAGAAACCACGATAAGGGCTCGGTCTACAATCGGAACGTCCTCGCTACTCACGTCTAAAAACCACGCAGAGACGGCGGTCGATCTGATTTAGATGACATTGTCAGTCCCTTTAGGGCATGGTCAGGGGAGAATGGACAAAGACCGTACCCGAGCCACTTCATTCTACTTCCGTCGTCCTAAAGGTAAATCGGAAAAATTAGTCAGGAACTGCCGAGAGGTGCGGTTCACGCGCTGTCCTCACCGCTATCATCAATGTCCCGAAATTGATGGGACCATCCTCCACCTCGTAGTCCTGTTTTGTTGGTGGGACGACAATCGACAGCAAAGAGTCGTCCAGGAGTGGATGTGGTTCGGAACTATGGCCCGCTCGTTCGTCCTGGAGTCCCTTTTCCAATTCCCGAATGCGCAGAGTGAGTTCTGAGCAAATTTTGTCCATATTAGTCCGAATTAAATAGAAAAGAATAGCTGTGTATGGTTTACCTTCAATTCTGCGGTGCAAACTCTCTGTATCGCTGAGGATATACCTAAGCGCCGTGGATCAGTCATCAGAAGCACGTTTAGGATATCGAAAAGGAGTAGTTGAGCATTCTGCAAGAGTGCTCGTGGGGGAAGGGATAGAGATAGACGAACCTGCTGCCTTTGCTAACCAGACTGCCGTCTGGACAAAGGGAAGCGCACCTGAAAGGAAGAAGAAGGCAGTCTGTCAGAATCTGGGGCCATGCAAGTTCATTGCGCTGCCTTTGGGCGACCGTTGGCGCCGCGCATCGCGCGAACAAGTCGGTCGGTCATTGGCTGCCGTGGCTCACCCTCGTCGTTGGCACGGTCCGCAGGGGACTATACTGCACGATTTCCGTTAGATGCGCACGAAAGAAAGAACGTATATAAGGAGGCTCACCGGTCACCTGTCAGATTAGATCGTCAGTGGTCAACATCGACTTTGCTTCTCAAACACTAGAATCAGTCCCTTACATTTTATTTTGAGGCGCCTTGTGGGATAGGATCAGTAACTAGAACGATTCATACGGATTTCATCTCAAAGTGCACTCACCGACATTCCGCACACGAGATTGGGCCTCTTCGTTTGGGCGTACGAGTGGCAGACGCCGACGACGCCTGCTGCTGCTGTTGCTGGTTTGAGGACATGAGCACGGCGAGGGAAAAAGGAACGAGTTCGCCTCGTCAAGCTTTCAAGACCTGAAGGGGGGGGTTATTATAATAACCTGTGGATGTTTGAATTTGAATCCAAAATGAGCGAGCCGACTACTTGGAAAATATTCATCTATTCAGTATACAGGGGAATGGGAACTACTGACACGCCAACTTGTAATTGGGACTTCGAATCTACCAAAAGATATTACACTGGGTTCGCTTATCGTTCCCGTTCTTCCCTGGACGGAAAAGGGACCGGGCCCAGCAGTATGAGCACGAGTGCAAACGTCTAGCGCTCAGGCGGAGGCATCAGCAATAACAGCATCTTCCTCGAATGGCAGCTTCATCATCGAAATCGCCTCGTGCGCATAACGCTTCTTCCCGGCACCCATACCGAATTCTCCTACGACATGTCCTCCTTCAGCTCCACTACGTAGCAAGTACTTGTATATCACTAAACCTTCCAATCCGACCGGTCCTCTGGCATGAGTTCGCCCGGTGCTGATCCCAACCTCTGTGCCGAACCCATAACGCAGGCCATCGGCAAATCGAGTACTTGCGTTGACGAATGTACCGGCACTATCTATCATCTTGCAAAATTTGCTCGCATTTGCTTTCGACTCTGTGAGGATACTGTCTGTGTGGTGCGATGAGTGACTATTGATGAACACCACCGCCTCATCGAAACTCTCCACCGCCTTCACCGCCATAATCAAAGCCAGGAACTCGGTCTCATAATCTTCTGGTTTTGAAGGTTTGATTAAACCGGGCACTGTGTCAAGCGATGTAATTGCTGCTAATGTCTTTTGGTCGCATCGCAGCTCCACGTTCGCCTTCAATAGCTCCTCAGCTACCACGGGCCATATTGAGTTGAGAATGGCTTTATGAACGAGCAGGATTTCGGCGGAATTGCATGCTGCTGGGTAGTTGATTTTGGAATCAAGCACGACCCTCCGCGTTTTGTCCACGTTAGCAGACTCGTCTATGAAGACGGTGCAAAGACCATCCGCGTGGCCCATTACCGGTATCCGGGTTGAACGTTGAATGTGGGATACTAGCGCGTTACTGCCCCGTGGGATCACCAAGTCAATATACTGATCTTGTTCCAACAGCTCCGAGATCTCCTCGCGGGTCTGGACAACCTGAATGAAGTCTTCTGAGATATTCGAGCGTGAGAGAGCAGAGCGTATGCATTCTGCGAGAATTTTGGATGATTGCGATGATTCCTTGCCACCCTTCAGGATCGCTGCATTGCCTATATGCGATCATCAGTCACTCTTCTGCTCGTGGACAGGCTTCCACTAACCAGACTTAATCGCCAATGAAGCAATATTCACGACGACCTCTGGGCGAGCTTCAAAAATGACGAGCAAAACGCCAATGGGGCAGGTGACTCGGTATAGCTCAAGGCCATCGTCCAGCTTGGTGGCGTAGGTGACCTTGTTGGTAGGATCGGGAAGATTTGCCACATCAGTGACTCCTTGAAGCATAGAGTTCCATTTCTCGCTCGATGAGAGGTCCAGACGCTTCACAAGAGGTGCAGACAGTTTCCCCGCAGCCACTTGTTCTTCTGCAGCCTGTAATTCAGATAGCCTCATTAGACTTGTACACAATGTCCGTCGCGAACTTCGACGCACGATCATGTCCTTTTTGTTGGCCTCTAGAACCTCATCTTTTCGTCTCTCGAGCTCCTCTCGAACAGTGAGAAGTGCATTGGAGCGTTGTTCAGAGGTGAGCAATTGTGACGCTTCAAATGCGACCCTTGCGGATTTTGCGATGTCGATTGCTGATCTAGACATGAGATCTCTTTTTGTTTCAGGTCACGGTAGGCTCTGGGATGTGTCGGCTTTAACTCGTTTCAAGGTTTGATTCTTCCCCCTTCTATCTGAGATCTGAAAACGCCACACACGGAGAATGTTCACGTTTACTAATGCGAGCTTCAGACCCACGGAAGATGTGACGAACATAGGAAGAAGAGAAAATTTGGACGAGATGGACTGGGAAGAAGGACTGAGCGGTGGCCAACTTGGAGTTGTAGTCCCTGGAGAAACAATCACCTCTTCCATGGATTTTATGAGGTATAGATGGTCCTCAAGAGTGTTTTTAGCTCTGACATTGATCCACAGGGGTCATGGAACTTTCGCTGATGGCGAGGATGTTGCCGCTACCGTTGCAGGAACGCTACAAAGAGTAAACAAGCTGTTGTCTGTGAAGCCCATTCGCTCTAGGTACACTCCACAGATCGGTGATTTGGTTGTTGCTAGAATTGTAGACGTACGTGAAGTAGGAAGCCACTAACGAAAATCTCGATGACATTATATCCCAAGGTTCAGCCCAAGCGCTGGAAAGTCGATGCTAATGGACAACAAGATGCCGTACTCATGCTCTCATCTGTCAATTTACCTGGCGGCATTCAAGTGCGATATTCTCAGTATTATCATTACATGATTGTGCTCAATGAGCAGTATTAGAGACGAAAACTCGAAAGCGACGAACTTCAGATGCGGCTCTTCTTCGAGGAAGGTGATTTACTCGTGGCAGAAGTCCAAGCGTTCTTTGCAGACGGCGCTATGTCATTGCACACACGCTCATTACGCTATGGGAAGGTGAGTAATAAACATCCCTAGGAAGATATGTTCCGTTCAATCTGTTCTTTAGTTAAGAAACGGTCAACTTGTCACGGTGCCGCCCATTCTCATCCGTCGACTCAAATCACATTTCTGTGCCCTTAAATGTGGTGTCGATGCTATCCTTGGCATCAACGGATATATATGGGTATGTAAGCACGTCCAAGAGAGCCACCAGGCTGGAGAGGAAGGATTCAATGCGGAGTCTGTATACTCTAATAAAAACGATGTAAGGCTTTTTACCAGGTTTCTTCCAGCTCCTACTGACGTGTATCTAGCATATTGATACATCCACCCACTTGGCAATCGTCCGCGTCTCCAATATTCTCAAGATAATGTCTCAATACTATATCCCAATCACCGACAGTGCGTTAAATTATGCTTATAGTTGGGTCATGGAGAATGGTCTCGAGGCCAAAAATATCCTTAGACGTAATATTGCGGAGACTCTAGTCGAAGCAATAACGGGAGATACTATCAGAAACTACAAGTGATACATCAATCATCAGGCTCCTCCTCGTCTTCATCAAAGTTATCCTCGTCAGGATCCTCCTCTGGATCGCCTTCGAACTCTTCTTCTTCTGGTGTTGAACTATGTTCGTCTTCGTCAAGATCGTGATTGAACTCTTGCGTATCGTCCCCATCCCCTTGTTGAGCACCATTTGCCAATCGACGCGCCTTTGCTGCCCTCGCTGCCTCCTCCTTAACTGGGTCGACTGGTAGTAATATGTCCAACGCTAAATCCTTCCATACCATTGCTACGTTTGTATTACCGTTTCCACCCGTGTCATCATATATTGCTCTTGAATTTGGATCTATGTGCCGGTTGGCTTGAGTCGCCGGGTGACTGAGTCTTGTAGGATCCCCATATGGATATGACACATGGATATTGGAAGGGAGGCCTGGTTTAGACGGTTGATGGCAAGTAAGGCTTCTAACTACTGAACACTTACACTCAGTGTCGTCGGGATCCGGGGGAACCATGTACGATGGAATTTGCAGCTCTTCCAGATACTTAATCGAAATTCAGAGCGTACTGGTGTCTTTACCTTCGTCTGAAATGGCGTAATCCCAGTAGTCTGGGTCGTCCAATTGGTCCAAGCTGTCGATTTCTGCATCGGTCATATGAAGATAGCAATAAGTAAGGTCCTGAATTATGTTGAGAAATACATAAGACCAGATTATGGCTAATTGCTTACCGTCATCTGGAGACTGTCGATGTGGCTGGGTGACAACTTGAAATGAGATGAAATAGGATCGCTAACCGACGCGTGCTTTAGACCCAACCTCTTTCACCGTACATGACCAGCGCAGTCATATACGGGACGTTGAAAGTGCCTGCGAAACCGTCAGTAGCATCTACACGTTCTCTTCAATGGACACCGGATGGGCAACTCATCGTGTTGGGTGAAACCACCATCTACCTCCTTGTGAGGCCAAGAATCGTTTAAGAGCGTATTCATAACCTTACATCGTCATGGAGACTCCAGAAATTGGTATAAACCTCGACTATAACGCCGCAAACAAGGCGCACGAAACTACAAACATTCCTTGGGCGACAACAGCCATTCCTCTCCAGGCGACTGGATTTCAATGGCCTGAACTATCTTCCGGTTAGTTTCGTCTCTCGAAGGCTGTGCTTCTTCCTCATTTTAGCCCGGTTAGAGTGGACCACTATCTGCCTCGGCTCGGTTGACTTTTCCTGGTCTGCTGTTACCTTTTCTCCAACAAATTACAGTCCCATCGGCAGGTATTTCGAGATCGTGGAAGATAAGACACTCTCTCATGGCCGATAGCTGTGTCCTAGCCACCCTTTCTAGCAACCTCGAAGTTCATCTATGGGCCCCTAAAGAGGACCCATACCGAGGAGAATGGGTCCAGGTAACTCAATTTTCATAATTAAATATATCTGAGATACTAATATCCTGCGGTGTAGGTGCAGAATGTGACCCGTGACCTCCGAACGAAGATCCGGGAGACTGAAGGGTTACCATCTGAACAACAAGTCCTTCGTGCACAGATTCAAAGTAGGCCTATAAATAACAATATCAGGAGAAAATGACTCGATTACTCGTATAGCTCTCGCTTGGTCACGGCAACCACCTGAAAGGCGGGGAACAGATGCCTCGATCCTTGCAATGGGTAACCGTGCAGGAGAGATACTATTCTTTTGCATGAAAGATGGACGTGTTTCTCTCGTCGAGTCTATTCAGGTCTCGACCAGCTGGATAACTCACTTGGCCTGGGCCAACTGGCAGGAAGGTGATCAGGCAGGTCAGTATTCATGATTAATTTTGAAGCTATATTACTGAATAGGAATAGTTGCAGCAGTCTTGGCTTGTGGGATGTCTCAAGGACGTATTGCTCTTGTGGAGGTTCGGCAGACAAGAGGGCCCTCAACAATAGCGGTCAGAATACTGGAATGTTCTCCCTATGTAGATGATTACAGGGGAATCACGGCATTAGAATGGATAGAAACAGAGGATGGGCTTGTGGGTATCCCTTCTGTCTCCTCTCTTCCATCCTTGACGCCCACAACGCTAGCCGATTCTCGTTCACTGTAAGCCTGGTCTAGTATCTGTATGGAGAGACAATGCAGGATCCGGGTGGTCGGGCTTGTATATCTTTCAACTCCGCCTGATTCAGACATCAAAGTCTTCGACAAAATTTGCTCCAGCTTCCGGTAAGTAATGAAGCGATTTGTTAATTTCACTTCTCTCATTTTCCACCAGGAATTGTGTACCTGCCACAGCAAAACTCGTTGGTAATTTCACTGATCGACGGGAGTTACAATGTTGTGCATCTGGACGAATCGGGTCCGATGCTGTCAGATGATGATGACACCAGTCCATGCAATTCGAACGACATGTCCAAAGCCTCACGGGCCGTCTTTTTGGTAGCAGAAGAGAAAGAAACTCCCAAACCCAAGGATGGATCAGAACCCTCAAAGCTCTACCGAAATCATGTTGCTAGAACCACTGGATCTCTTGCTGTTGACTCGGGCGGAGTACTGATTTGGTTGCATCAGTACGAGTTTACTTCGAGCATACCATATTTAACTCACGACATCGTAGGAGGCTATTCCCCGAGACTTTTGATTTCATTCCTGATTCTCAAGTTCGTTGTCTCCTAATGGTGGCACCACTTATTTCATCCATGGAATATGACTATTACGCACTACAAGAGATACAACAGGGCCTTTCAAGAGATTGCAACTGTAAGGGCTCATTAGCGGCAGAGAATACCACTAACACCTCGTAGTCTTTTATCAGGCCCCAATCAGCATTCTGAGAGGAGCGTTCGTCAACTTGAAGAGAAGATTATTCCTTGAACGTAACGTTGATGCAATCCTATCAGTTCTGCAGCCCGATACAAATACCAAAGTCAACTCGGTCAAAATCGTACAACCGAAGGGCCAGGAAGACATGGATAAATGGAGGGGAATCGCCTTGGACGCTGCCGCATCCACGCTATCCGGAGATTCGTTATTATGCAAGGAAAAGTTGAAGTTCAACTTAGCCTATTTCTGCAAGGTGGGTTCTCTGCGGTCACTGTATTGCATAGTGTTTAATCCCCTGCCGGGCAGTCGCAATTCCCAAAGGACAAGAGGTTTCATGATCTCTCCTCCAAGCTGCAGGGAAATATAGAAGTCATCCGCCTTGGACTAATAGTGGATCTAATTCTTCAGTTACCATCTCATATCATCGAAGGCAATATCTAGCCCCTTTGCACAATATTTTGCCTAACTTTCAACTAGATTCTCCCTCTGTTCATCGTATTGCTCAGCGGGCAAAAGCTATTCTTCCAACATTACACGATAAGGTAGAACAATTGTTAGGTATGATCGAGGATACTACAAGCTCTGAAACGTGTCCGGCTTGCAATCAAGACATTGTGTTTGGTGATCCTTTGCTGGCTAAATGCGAATTTGGTCATTATTGGGGTGAGTAGCGTCATTTTACCTTTTCTCCGACATATCTAAATACTGCAAAGGCCGATGCTCTGTCACCTTTGGCATTTTAGCTACGCCCAACGTCAAGAATTGCATTGGCTGTGGTCGTAAGACGTTGGAATATTTCAGAAAGGAGAAGGAGAAAACACTGTCAACCGACTGGATAGAATGTTTCATGTTGCAAGCGACAGAAGGTTGCCCTTGTTGTGGGAACAAATGCATCAAGATAATTTGATCCGTGGTTAGATAGTGCTGTGAAATTGATATTGTATTAACACGATTAAATATCCATGTCATCGTCATCATCCCCACCGAATACATCAACCGCTTGATTACGTGGGGTAGTCCGGTCTACAGCCGCTTCTTCCTCCTGCTCTTCCTCCTCTTGCTCTTCTGGTGGTTCATACATAGGATTCATGACCTCTTCCATGTCGTTCTCCCGTTCTAAGCGTTCAGCTTCATCCATACCACGATATGTTAAGTTTATTGTGTCCGCTTTTGTGGAATAGTCTCCGGGGTCATTTGGCTGTGTATCGAGGTTACAAACGATCAAACTAAAGATAAAAGATATTAACTCACATCAACTCTTCTCTTTTTGAGAGTATGCCGTCTGCTTATATTCTTGTAATAAACTCCTTTAGGCCGTTGCTGTCCTTCTTTGGATGAACCAACAGCATCAACATGAGGAGGGAGATCTCCATTGTCGAAGAAAAGGACCAGCTCGCTGCCTTCATTGCCAAATTGCTTGGTCTCGTAATCACGCACTAGGTCGAAAGGCACTGGCTATAGATAATGAATAAGGATGCATCTCAAAGCCAGGTGGTAGGTAGCTCACATCGTCTTCAGTGGAGATATTCATCTCCAGTGCGAAGTTTCGCTGCCGTTTCATTTCTCGTGCAGCATCTTCAGACCTTGCAAGATAGTATGCGATAAAGTTCTCCCCATCATCAGTGACAACAGGTCGTAATATAGCGCTATCCAGTCTGGGATCGTCTTGCGTTGTACTACGATCACCCGGTCTTTCTGGAAATCGAAAAACGTCGGCTAATGTTGGGAATGTCTCTGGATCGGGAAATAATTCGTAACATTCTACTGCTCTGCGCTTTGGGTTGGTTGGGTGGCGTAGCGTCGTTTTCTCTATACCACGATATGATGCGGGGAATGTGGCTTCAATGGCCTGTATTTGTGCCTCCCGCGACACATCAGCCAGAGTTGCGTCTTCCTCGTCTCTTAGGGAGTATCAGGAACCGAATAGGGAAGATGAGGAGCAACGAACCTTGTAAGTATTTGCATTCTTGAGGCTCCGTCTTTGGCAGTAACATATTCAGTTCTTCTTAACCACGAAAATTGTGCCGCTTGGGAGCTTGTACCCCCTTGAGATTGCATACTGAGACCTTCAAGCAGGAATTCATCCTTTGGATCTACCGGGGGAGGATTATTTGGGTCAGGGTTAAGTTCTTTGAAACGATTTAGTTATTTATTTATTTCTCGGAATAGAAAGCTACCGAGAGGATCTCCCCCTTCCTGCCAAAGACACTCGTATCTACTAAGGTCAAGGGGCATACCCATCTCCGCGTCCACGACCATAGGAAAGGGCATTTCATTTGCTAGATCCCCTGTATAGTCTAGAGTGGCATATCTAGCAGGGTCGGTTGGGATATGCAATAATTTTGGCGGAAATGGAGGTGCGGGTAGAGGGTTCTGAAATCGAACGCGAACCAATAAATCTAATTTGCTTAAAATTTGGAAATAAGTATGTCGTATATAGAATTACGCCAGTCACACCTTTTGTTCGAGCTCATTTCGAAGACGGTGGTTGAGGTCAAGCTGAGGCTTGGACCAAACAAGCAACATCGATATCAGACAAGCAAAACCAAAAGCACCATAACCCCTAATGTCGACTGCTGATAAAGAAGAGGTCACCGCACAAGATGTTCCTGACCTGGAGACGCTTATTGGAAAGGCAAAACGCGCATTTGCCCTGAAGCAATACGAACAGGCAGCGACTACCTACGCAACAGCGTTAGAAAACTAGTCTGCACACTTATTTATGCTTGTTACAAATCGCTGACGCGTATCTTGGAAGTGCCAAAGAATGCACACCAGCCACGGTCGATATCTATTATCTGTATGGCTGCGCCCTTCTCGAAAACGCGATTGCTTCGAATAATGTTCTTGGGAATAAGCAAGAAGGCGAGGAAGAGCCTGAAGAACCAGGTTAGCTGCTTTTGCTTTCACTGGACACGCGCAATACGCGTTATTTTCGTTAATCTTATCATCTTGACAGAGCCAAAGGTTGAGGATGATGCAAAAGGTCGTTTCTTCTTTGGCGCAGACGGTACAACGGGCGAAGACGACCCGGAAGTTGATTTATTTGCTCAAGCAAAGGCCGCAGAGCAAGAAGAGGAACAAGAAAAGGAAGAGCAAGGAGATGTTGAGGAGCCGGAAGATGACTTCGAGGCCTCTTGGGATATCCTTGATTTAGCAAGGACTACATACGAGACTATGCAAGGGGACGAATCCCAGTTGAAACTGGCTGCTACTTATATGGCATTGGGAGATATATCTTTGGAAACTGGTAAGTAGTTTTACTCTTAGCCAGCGCTCTGACAGTTGATGGAATCCATAGAGAAATTCGACCAAGCTATCTTGGACTATAAGTCTGCCTTGGACATTAAGGAGAAACTTCTTCCACATACTAATCGCCAGATTGCTGAGGCTCATTTCCGTCTTTCCTTGGCATTCGATATGACATCTGGCAAGCTCGAAAACCAAATAGAGCACGTGGAGAAGGCCTTAGAGAGTTTAAAAGAACGATTAACGATCCTTAAGGAGCTTCTGCCTAAAGCTGCCGAATCAAAACCTACTGAAGATGCGGTGTCCGATCCCAAGGGTAAAGGAAAGGCGACAGCAGTGCAAGAGAACCCCCTTGGTTGGACACCTAAGATCGAGTCATTGGATAATATGATCAAATCCGAGATTGAGGCTGAGATCAAGGACGTTTCCTCCCTTTCTGAGGAACTCGAGGCCAAGGTATGGCACCCAAATCTCCTACAGACTCAAATAACGTACTTTTTAGCTGGAGGATATCCGTGCAACCCTTGCAGATGGCGCTGGGGGTACCACAATGGACAGAGTGAGCCGAGAGCTGGATCAGGAGCTGAATGCAGGTGGCTTTGGTCCCTCGGTTGCGATTGACCAACCAGTCAATGATCTTACGGCTATGGTAAAGAAGAAGAAACCCAAAGCCACCCCTGCTTCAGGCTTTAATCCGTTGGTGCCCGATGCTGCGGTAAAGAACCCTCTTGTGCCAGACAGTGATACATTACCATCCCTCGGGAAACGAAAGGCAGAGGAGGATCAGGAAAGGGACGATAAAAAACAAAAGGTCGAATAAGCACGACGTTGCGGGGTATCTGGGAATGCAATCAACAGGAACAATATCATTGTTATGCGAGTTAAGCGATCGAAATATCATGACCCTAACTTGTCGACTTTGAATCCTTGCTCTCAGCAAGTTTGGCTTGTAGAATGGTAACTAGATAGTTCAAATTTTCTTGCTTCTTCTGGATAACCTGCTGCAGCGACTCTAGATTTTTGGTGACAAAGTCAACTTTTCCCTTATAGTGTGTCGTAGCCTCCGCCGTGGACTGTCAAAAAAGGGAGTTACACGTCACGATTTCTCGTGGATTATCGAGTGCGCGCACCTTTTTTACAAAATATCCTGTGCCCACGTCTACTATTACGTTGTTTTTGTCGGTGATTCGTCCAGGGACATAGAGAGAATTGGTCAAAGGCACTAATATAGGTGTGTCTAGAAATTTGTTAGTGATGGTCCTAGAGTTAAGGAGTACGGACCCCCGCTCGAAGTAGCAAGTTGTTTGACATTCTCTGCACAAGTATTAAACTTGCCTTGTGCTTGTTTAAGCTGGCCAAACGAGGACGTCAAGTGTTCTAGTTCCTATGTGTATCTCTCTGTTAGTAAAATTCAAGTAAGTTTTGGCAAGATCTTACCTGATCAAGTTGTCGTTTGACATCCAATAACTGGGGGGCATCAAGATCGGCAACATTGATTTGTTGGGCCATAGGTATGACCCGTCTGTTTCGACCTATTCAAAAAGGACTACAATTTGTCCTCGTTTGCAACGAGTTGGAAGAGCTTGACGGTGGTTAGGTACAAGGTGGCTCTCATCAATTATGGACTGCTTGCCCAAAACCAACGACGAGTACGCTCGCAAACAATACTGGTTTTTTAAAGTCTCTGAGGAAAAAAATATAACCTACTGAACTATTTGAAGGGATGAGCGATATACCTCGTATGTTCGACATGGCCGATCGGGGGAATGCCTAATGAATGGTTGATCGTAGCGATGATGGGGTGTTTGATTGGTTCAAGTCCTTCAAGGATATAGAAGATTACTTTGGAACTCTCATATCAGACAAGTCGGCTTCTATCTTAATGCTTGGATGCGGTAATTCGACCCTCTCTGAGGAGGTGAGTAACATGATGATAACGACTCGATGATGATAAGAAATAAATGCTTAAGATCTAATCAATGGTACAGATGTATGAAGCGGGATACACGAACATCGTCAATATCGATTACTCTGCTGTGGTCATCGAGAAGATGAAATTGAGGAACGAAGATCGCCCTCTTATGCGATGTAACTTTTATACCTTTAAGCTTCACTATGAGAATGACCAGAAACTACAGGGCTTGAAATGGATGTGAGGAATCTGGTATTTGATGATGCCAGTTTTGATGTGGCTATTGACAAAGGTAGAACTCATCCCACGTTATGATGTTGGTTATTAATCGATTCAGGAACCATGGACGCAATGCTAGCCGTAAAGGGGGATGTGTGGGTATGTGAAACTAGTCATGCTATTGTTCCCACAACCGAGTGCTTTGCAGAACCCCCCTAAGTCTGCGGTGGATGACTGCAATAGAGAAGTAGACGAGGTTATTCGGTGGGCAATAGCGGATTACGCTACTCGTAATATAGTACTGAATCATTACAGTGTCCTCAAAGATAGAGGTGTTTTCCTCTATTTGACGTTTGGCCAACCTCACTTTCGGAAAAAGTATCTGTTGCGAGAGAAAACCAGCCTGGATATCTTGACTCTTGGAGAAACCTTTCATTATTTTCTCTATGTCCTACGTCGAGAAGTATAGCCAGTGAGATGTATTTATTGGTCTACATCCGGGATATGTTTTGTATGCTTTGCAATCCTCTTCCCTCTTGTCGTTTTTCTCCTTTCTGCGACATCGCCTTGAGCAGTCACAACGCGAAGGCCCAGCATTGTTTTGTGATCTACGCGCTGTTCAGTCACCTCCTCAGATGAAACAATAACTTACTCTGTCCATGCAACAGGTCATCTACGATTGGGCGACTGCCCGAAGTAATGAACTTCTTTGAAATCCCACGTGCGACCAGTGGCTTCTCTAAGAGGTCTTGAAGTCGCAGCTTCAGTGACTTTATCGTCGCTTGGTTCTTTTTCTCATTTTGCAGCTCGGCGCTACTAAAACGTCTCAGCTTATGTGGTTAACAATAGAGACAGTACGAACTCTCCATCAGAAATATCCAGTTCTAAAGCTTCTGCCGTGACCTTCAACCAGTGCTTCTCGTGGTTCTCTTTCGTGGTTGAATGCTGAATTTTATCGATCTCGCGAGCAACTTGAACCCTCTCTTTCAGGTGATCTAGTAGGTCTCGTTCTACTGGAAGGTCCGCGAGTTCTTCATCCTCTGCGCGTCGAATATCAGAGACAGCTATCAATTGAGAAAAAGTAGGTCTTACTGCGACCCAGATTGCCCAGAATACTTCTAAGAAGCTTCCTTTCCTCTGGTGCCACCAATAATAGGCCAAATCCAGGTCTCTCTGCACGCGCTGTGCGGCCATTTCGGTGAATATAAACATCTCCAGATCGGGGGATCTGATAATGGATAACATGATCCACGAAGGGGATATCAAGACCTCGAGCGGCGATATCCGTCGCAAGAAGGACACAATTGGATGAATTTTTGAACCTGTGCTGACAGGTTAGCACACTTTATTCCCTCAAGATGATTGCAACCCCTTACCGATCAAGATTTTTTAGCCTTTGTTTTTGTTGCATCTGTGAATGAATCGGCCAAGCATGGATATCTAAAAGCGAAAGTAATGGGGCCAAACGACGAACTCCATCAATAGAAGATAGGAAAACGAGTGATCGACCGGGATATCTGAGAAGGAAGTAGTAAAGATACATGTCCTGTGTACCTTTACAATGAGAAACTATGCATTCGCTGCAGGGAATCCTTACCTTGTCTGTGCTCAAACATTCCACACGACTCTCTTGGAAGGTCGATACAACCCCGCCTTGGGGACTGAGATCGATTACAGCAGGTTGAGCGTCTCGAAAATCCAAGCGTAGAAGTAGATCATCTAAAGGACATGACTAGGGATCATGGCAACAGCCAGGATGTACTTGCCAACTGTAGATCCCTTTTCATTCCTTTTGGTACGTTGAAATCGTTTTAAGTTTCTTTGTAGATCTTTATTCATGGTTGCGGAGAAAACGAATGTCTGCATTTGGTCTAGTTGAGTTGTTCCCTTTTCTTCGTCGTCGTGTAGATCAAAGGCTTCGATACCAGCCTCTATCGATGTCCTGAAAATGGTCAGATGGGTATCCAACTAATAATCATTGTGAATTACGGGTCAGGTCTCGACGTAAGACGAAGAATATTATCAAGTTCCGCAAAATGACCGTTTTCTATCATCCGATCAGCCTCATCCAGCACCAAAAAGCGGATATTTCTGATTTGGGTGGCCAAGCTATCACTCTATTCCCATAAGCTCACGAAAACTGTCGCACTGATCTGACTGGTAATTGCTCACCTGGCTCAACAATTCCCATAATCGGCCAGGAGTCGCGACGATAATATCCGCACCACGCTCTATGAGTCGCGCCTGCTTTTGCGAAGACAGCCCACCAACGATGGCGGCGATGCTTACGCGCGGGGGGATCTGCGCCTTCAGTTGCTGTTCTGATCTCTGAGGTGCGCAGCTATTGAGATGCGATGTCACTTGCAAGGCAAGCTCTCTTGTTGGTGTTATAATCAGGGCTTTGATTCGACGTGAGCGGCCTTTCAAGCTCTGTTGTGAAAGGATATGGTGAAGAACGGGTAATCCAAAGGCGAGAGTTTTGCCTGAGCCCGTTTGGGCCACTCCGATAACATCTCTGCCTTGCATAGATAAGGTTAAAGTCTCTTTTTGGATTTCCGTTGGCGTCGTGAAACCCTGAGCCTGTAGTTGTCGAAGAACAGCAGGATGAAGAGCAAACGAACTCCAGGCAGGTAAATCATCTAAAATATCATCATCGACTGGCATAGGTGAGTTATGGGGGTATGTCTACCTGGGTCCCATTGTTCGAGCTCTTCGTTCAACTCCCTTACCATATCTCCCGAGCCTTGGGAAAGGGTAGGAGATCGGGGATTATCCTTGAATCGATCCAATTTCATCACCTATATGTCATAAGAATGTTTGAATATGAATATTTTGAACTGAACGGACTTGCTTAAATTTTGCAACTTTGCCCTTGGATGTTTCCTCGTAGTAAACATCTACTCCTTCGACCTCTTCTAGCATGAGCATTCCACCTGCTTCATCGATTCCAGCAGCGCTTGGTCGATTCACGACTCTCCAATCCAAATCCTCGAGCCCACGCTCAATACCAATAGTTTTTTGCTTCTTGACGGGTCTGTGGTTAGATTTACTATTAAGCTTGCGTTTTAGATCCCTTCTTTGAGACAATTTCCTCAATATTAATTCATCGTCCTTGGATGTCATGTTGGGGGGGAGGGTGAGTGTCACTTGGCCTTCACTTCGATTCTTGAAAATTTCCTGGTTCCGGGACTTTGCAGAAATATCTGAATATACACGTTTCTCTCTAAGAGTGATGCAAGAATAACATGGACGTCGTGGAAAGAACCAACTTGCAAACTGCACAGAAATATTCCAAAGAAGCAAAAGGTTTGTAGGGCCTTCGTATATAGTGTCTCTTTGTATTAATACCCGTACCGGAACTTTCTAGTTGGAGAGGGTACATATGCTGTTGTTTATCGAGGTCTGTGCTCACAATATGATTTCTGGCAAATACAAACGTCGACATAAAGGTCGAGAAATAGCGACCAACCGTCAGGTTGCAATCAAGAAAATCAAAGTCGGGCAGTTTAAGGACGGGCTGGACATGTCTGCTGTCAGAGAAGTCAAATACTTACGGGAGCTGAGACATGAAAACGTTATCGAGGTGAGTATGTACTGTATGGAAGATTTAATCTGAAACTTTATGTAGCTTATCGATGTATTTTCAGTCAGGACTAATCTGAACCTCGTCCTGGAGTTCTTGGAGGCCGACCTAGAGATGATAATCAAAGATCGAACCCATGTGTTTCTACCGGCAGATATCAAAAGTTGGATGGTCATGACTTTACGTGGTTTGGAATTTTGCCATCGCAATTACATTCTACATCGAGTATGGTTTCCTTCTTTCTCGTGACTTTTGTTGACGAAAATCCCAGGATTTGAAGCCAAACAATCTTCTCCTCGCGTCTGACGGCAAGCTAAAGCTCGCAGACTTTGGACTCGCCAGAGACTTTGCAGACCCCAACGTCAAGATGACCTGCCAGGTTATCACCCGGTATGTAACAAACCTTTTTAGTAGCCAAGCTCATTTATCTTAGGTGGTATCGTCCGCCTGAACTATTATTTGGTTGTCGATACTATGGAACAGGTAGCGATATGTGGTCCGTCGGCTGCATTTTCGCTGAGCTGATGTTACGTACACCGTATCTACCCGGAGATAGTGATATGGACCAAGTGAAGATTATATTCCGAGCTTTAGGGACCCCGAAAGAGGAAGAATGGCCAGTAAGTGCTCCCTATTCTTCACGACTCGCACCAACTAACTATTCAATAGGGATATAAAAGCCTTCCTGATTACGTATTTGTCGGGGAATTTCCAAAAACTCCATTCCGAGACCTCTTTAACGCGGCCAGCACCGAAGCAATCAATCTTCTAGCCAAGTTACTGGTGTATGAGCCGCGGAGACGTCTATCAGCTAGAGAGGTGGAGCTTCAATCGCCCCGGTCTCAATTTCTGACTTTATTATAGGCTCTCTATCACGCGTATTTCTTTCAACCACCAAACCCTACGCACCATACCAAATTGCCCAAGTGCAAGCCTGCTGTTTCAATAGAAACGGATGAGAAAGAAGGGTTGAAGGTTGAGCCAATGAAGAGTTTAGTTGCCAGTGGGTCATCAGCTAGGAAAAGAAAGTCGTCAGTCGGCCATGAAGCAATTAAAGCACCTGCTCTTCGGCATCTAGACTTGGAGAAGATGCCAAATTCCAACTCAGCGTCCTAATGGACTAGAAGATGGAGTGATCCAACGTTAAACGCATCGAGCAACAGTTTTGAGGCATGTTAATAGAGCTCTATCACAAGGGAATATTGATGTCTCTATATATTTTTTCCACATTCTCTTCGTCGATGGCCCTTATCTTTGTTTTCCCCGCCCAAATTGGTGCCATATTCGGTGTTAGGTCTGAATTATGCTCCTTTGGATTAATAGCAGCCTCTATGTGGGATATCGCGATTATAGAGGAATATGGCAATTCTCAATGGCAGAAGGGTCATGACACCAGGATCGCGCACGGGTTGTGGGTGGCTCGTTCACGGTTGTCTCGCCCCACCACCGCGCATCTTGGGCCATCGTAGACCACTATTTGACGTTCCCGACGACGAAGACGAGAATAAAGTACGATAAGTAAGAAAACAACATTGTACCAATGGAGCAAGACCCTTCCTCTTCTGGTGGATGGAGATTCGCCCAGTGCTTTGGTGACAAGGGAGACGTGGACGACATTACTGAAGGTTAGCATTGGTCTCTTTCAGCAGCGTTACTGTTTCAGATAGTAGCCGCGATCTAATGATGTCCTTGCTCATCTTCCTTGTTCACGGCAATGCAGCCGACATTATTTCGACGGTCGAATTTGATCATACCGGAGACTATCTTGCCACAGGAGACAAAGGTGGTCGTGTGGTACTCTTCGAGCGAAACCAAACTGTAAGCATGAACTCCGTCGCGACACGCCACAGGCCCTTGACCGTATCGTTAACGTTCATCCGCCGTCTATGTTTTGCAGAAGAAAGGTTGCGAATACAAGTTCTACACGGAGTTTCAATCTCACGAGCCCGAATTCGACTATCTCAAGTCTTTGGAGATAGAGGAGAAGATCAATCAAATCAAATGGTGTCCACGCCAGAACTCGGCACATTTTATCCTGTCTACCAATGGTTAGTCCTTGTTGCCACACTATAAACTAGAAAGTGCAACCGTCCAACTGACCTCGTATTTCTTTGCCTCTCGTACCACAGATAAGACTATCAAGCTGTGGAAAGTGTTCGAGAAATCCCTGAGAGTTGTCTCAGAAAATAACCTCAATGATGGCCAACGTCCTTTACCCCCTCCAACCTCTGCCTCCGCTCTACGATTACCTCGCTTACAACAACAGGATCACATCATCGCTGCCACTCCCAGAAAGGTTTATGCGAATGCGCATGCTTACCACATCAACTCCATCTCCATAAACTCTGACGGGGAGACATACATTTCGGCAGATGATCTCAGGATCAATCTTTGGAACCTAGGTATATCAAACGAGAGTTTCAGTACGTCTTGTAGCAAATCAAGTGGCTAGCGTTGAACTCTACCCAGATATCGTCGACATCAAGCCAGTTAACATGGAAGAGTTGACCGAAGTGATCACTGCAGCCGAGTTTCACCCACAACACTGCAATTTATTCATGTATTCAAGCTCAAAGGGCACTATTAAGATGGCAGACATGAGAGAATCCGCACTGTGTGACAAATACGCCAAAAGTACGCCTTTTTATGTCATTACTATAGTCCTTTCTGACATCTTGAAGTGTTTGAGGAAGAGGAGGATCCATCGAACAGGTCGTTCTTCTCGGAGATCATTTCCTCGATATCCGATGTCAAGTTCAGCCGCGATGGCCGATACATTCTATCGCGTGATTATCTATCCTTAAAGATCTGGGATACCAAGATGGAGTCGCGACCAATCCGTACCATTCAAATACACGATCACCTTCGCGGCAAGCTTTGTGACCTCTATGAAAACGACTGCATATTCGACAAGTTTGAATGCATGTTCAGCGGAGATGGCGGGTACGCGTTATCTCCTTCCCGTGGGGCCTTTTTACTGATGAGTCATAAAGTCATGTCATGACTGGTTCCTACCATAACTACTTTAGAATCTATGACGTGGAGGGTCCGTCAGACGTGATCCTACAAGCCGACAAGTCGGCTTTCAAGACAGCCAAAAAGGTAGGCTTCCCCCGCGCTGATCAAGGGCATTACTGGTGCAGTGGCTGAGTGGTGAACAGGATGTAGGGGCACAGAAACCTGCTTTGCCATTGGATGCAGTCGACTTTTCCAAGAAGATTTTACATGGCAGCTGGCATCCCAGAGAAAATACTGTAGCTGTAAGTTGAGATTCTCAGGGCTAATCGGGCGGTTGCTTGACCGTTTTCAGATTGCGGCAACCAACAATTTGTTCATCTGGAGTGGTCCGGAGGCGCAGTCGATCGGCGGGTCACCTCCAATGACCGCGTAGATAGTTAGATTTACTGCAGTGAGTTGCCACCAGTCTACGCCGAGAAGTATCGCCTCAGCTCCGGGATACAGGTGTCATAGAGTTGTTGGCGACGCTCTAGATTCTCATTTGATATTGCGAGTGCTGCTTTCCGGTGCGACACATTTGGTTCCCTAGTGTCGGCTCTATAATACCACGGTAAATCCTTCATCTCTCTGCTATCGTCTCTACTCCTCGATGCTAGTGTATGGAATTGGAAGAAGTATTGAAGAATAAAACCCAAGGAACTTCATAGCTCTCGCTCATATGCTAAGCGCGATTCCTTAACTCAGGAAAGAGTACTACATCGTGGACTTCTCCTATATGCACGGGTAGCATGATTATGAGTGTATACAGCAACCCAACTGTCCTTGGTACTTGAACTCTGCGAGGACTGGAGGCTATGTGGCAGGGAGCGATTGAATAACGCGTGCAGTGATGGGTTGCATGAGCCGTGATGAAGTAGTTTCCTGGTATTTATCTAATAAAGAAGATGGCGGTATAACCCTTTGGGGAGCAACATGTTCGGTTTCCGAAGATATGTTTTGAGCCTCCGTTTCCACGGATGCATCCAGTAGTTTCACTAATTCTGTATCAACAGGAAGCGAACCAAGGAATCTGAGTCCGTCACGCTTGCACATTTCCTCGCCGCCACCTGTCGAGAAGACGTTACTGACTTCGCCGCAGCAAGGGCAGACAAAACCTGACATATTCTCAATAAGACCGGCGATGGGTAGGTTGACTGTGCGAGTGAAGGAGATACACTTCTCCATATCCGTCAGAGCTACCACTTGGGGTGTAGTCACCAGTACCGAGGAAAGACGATCATGATACGGTGCTAGATGCTCTAAGAGCGAGAGGTGCTCGTCAGATGTACCTAGGAGGATGTTTGAGTGGTGTATAGACGTTCTGGATATCTGCATACCTGGCGGAGTATCGATGATCAAGTAGTCTAGCTCCCCCCATCGGACATCGCTGAGGAATTGACGGATCATTGCATTCTTTTTAGGACCTCTCCAAACTACTGAATCCCCTTTGTTCTTCAGAAGGAACCCTACTGACATGCAAGCCAACCGATTTCCTTCTCTGTCCACGAAAACAGGTACCCAACCTTCGGTACTCTGGTGTACTGGATGCCCATCCAAGCCCATCATCCTGGGGATAGATGGGCCTGTTAGATCAACATCAAGAATAGCCACACGCGCTGTCGATGAAGAAAGGTAGAGAGACCAAGCTAGCTGGACGCTGATCGACGACTTTCCTACACCTCCTTTGCCTGAGAGAACAATTATTATATTTTTGACTTTCTTTAATCTTTCGACAATAGCGGGATTGCTCATAGTCGAGGTTAGCAAGGTCCAAGTTTACTCAGCAGACCCTGAGTGAGTAGTACGATACAACAGTTACAAGAGTAACGTGATACATTCAAAGGTAGAATACTGCGCTTCTAGTGCTCATAAGATGTAAGGTGCTACACGAAGAATGATTCAAATGCAATGACGCGAGTACACGACAATACGACGGCCAAAAAGGACCCATAGAAGATATTTAGAAGAACTCGACAGTGATAATTTCGAGACTCCAGCAGACGAGAGGAATGAATCATGAAGATAAACCAAAGTTCCGGACACTGCGATGACCTAGATCAATGTGCGACTGCGTCATGGAATCATGACGGGCGGTACAGGCGAGCTAGACGTTTGCGGCATTTTATGTGGGAGATATGCGTGTGATTGTTGATAAGGCGTTGTGTGGAGGATTTGCCGTGGCGAGGATGTAACCTTGGATTGGCCCATCACCGTGTGGGGATTGTCGAGCTGATGTTTCCGTTGCGAATGACCAGAATCCAAGACCTCCAGAGCTGGAAAGTCTCGGTGAGGAGCAGGCCACACACCACTTCTCTCTGGATCAACGGGCGCATCTTCCAAAGTATAGTTTACCAACGACGGGTGCAAAGGGTCGATATGTGATGCTGGTGACGAATATCTCTTTGCATAGTAGGGCAGAGCATTTGCAGATATCCCACGGCCATCGTCACGAGGGAGTTGGGAAAATGGATCAACAGCTGTGGACCCGTAGGCTCGAGACGATTCGAATATGCCATGATTCCGAGCATCCGCCCTACTGGAGTACTCTGGATCAAAAGGAGGCTCTTGTATTTGCCGCATCTCTTCCATATGCATTCGTTGAAGATTCTCCATTTCCTCTCGCCGCTGGTAGGCCCTGATGCGCTCGACTAAGGTAGTATCCTGTGATGCTATGATTTCGTTTAGAGCTACGAAATTCGCCTTGTAGAGCTGTGTGTAGTCCTGCAGGGTGAGCCTGGACGTATTGGCTTCCCAAATCTTTGAGAATTGGAAATCTAGCCCAATAAGGGTGTCTCTTCCATGTGGGTCAGCCCCTGAAGGAATACGTTAGCCTTGATCAACTGCAATTTGAATATACTTACAGAGGTCTGAGAGCGACATTACATGTTCCGTGGATGCCAAAGGGTTCTAGCGATGGAAATAGTTAAGCGTCGAACAAGTTGGCGGTGGACATCAGACGAACCTGCACCGATTCTGCCTCTCCTGTATTCAAATCACAATCAGGAGCAGCACTCTCGTATTTAAGCCGCCCTTCACAGGCTAGATGATTGTTCTGGACTGTTGGATCTGACAGAGTTGCATCGGCCATCTTGATTGTCGCCAGTGCTTCTGGTAAACCTTCGAAGCCCCAGAGGGCCGCAGAAACTGGGTCAAGTGATCCATTGAGAACATTTAAGAAGGATTGTCGTCGGGACATGAGGAGCCAAGGACTAATCAGTGTCGCTCAGCACCAAACCGGTGGAGAGCAAGGTGCTACTTCACAGAGGGTTTCGTCCGTCGATCGACCGAAAAGGAACTAGTGGCAAACGGCACACCGACAGGGAATAAGTGGTTCCAAATTAAAATACAAAATTCCGTCACATGTGAAATCGTGTCTAGATATGCTCATATCGTCACGGCCGAGGGCCAAACAAATTAGATCCAGAATGTATGTGAACTAGAGGGAACCAAGAACTTTGAAGGCAAGACTCCTGAGGATTTCGGCTTTTTGTTCTGATGCAAGGTCGTTGAATACCTATGGTACTTGTCAATAATCACTCTTAGATCGCAAGGACACTTACTGTAATGACAGCGCGTCCCTTTGCATCACGAATTGCACCTTGATACCGCATGTTAGACGATGATTGCTTATCTGGGATGGGATATTGTGTCTGTCGCATCACGTACCAACTCGATTGCCCACGAATCCACCGACCAGTGCTCCAGGAACATTTGCAATGATGAATCCGAGGCCAGCACCACTATTAAAAGGTTAGAACCAACTAATGAGGATATGGATAATAACCAGCGTACGAAGCAGCACCTAGGTACGTCCACCACGGTACTACTCTCTGCACCTCAGGACGAAGTAGTTCCTCGAATACATTGCCAAACGTCTGTTCAGCATCTGGTCTTTCGAACTCCTCTGGCTTATCTTCCGCCTGGGCGTTGGCACTCGTACTTCCAGCGGCTCCTGAAAACATATTTGCGAAATTTGAGAAGAAGTTTGAGCTAGCGTCTGCATCTGTAGAGCGGTCCGAATATGAACGTGAGGCCAGTAGTGCGTCATACTCCCGCCGCCTGACGGGATCTGAAAGTACATAGTACGCATCAGCGACAGACTATCCGTCCTTTTGGTTAGAATAGGGTTGCTTCTGTCCTGAGATGGCATGGAATCACCTGGAAACGTGCTGTTGCAGCCTGTAGTGGCGCTGTTAGCTCTTCAATTGCATGAGGCAACTAGCCACATACTCTTTTCTCTTCGGGAGTAGCATTTGGAATGCGATCAGGGTGCGTTCTTTCATATGCACTGCGTCAGCGGGTAGGCCTTCACGACGGCGACTGGCATACTTGAGGCTCATCTTCTTATAGGCCTGGCGAATGTCATCTAGACTCGCAGTTTTGTCTATTCCAAGAATTTCATAATAGGCAGGGAATTTGGAGGACATTTTTTGACGAGGCTCTGGTCGGCGTTCGGGTCAAGGTTGTTCCCTACCACGTCCCGGGTGTAGCCACAGTACCCCTTCACCACCTCCATGGACACCTACGGTGTCGAATATGGATCCTCCAATGCTACCCACAACCCCGGAACTGACCAAGCGACGGTCAATATGTCGGATGCCGGTCACCCTCCTCGCTACGACGCCCTTGACAAGATAAACCAGGTTCAGAATGCTCAAACTAATTTTTCTCACTCAAAAGATGCGACTGTCGAGTCTACGCTAAAGTCTCACAATTCGAGAGGCAACCCCAGCTCAGCTATAGCTACCAATGGCTCTTCAGGACGACCGTCTCTCCAAACAGGATTCAATGCTTCTTCCGGTTTTAGTAGGAGTCAACAAAATCTTGCTTCCGCGGCTTCGCCTTCGCCAATTGAGGCACCAATCCCCCAATCGGCCTCGACCCCAGCGATAGCAGTCGTCCCATCCTCCCCTCTTGCGGGATCCACGAACGGTAGACCTCTAGGTGTTATGGATTCACTCGCGACGATATCAGAAGCCCCAGCTGACGATGTATCAAATTTGGCCGAACGTCGAGCGAACAGAAGACGGTCAGCTTTAGATGTCAGTATTGTGCCTTGCTAATTATCCATCAAAGCTCATAATAAATTTATAGCCTACGAACCATCGGCTCTCTGGATTTCTCACTAATTTGCTGCACTTGAGAGAGCGAGAAAGCCCTTCATCTTCAAATGTTCACTCCTCCCGGCCTTCTCATATTTCCAGACCTCCTTCCCCCTTGTCGCGAAGCTCCGTTGCAGTGCAGAGCCGTAACCAAATAGAAGTGTTGCCCCCAGCCATGCCTGCCCCCAATCTGTCAGAGCTCGGCCTATCCCTCACTGTCCTCACGGGTGACCTACCCCCGCATCAGTTCACCGCTCCAACAAGTGGTACCTTTATGTCACCTCATTATTTGCTGCTCTGTCATCCCCAAGGGTTGGACGTCCTTCCATTAGTGTCCCCACCACAGATCCAACCATATGCCCTGATTCGGCGGGTACCGTTCAAGAGTGTTGTTGTTATGGAGGAACGAGGTGTATTGGTTGCTATTGCTGGTCGCAGAGATGGAGTGCGAGTGTATGTACTCGAAGAGGTCAGAAAGGCCGTAGAATGGCGCATAGAAGTAGAACTCCGTCGCGAGATGGAGAGAAATAGGCGAGAGGAGATTAAAAAGGCACCGATATTTCCTATTGCCACTCCCGCAGATCAGGAGAAGCAGAAATTCAAGCGCAAATCTGCATCAATTGACTCCTTAACCGTGCCTAAAAAGCCTCCACCGAGCTCTTATCCACCTTCTCGAAGTCTGTCACGAAAACGAGCCAAATCAAACCTTGCGCCTCCTCCTCCGCCTCCTGTCCCCATGTTGCCGCCTTCATTTCCACCTCCAAGGTTAATTCCCCGAACCTCAGTAGCGAACTTTCATATTCATCGTCAGGCCAGCTCTAGAGCCACTGCTATGTCTATCGCTGAGGCAATGGGTCCTCAAGTCAGAGAGAGTACCGTTGACGATCGGAGCGATGGGAAGGGAGAATGGATGGACGTTCGACACAGTGATGACGAGGTGCTGATCGCTGCTGGACCATCTGGTAGCGCAGCATTGGATGAACGAACGTCTGCCATCTCTGCTGCTGCTGCCGCTGCCGCTGCCGCCGGAGCAGCTGGAACTCCTCTTGCAGGTGCCTCTACTCTTCGTGCTTCGCAAAGACGTCGCCCCTCTAATCTCGATCTCTCTCGAGTAAATGAACATGGACAACGACCGCCAATATCCTCGCCAGCCCCCACGCTCATGACCATCCGACAGGCGCTTAACCAGGCACCAAGGACGGCCGAAACAGCAGTTTCAGACCCAGACATTGATAATGAGCCAAACGGCGATGTTATCTCATTTGCAGAGGCGTTGTTGGAAAGCAGACTTCCAAATGCTCCCCCAATAGGCCAACCTTCGACACAACCTTCCCGTGCTGCTGTAGTCACGCGCTTCCCGCTTTCTAGGCAGCACCCTTCTAGTCATGGTTTTGGCGGACAAGGTCTTTCAAATGTACAACAACAATCATTGTACCAGAGCCATGGGCGGACAACTGTGGCTGAAACGACAGAAGGTGCCATCAGCGATCAAGACGGAGAAACAGATGCAGAGGCACCACCAAGAGCCCCCTCTAGGTCCGGTGGATCACTTCGTGCAACTGACAGACGCCATCGATGGTCAGTCCTCGATGGTGTATTCCGTCCTTCAGGGGCCAGTAGGGATCCGGACGCGACTCCTGCCGAGCCAGACGGCGGCATTCCATTAACAAGGACATTGTCAGATGCTGGATTCAGGCAATCTCGCGGTGATGCCTCTCGTGACGCGTCTGATGACCATGGTAGGCGTGGATCTCGCATATCCAACTTTTCCAAGCTTTTCCGATCCAAAAGGAGAGAAGGATCGTTGTCTAATCCTGCAAGCAATCTCGAATTGCGCAATACATCTCTGCCTAGTCTAGGCTCTGAACCAAAATCGGCAGTTTCCTCATTATCACCTCTTCCTCCCCAGGCCCCTCCACCGAAATTAGAATACATCAAGCTTCCAGGTACAAAAGGCTCCGTGATGATCAAAGCGGTGGAAACTCATAAAAAAAGGTGTGTTATATTATTCTCTTCACTCCATATTTAACGTTTTCTTCAGCTTTCTCGCGATCTTGTGCGGCGATAATGGTGAAAAGGTTGAACTATTCGCCGGCACTTACCGCACAGCTTTGACTTTATCTCGTACTTTCATTCTTCCTGACTCCCCAAAGACCCTTGAGCTCCAGCTCCAAGGCGATGATCTTGTCGAGGTCTTCTTGGTCTTTGCACAAAATGTCTTCGGGTTGGAGCCAGCTACGGTCCGTGTACGAGAAGTCCGAATTGGAAGAGCCGAATTGCGAGCTGCAAGGAGACGCGCCAATAGGGAAGCGAATCGTCAACCTACAGAAGATAATCTACCTACTGCTGAGGAAGAGGTAGCCATTACTTCAGTTGTACCGCCATCCGATCAAGGTCACGAGGACACCAATATCTTCGCAAATATGCAGACCCGCAGTGAGGGTGGGCATCTCCCACTTGAGGGCACACGAACCCCCTTAAACGCTTCCTCGGCACCTCCCTCCGCGTCCATTTCGGCATTTCCCCGAGATAGTACGGCTACGCCACCCCTAGGTCCACCAGCAACACCTCATCCTGACGAACTCGCGACAGCAGCGCTTATGGGTATGGGTCCGTACACCACCTTCCAGCAACTCTTCTTTGCTCCACCATTCCCACTTGCGTCACTGGCTGAAGAATGTATTATACCTCCATCATATAACGCAGTCTTGGAGTACAAGAAACAATATGAAGGAGAAGATGATCCGTCTTCGTCAAATGAAGCAGAGCCATCCGAAAGCGCTACACCAACTCCTGACGTTCGATGGTTCTATAAAGACCCTCGTGGTATTGTTCGAGGTAACTATTCTCGTTTTTTCGCTCTCATAGATGCGCTAACCCGCTATATAGGACCATGGGCATCATCTCTGATGCAATCCTGGTTTAAAGACAATTTCTTACCCTCAGACCTGCCGGTGCGGCGTGATACAGAAGAAGAATATATCACCTTGGAGGAACTTCAACGTCAGAGCGTCGATCCCAATTCACCATTTGTTCCTCCACCACCCGGTCTGGCGATTCCCGTGAGAAGAGGCAGTAATTCACGATCAGATGGTCTCAACCCGCTCCTGGAACCTACATCGCTCTTGACTCAGGAAAAACGCTTTGGTCCACCAGCTCTCTTCTACTCCTCTCGAGGCGGTCACAGCACGAGCATCGTCGATTACCGTGGGCGCTCAGTCCTGAAAGGTCGAATACAGTGGACACCTGACGAGCACCTTCCTTCCTATTTGCACCCTTTTGGAAGGTTAGGTGATGTTAAACGCCTCGAGGCATTCGAAATTGGAGATAGGACTATCCTTGCAGCAATACGCCAAGGCGGATTGGAGGCCGTGGATTTAGGGGACGCCACGATGACACCAGGTGATGGATGCCGTACGGTCTATCCATACTTCAATCCTCCTGCCGGTACTTATAACCGACGCCTGAATTTCGTTTGGAGAACCGGAACGCCGGTACCTACTGATGGCAAATCTATGAAGCCCTCGGAGTCAGTTCTAAATGTCATCGATTCAACCGTGCCGACTGGCCGCACTGCAAAGCGTCGCAGTCTTAATCCTGCTCTGTTGACGACTGGGAAATCGCCGACAGGAAAGGGCGGGCCACTCAGCGACGGTGAGGAAGAAAAAGAAGGAATCAACTCGACGCCCGACGATTTACTAGCTCTCGGACGCTTCAATGACAGTTTATACATTTGTGATAGGAGTTTAGGACGGTTCCGATTACTCGAACTTGCTGCAAGCCCACAAAATGCAAAGTAGCATTTGTCGGCTTAGTTATTATTACTCTTTAAAATCTCATCATTAACTCCTATCACATTCACTCGATTCACAGTTTCGCTGCCCGCTTTCGGAGCACGGACTTCTGTATTTTGCCAGTTCTGGCCAAATAATATAGTTTGATAAGCAAACTTGAATGGAAATTAAACAAGGACGTACGATGTTTTTGGCAATTCGTTAACGATCACAACGTATCCTGGAACGGCAAACCCAGGTAGCTTCGCTTTTGCAAACTGTTTTAGCTCCTCCTCGAACTGGCTCTCGCGTGATTTCCATTTCTCGACCGCTTGTGGTCTTAAGATGACCCAGGCCATCGGCTACAGGAGAAAATGACTCAGAGACGAGTAGAAGTTACACAACGAAATGAAACTTACCCTTTCGCCCCATTTCTCATGCTTGCGCGCGACTACGCTCACTTCGAGTATGTCTGGATGTGCGGAAAGCTCTTGTTCAATCACCAGGCTCGATGCATTCTTCAAACGGACATGTTAGTTATATGCGTATGCGAATTGATTCGCTCTACCTCTCCGCCACTGATAATCAAATCCTTGGACCTATCTTGAATAGAAACGCTACCGTCGGGGTATCTTATGGCAATGTCACCGGAGGCAAAATAACCCCCTCGGAATGCTTCAGAAGTGGCTCCGGGATCGTGGAAATACTGTGTTGTAAACCATCAATTTCTGGTCTGGATCGTGTGGGAGAAAGAAATTCACCTCTTTCATCACTATATTGCCTCTTGTGATGATCTCACCAGGTTCCATATCGTCGCAGTCTATCAGCTCGGGCCTGCGCTTCCCGTCTTCGTCGATCTTCACCACTCGAACCTCGTCGGCTTGAGCAAACGCGTGACCTTGACGAGCCATGATCCAAGCTCGCTCCTCTAGGCTAAGTCTTGCATGCTCTGGCCGACTATAATTTCGAGTAAAAGGTCCGTATGTCTATCTGGAGGTCAGTAAAAATTGACACTACCGCGTAAGATAGGAATTATGTACCTCCCTGAGTCAAGTTCTGTCAGTAAGGATAAGGGCAGAGTGGGTTCAAACGTACGTGAGTCCATATACATGATGTACTTGGAAGTTAAGTTTCTCCAGGGATGCAATGAGAGAAGCGGTAGGAGCGGACCCCGCTACAATAGCAGCGATCGGGTTAGGCAAACGTTTTGCCTCAGGCGCATTGACAATGGAAATTTGAACAGTTGGAGCTCCGCCATAATGCGAAACTCCCACATTGGAAAAGTAATACCATATCTTTTGGATATCAACGGTTCGGATGGTGACCTTGTGTCCCGAGTCAGTAGTAGGGCCAAACATCTATTGTGACCCCATATACCTGCTTAGCCATCGCGAAAGTAATGGACCATGGGAATGTCCAGCCCTAGATGCGTTTAGAACCTCCTTGTGCGTAATGCCCGGGCTGACTTACCGATGCATGGAACATAGGAACGATCCTGAAAGTGATTAGTCGGCTTCCCCATGTCAACGATTGGAGCCCCATACCATAGATACACGGAATCTATATTCATTCTGTTGTCAAGGGAAAGTTTCTCTGTAAGATTAGAGAGTAAATCCGATGCTCTAGCTCACTTGGATTCATAGGCATTAGAGATAGCAGCGAGGTATGAACCTGGCGATTTTCTCAGTGTACGCACTATGGACTTTGTCGGAAACTTCTTACCTCTGAGAGTAGTGATAACTCCTTTGGGCTAAGGATAGAGGTAAGAAAGGAACAACGTTGCGAGTATAACTCAACTCTGCCAGTCGTCCCTGACCTTCAAGATGTTAGTCATCATTAAATATCATGAATCCAACTCACGTATAGTTTAATACTGCATTAGCCGTCTCCTCGGTCTCCATCTCCAGACCGGCCCACCCTCTCTCTTGTGAGAACCGTCTGCCTTCGCTTAGGAATTCTTCATATGGGTCACCCGCCCTCCCAGTATCATGCGATACAATCAAAGGGATACCGCTGTCAGCAACCAGAGGTGCGTATTCATGGTCCACCAGCACGAGCTTTGTACCAGAGTGGGACAGGATATAGCTAATATCAGACTTGAGAAGGCGGGTGCTGTAGAGAAATGAGATTATTGGTTTATTGTGTTATTTATTGTGCTCACTTTATGCAAACTAGTACTCCTCGAGCGGCGATCACACCGTGGTGTGCCTCTGAACACGTGAGAGCTTGTCGAATTGGTGACGTGAGTCCTCACCTGCAATTACAGGACTAAAGCGTCTCATTATAGCCCATACATCAACGAGTAAGTCTAGACACTCACCAATTGGGCGCCAACACTGCAACCCGATCCCCGGGTTGGATCCCCGCTTTGAGGAGGGCATAGGCCAAATTTTGTATCCTCTGTGCCCAGACAGCATATGTATACTCGACTCCGTTCTGATGCAAAATGGCAACATTGTTTGGATAGATGAGGGCAGCTCGGAGAAGGAAACCAAGTGGATTCAAAGGTGTAAAGTTGGCAGTGGTTTGAAGCCTTGGTGGCAGTTTAAGACGATAGCGAACTCCTGGAGGTGGTAAGCTTTCGGGAGTGGGTCTGAACGTCATTATTGCTGATGACCGCTTGTCACTGGGAAGTGGAGGAGTCCAAGTTGAGAGCGAGGCTGCCATAATGAGGGGGCCAGGATACCCGAATGTATTGATATCCTTACTTTATTCACGGCTCTCCGGATCATCTCACAATGCACATTGAGGTAGAGTTGATCTCACACAGAAGTATTCCATCTCCAAATCCGATAGATACTACAGCCAAGATCGACATCTCGTTGGGCCATACTTAGCATTAGTATGTGGAAAATATGGCACCAAAGCGAGTTCCTACAGAAGGAATATGCACGACGAAAGGGAGTCCTTGGTGTGGAGGGTGTCCAATTGACCAATGCACATGATAACAGAAAAGCTGGCTAACATGACCAAATAGGCAGTTGTGGCTTGCATAATGACGCCCTCGATGGATCTTATCCACCAAACAACCTCACGCAAAGTCTCAAGTATCAAGTTCGGGCAGAGTCTCGAATAACCAAATACCTATGTCTGGAATTCGATGGTAGTTGAACAGAGTAATTGTACAGGTAAAGACAGGTAGATTTGTTTCGCATACTTATTTCTAGTATCCGGCAAAACAATAGCACATTCAGTCTGGGTTAGTATACGACCAGCCCTTCAGAACCGCTGTGTCCTAATTATCTGTGGCTTGGGACGAACGGGCTGATAATTGTCTCTCCTTGCACCACCACCACCAGTAGCAGCAACAGATCCCAAGGGCATCGGTCCACTGATGATTGGGCGGGAAGATGCACCTAGACTGCCTGGTGGAGAATTGATCTTTGGCTCTCGTCCTGGGGATGAATTGAGAGACGTAGAGCCGGCCACAGTGACAGGCCCAGGACTAGCCAGGGGGGACGAGACGATTGGCTTGAACGAGTTTCGTGGGCGTGGGCGCGGGCTGCCAGACGGGCTACCGTTTGGTCTAGGTGAAGAAGGGAGGGTATTGGTCGGTGACGCAGGTTTTAATCTCGACCGGTTGGAAGGAGAATCGTATATTGTCGGCGCAAACGATACCTTAGAAACTTTGCTGACATTCTTATCTGCCGTGCTGATTGTGACAGCAGGCGTAAAGGTGGGTGACTTGAATCGCATGTCAACGATCTCTACTGAAGGTCGCGGCGATGTATCCTCTGGTAAGGGCGAAAGCTGTGATTCCGTGGCGTCATTCCTCCATCGGTTCTGAACGATCGGACGAGAATTTTGTGGTATAGTCAATTCTACAAACAGAATCCCATCAGCGTGCTATTCGAGTTCCAAAAAAAGGGTTGAGCATACCTCCGATGAATGAGGTGACATCCAAACGATTGTCCATTCCACTGATCCTCACTCGTTTCGCGCCAACTTCGTCCTCTGACTCTGCATAGCCAGAGAGTATCCTATTGGTACCATCCAAAAGGCTCGATGCTCCGCTCTCACGAACAACGGTTGGGAAGCTCGATTGTCGGGGGTTACTCATGGCAACGACTGGTCTTTGGAGAGGAATCATCGCAAATTGTACGTCGTCTACAATTTTCATATTGCCGACTGATTCCGTATCATCAGGAGATCCTTCACTAGAGGTATCCTTTGGACTCGATAACCTGAAGTTGTTCGGAAGAGCGGGTATGTCTCCAGGGGTTTCAGGAGAGGTGAATTCCCTCATCATTCCAGGCGGACTAGGGAAGTCTCGGAGCGAGAAATCACTCTTTAAGCTCTCGGACATGCCAGGTCCACTAAGATAGCCAGGCGTGATTGGTCCGTCGCCCAGTGCTGAGGCCTGCCTTCCGAATCCTTTGGATGGATTGAGCTGAAATCGAGAGGGCGAGTATGTATCTGTACTCTTTTCTTTCCCTTTTAATTCAACAACTTGAACCGCTTGGTCATCTGGCCTCTTTTTGCTACTTTCTCGTCTGATGATCCCGTTGATGCCATACACGGGTGAATCGGAATCGGATTCATAGCTCTGACGAAGTTCAAACTTCCCTTGGAATCTGCCAGCAGTAATTGTGTCGACTTTCATGGATGTAGTGGCGACGACATTCGATTTCGGAGGTGCTGGTGCAGCTGCTCGTGGAGGAGGGGGCAAGGAGATAAGGGGGGACTTTGCGGGTGTAGTAGCATACGTGCTTCTGCCTTCACTGAACGGGGTCAAAGGTAGAAACGATGCTCCAGCAGAGCTGACAATATTGGAATCATACGGATCCTTCCAGGAGGCCACCATCGGTTTCTCCAAAAACCTGGGCTGATCAGGACTGGGATCATCATCGTCATTGGTTGTTCCGAGGCGACCTGGAGATGGGGGAGCCTCAAGGTCCGGCTTCTCTTTGTCCCATAAACGGTCAGTCTGAGGGTCCTTCTCCATTGTAGGGAGTGCAAGTTTAGATGTGAGCCATGTGGAAAGCCGTTGGGTCGGGCTGATGCGTTGTTGTTGCTGTTGTTGTATTTGTTGTTGTTGTTGAGTAGGCTCGTTATTGATCTGGGGTCCTTTTGAGGCTTGTGCCGAAGGAAGGACAGACCATCGCGAGTTGGTGCTCCAGCGAAGTCCTCTGAATGAGGAGGCACGACGAAGGTCACCTGAGTCGACAGGACTGGCCTGGGCGCCATAATACGGCAGTACTAGGACGAATACGATAAGAATATAAAGTTGAATTGCTTGAAGAAAACGGCCGAGGGGTGCCTCACTAAATCCAGCTGTGACGATTTCGTCAAATCATCATAGTAAACGATCGAAGATCACTCACCACAGAATTCATTGGTGATTACAATGCCGAACCGTAGGAAGAGGGATACCACTACGGGTGCGTAGTCGCGCACGGTTTTCCATCTCGGGGTCAAGGGTGAGAGGTAGGTGTTCAAGAGTATTTTTCCCAGAAACACTAGGCTTAGGATACCCTGAAGTAGGCTGTCTGCTCTGTAAATTCCACCTGACGCTGTTCCATTGACCCTCCAGATGATACTTAGAACGGCGACACCAACGATACCAGCTCCAAGGGTCGCTTGAAGAAGATATCCAGAGACGCCCCAGTACGACCACCTTGCTGGAGAGTCACGACGAGCGCGTATTTGCTCTCCCGTCGGGACAAGGCTGATTTCCCTCCGCGGTGGGCGACCGAGATAGACGAAGAAAAAGAGGTAATTGAGGGATATCGAGAGAGAGAAATTAACTTCTCGAACTACGATCAATGGAAATTGGCCAGGATTTGAAGTGGAGATTGAATTTGATCTTGGAACCTTCGCTTCTTGGAGCAAGCGGGCAAAGTCGCTGTGGGATAGCATGTGAGCTGATACTGAGACGATACTAAAGCACTGGACAACATACAATATAGCACCAGCAAATGCAAGGAATGCAGATAAGTGAATGTAGGATGCAGGACTATGGGGAGTTTCATTAGATATCATTACCACCGAGGTAGAGTCACTCACATGGATAGACGCTCGGTAAGGAGTAGACAAGTAAGTGCAGCAAGAGCTACAATTCCGATGGTGAGGAAGGGGATATCTGTAGTTAATTGTTCCAACTTGATGAGAGTCAATAAGGGTGGCCCAGTTACCCAACACATTCGTCCAATGACGCACCCAATCGTTCGTACTCAACGCGAGAGCAGAAGAGTAGAGTCCATTTGCCGCCATTTCCTCTCGTATGTCCAGACGATAGTGTTGCTTGAATGAAATTGTACAAGTTTGAAAAGGATGCGACCAGCAGCGCAAATGTCGCCGTGTACAGAACCCCAGAAGAAAGAAAAGAAGGGAATTTAGAAATGAATGGATACACGGCCAAAATTGTTAGAAATAACGTCGTAAAAGCCGTCCAACGAGACAAGCTGCAGACGAGCTGCAGACTGGGCGGAGGAGGCGAAAGGGAGCAAAAGGATGAGTACAAAGCAAGTATAATGCATTGTTTTCTTCGTATTGCTTCCCCTTCTCCGCGATGGACGGTTGCCATCGGGCGTCGCAAGGGACCAACTGTCCTATGGCTCCCTTGATCCCAAGAGAGCCACCGTCTTCAACCTCGGTAACTGCTCTCAAAGACCCTTGGTAGAGCCTTTGCTCACAGTCGCACTTGATTACAATGCCTAGCATGTCTAGCTGATCCATGATATGGATTGTTAGTTGGCCCATTACACGACCTGGGCCTTACTTGGACAGGATTATCTCAGGCCTGATACTCCATCCGCTGTTTTGCCATCTATAATGAGCGAAACAACGCACTCTCGATATCTACAGAATAATTTACAGCCAGCTGCTCTCGATGCTACCTCTTTGCTACGAATCCGCGACCAATTACGGCTGGCTGTGTTTCGGGGAATAGAAGTAATCGAATCGCAGGGTAAAAGGGTTAATGATGTTGATGATAGTATATATGTTGGAGCCACAGGTATGCTACTTCTTATACTGCATGGTCTGCAAGCTTTCTCAACAATCTGCTAGGAATTGCCCTGATGTATCTCCGCCTCATTCGACAAAAAGAGTCCTTGAACCTCTCGGAAGAACAGGAGAAATTCCTCCTCGGACGAGCAATGGCGTATCTTTCTCCACGCTACTCGTCGCCAAAGACTGTCAGGCCAGGGCGACTCTCCCCGCTTGACTCGACTTTAGGACCAGCAATTATGAGGATAATTCTTGAATTAACCCACCCCACCGGCTCTGGAGAAGTCGAAATACAGGAGGTTGATATCGACACCCTTGAGCAGGCAATAACAGTGGCCAAACAAGATGACACTGGTACCAACGAGGTATTATACGGTCAATCAGGACTATTACACGCCCTCTGTCAACTTCGTGGAGCTCTCGGCAATGGACGACTGTCAGGGAAACGGTTGCAAGGTCTGACGAATGACCAGACATTGCAATTTTTCGCCGACAAAATAGTTGACTCGGGAAAGTCACACGCCTCCCAAGGTATCCCCTTGTATTTCGAATGGCATAGAACATGTTACATTGGAGCGTGAGTGTGGTTCCATTCTTGTATCAACCTCGCTTACCATCGAGATATTAGAATCCACGGAATTGGTCAGTGTGCTTCACATACTCCAGAGCAGACGTCATTCACGGTAGCACAGCCGGTATTGTAACTGTTCTCCTTCAGTGCCCCCCCAATATCATTGCAAAGCATCGAGATGTGATAATCCAAAGTATCAAGTATATCTGTTTGCTCGTTCAGCAAAACGAAGGCCATCTTCCACCGTCCCTTCCTGTTAGGCAGCGATCCAATCCATTGGTCCAAATTTGCCATGGCACTCCAGGATACTTCCTACTTCTCGCCACTTTGAAGAAAATATTTTCAGACTGGCTGCAAGAAATCGAACAAGATATCGAGATTTCACTGCAGTCGGCAAGTGATGTGATTTGGAAACAAGGTTTACTCTATAAGGGACTTGGTACGTTACGAACATGTGGACAGTATTTTTACCCTCTTTACCTCGTGATATAGGCATATGCCATGGAGTGACTGGTAATGCCTGGCCCTGGCTGCTGATGGCAAGTACGAACAGGTAGGCCATTTAATAACAGGAACAACCTAGCACTCGTTCAAGGTATATAGGGGTGACAACGATGAGCATCTCGCTAGGGCGCTCGCTTTTGTACAGCACGCCACAGACCTACCACCTATGCCGGTACCTGAAGGTACAAAATCCCCGTACAGAACCCCAGACCGGCCATATTCGCTTTTTGAAGGTCTGGCAGGAGCTGTGTGCTGCTGGTCAGAGACATGTGCCGTTATCTCTTCGAGACTTGGCGACACCAACTCGACGCTTTTAGGGATACCCGGGATTGGTGGCATTGGAATCTCCGGAATGCTCTAACAAACCTAAGAGCACGCACTTTCTGCATGTAATCTTGTGTACCATGGAAAAAATGTTTGTTCTCGAACCCGTCGTAATCGCAATGAATTGAGAGCCGGTGGTAAGGCATCCTGAGCCAGACTCACTGCCAACTGCGACCGTGTTTATTTATCCAAGCACGCGTGGTACATCCCTAATCATGCCATTCTGTCGATACTGTGGAGATCTCGTCCTAAAGGATCGATGCGGCAAATGTGGAGGCCGACCAGTCGGTATGTAGCCCAACCGCCCAAGCCAATGTTGAGGGAGGCATTCCAAGCTGACAACGTCCCTCTCGTTCATGACATATAGCCGCCTCATTCTCCTGGAACCCTGGAAAGACGAATCCAGATAGTATGGACCGCTGGAAGCAAACGTAAGACTGATGCCACTCTGAGCCTTTGCTCCAGATTCGGTTTGACAACTGTCTAACCTACTTTCAATCTTTGTTCTTTGCAGGTACACAGAAGAGAAAGCCTCCCAAAAGGATGATCCACCTCCCTCTCGGGTTCAAATTCCGCCGCCTTCCAAGCAGGGTACTATGACTACAAGTCCTATTCCCGTTACTCCAGTCCGCAACTTTCCTCGACCTCAAAAATCCCTAAATACGCGTATATCCGCCCACATCACAGCTACCACATCCAATGAACGTTCACCCTCACCAACGAAACGCAACGCGGCTGCTCAGCTCGTAGAAACGTTAAACTCATCGCCTTCAGGAAATCCGATTTTAGATGATGGGGTATCCCTTTCGAAAGTTTATGGCTCTGTTCTGCAAAACCCTGAAACGTTGAGATCGTATGCTTGCGCAGAGTGCGAAAGTGTTTTCACGCGAGATGCGACACTCTACCCCGACCCAGAACAGCCAATGCGTATGCTATGTCGTCATTGCTTCTTATCGTCTGCGGGAGTGAAGGGGGAATGCGCCGCTTGTCAAAAGCCTGTGTTCATGTTGAAGCAGGAGGGTCAGTTTGTGGAGAACGGGGGGAGATGCTGGCATACAAATTGTTTTGTGTGTGAAGGATGTTTCAAGAACATCGCACGCAACCCTAGTGTGGATCTCTATGGACGACCGTGCTGTCCTGAATGCTTCGACACTTCGTTGCATCGATCGTCACGTTCGAAGAACTCGAGTCCACACAAGAATGACGATGAGAAAAGACGTAGTATGGGTGATCCCACGAAAGAGAGCATGGCGACGATGGAAGAGCTCTCGCGTCGATTGGGCGTACAATCAAAGGAGTCTACACCATCGAAAGCTCCTCTTCAATTGTCTCCCACTACGCCTACAGCAGGACCAAGGAAGTCGATATCTCAGTCTTCAATTACAGATAGGGTGGACTCTAAGGAATATGCGGTGAACCTCGCTGAGCGGTTACGACGAAGCAGCTTGGGCTCTCAGGCATCCACAACGCCCGAGAAGGTGGCCACCAGCCGAAACTCCATGCAAGATCGGGGAGGACTTTCGAGCCCTAAGGCACCGGCCGCGTCCAAGACCGAGGCACCTAATGGGATATCACCTCATCGACGGCCAGCTTTACAATCCATAAGCACCCCAGATCTTACATCAGATGTATCTGATGATGCTGAGAGTGCGTGGCCCAGCCCTCCTACGCCAAAAGCCGATGCAACATCGGGGGGTCTGGAAGATCCCGACGCGCTCTGTGACAAGTGTAATAAACCACTCTATTCCATTGTCGGTGGAGGACGCATTGTCACTGTCCCTCCTGAGGCCGGTCAGTCAGGTCGCTACCATAGTGCCTGCTTTATCTGTGCGAAATGCGACGAGCCATTCACGGAAAAGGACGAATCTGCTCCGTTTGTGATCACAGACGACGGGTTGACTCATACTTATGTATGTTTGGTTTTCTCGTTCCGAAGGTCACTGTGACTCACATTTTGTATTGCTAGTGTGCGCCACCGCCGAAAACCAAGATCATTACAAGACAAAGACCGCTGTCTATTGCACCTATAATACGACCGGAGCCCCCAGTGCCCGTCTCGCGACCTGTATCCGCTTTGCCACCTCGTCCCACCTCATCACTTAGCAGTGCGCCGGCATACAATCCTGCGAACGTTACAGTGACAGACAGTAAGCGATGCGCAGGTTGTCATAGGACTGTAGCTATGTTTGAACCTGGTGTGGTACCTGGACCCAATGGCAGTCGATGGCACGCCAGCTGTTTAGTCTGTGGTGGGAAAGGCGCTCGGAGGCAGAGAGGAGAACCTGGATGTGGGAAGAAGCTTGATAGGGACGCAAAGTTGGATAGAGAGGGGAAGACTTGGTGCTCTAGTTGCACAGTGCGTTGTGACTCTGTGCTCCAGACCCGTGCTAATTGCCTGTGCTATTCTTCCTCAGACACTCATCATCCTAAATGGCACTGGTCCTTCGACAACTGCTCGAACGCCGGTATCGGCGACATATACCGGGAGTTCTTGGGTTTCTTCACAATTTACTGGATCCTCTTCCGTTGCCGACCATTCCACTGGTAGCTCGACTTCTACGGTCCAAGATAGGCAGCCAGTATCACGACCTCTTTCAAGCGTTGCAGAATCTGCATCATCAATGCTCGAGCGGCGTGGAAGCATCAGTCCGACAAAAGGAATGCTGGGCGGAACAGTCCCAGTAAACCGGACGCTGAGTACAAAGCGAGCGTCGCGACCTCGTCCGAAGAGTGTCTCGGTTCTTCCGTCTCTGGCCGCATTAGGATCTAGGGCTGCCCGACTAGGTTTGGTTCACGAATCTGACGTAGATAATTCCACAGGAGGTGTTCGGAGGACCACCACTCAGATGTGAAAGTTGTCCCCAGAATCTTCCAATGTAGACGATCTTATTCTACAATGTATTAATTTACATGTATCAATCCAACTCGACATGCAGTGATTCTCACGAATAAACGTGCCGCTTCTCATTGATTGCGTATTGTCACATCCCGCTAAGCAGAGTAAGAGTGAGCTATCCCAGGCGTTATCAGATATCGAACTCACACCATCTGTTACCAGTCCGAGGTCCGCCAAATGGTCAGAATAATGCAAATTCAACATCTTCAAAAAGTAAGATTGTATTCTAGAAGATTTGGCGGACCAGCCTCCTTTGCTCAGGTACTTCTTTTCCTTGTGGGTGAGAAGGTCGAGCGCCCATCGTGGAAGATCATTCTTGAAGTCCAGCACCATTGAACAACCTCGAACAGGGCAAGACCATTGACAATCAGCTGGAAGAGTTTGTCGTTCGAACATGACTGGTGGAATCAGCCTTAGCGCATCAGGATTAGAGGTGGATGCTCTGGAACTACTCGGTTCTGTCCTTGTACTCCCAGTGAGAGAGGGATCTGGTTTGGGAGTGATTTGACCAGGTGTTTGATCCATCGAGGAAAGAAGGGTACTTGTCTCCGACCTAGAAGGTGGGATTGAAGATGAAAGGTCAATAAGAACTTTGGTGTCGTCTACAAGACTTTCATCGATGAAACTCCCATCGAGCTCCTGCGACAGAAACTCAGTAATTGGCGTTAGGAACGCCGCAGAAGACTATTGACCTCTAGCTTAAACAGATCTCCTTCCACAGGTGCTTCCGCCAGCTCCTGTTGCATTTCTAGCTGTTCCTGTATAGCCTACACCCAGTAATCAGAGACAAGCAAAGTTAAGACGGAGCCATACTCTTGGAGGTGTCCCGGTTCGATGAACTTTAATGATAAATGAAGTTAAATTCTCCTTTGAAATCAGATTTTTATGTCTTGTGAGAATTTCCTGGAATGAAGGAGAATTGATATGTCGGGCAAGCATCTGGTGGAGAGGTTCATTGCCCTGTGGAAACGAGTTCAGCGAAAGGACTTGTGCAGTAGTAGCCTTCACCTCTTCTCCATTGTCGACATTATGTATCAATATTTTATACCAGTCATCATACCATGCCACTGTTCGGTTGTTGGCCGAAGTAAACTGGCCTTTACGAGTCTTGACGAATTCAAGGGCTTTGACAATACGAGCTTGCGATATCGAAGTCTGTGATAAGTCGCTAAATTCTTTACTCTTCGTGTCCACGAAGAACCTGCGGTATTTATCACCTTCTTGCGTTCTGTGCGGGCGTTCGCGTATCGATGGTGGTGTATCGATAAACAGTTGCAGAGGCAATGTTCCAGGTGTACGAGTATCTTTCTGGTTCATCAGATCCATGGCCTAACATCCCAAATGAAAGGCTTAACCAGAAGTGAAGGCGTGTCTCCAGTATTTTCCTGTGAAACGGACGTAGAACCCTTTATCCCAATCTATTCTTCGATGGTTATCCCTTGCATCCCTCACCAGTAAGTTAAATGCTTCGGGTTTCAACTGCCTCTTATTGCCTGCTAGAGTGCTAAACCAAACATCGCCCGTCCAGGTAAGGTCCTCGTTGATGGCCTCCTCAGCTCTATATCTATTGTTAGATTCGATAAAATCCAGTCCTACTTCCTCATCTTGGTATCTCATAGAGAAATTCTCGACGGCAAGAACGAGAAGTCTCCTCCCTGATTCAGTTGGCCCGTAGAGGGACGTATCCACATCATATGGCCCATATACAAATTCCGGATGACCAGGCATCACAACCTTCTTTGGCGTTGGTAACTCGGAAGGAATGTGGTGTAGTTCAAGGAACACCAAATCTTTCTTCGACCCTGCCATTACCATGTCCACAGCACTCAACGAGCCATTACTACAGACAATAGAGCCAGATGACTCAAACCCAATTTCGCAACCATCTCAGGGGAAAACCAATACGAATGGAGCGGCGGTTCGTGCACCAGTTGTGCTCACACCAACCAATCGGACAAATGCGACTCCTGAGGATATGGAAGCAGGTTCGTTACTGGATGTATTGCTGAAATACTCTTTTGTTTATGCTACTATCTAGGTCTAGTTGGGATATTCAAGGTATAGCATGCCTACTCATAAGACGTTCGACAGCTCATGAGTCGTGGACCAGCAATCCTCACATCCTGTTGCACTGTTATTTTTGTACTTATTCAGGACGCTTGCTATCGTCATATATATCATCGGGGGATTCTTGACAGACGACTACGTCTTGTCCGTACGTTATACCAACTTTACGCATTGAAGTGATACTGATATCTCCTCAGACAGTGGCAGTTGTAGTGTTATTATCAGCAGACTTTTGGACATGTCGGGTAAGTGAACCTTCTGAGAGGAGGAAATCCCTTCGCTCAAGCCATTCCATTAGAATGTCTCGGGTAGGACGTTGGTAGGACTTAGATTTTGGAATTTTGTGAGTAAATTGGTACCCACCGGATACGTACTCACGATATTGCGACAGGTCGACGAGGATGGCTCAAGTCGCTGGATATTCGAGGCACGGGACGTGCGTATGAATCGCTTCACTTCCGTATAATCAAATTAACTTTATGAGAATAGCCATCCAGGCCTGCTAATCCCATCGATTCCAAGTAAGTACCCATCGGTCATCCTATAGACTGACTCTCAAACGTTTTATAGGATGTTTTGGGTGTGTACATTCGACGAAGTCAAACCCCGATGGTCCGAACAATAACTCAATCCCCCAGACCGCAATATACCTTTTCCCTGTGCTTTGGATTCTACTCTTTATTATCTCGATCCTCAAGCTCAATCTCTCGTACGCACACATACTGTTTCAGATACCCCTTTCTAACAGCTCTATCAGTTTTGTTCCCCTTGTGGCACTCGCTCTTATCTTCAACGTGACTACCTTTCGTACCTTGGCTAGTTCCTACGCTGATATCAAGCCTTTCTTCCACATAGATCACTAACGCCGTCGGCTTCACATATGCGGATCGAGACGCTAAAGCTCGATGGGCCAATAGCGTGGTTAGCGACAACTGGAATGTTGGATTTGGTGGCTTGGGCGGCCAAATCATGGGCTCGGTGGTCAAGCAAGGCGTGGGTCGTTTCTTCCGATAAGTTATCAGTATTCTTTAGCATGTATTTTGCGTAATCATATCTCGATACTCTTACGATGCGATGGGCATGAGCTTAGCGTGTAGGCGTACGACATTAAACAAACCGATGAATAAAGTAGAGCTAACGGGAGATACAATCCGTGAGCTTGGAAATCACGAACAAATAAAGAACGACTAGCAAGATGGTGGGTGAATGGTCGGTTACAATTGTTATGTGGATATGAGGGAGATGCACGGAAACCAGAGATGCAAACGAAGGAACGTAACGAGCAGAGCTAGCTGCCCAAATATCTTCCTTCCCCAACAATAGACTTGGAGAAGGTACCAATGACTGACAACCATAGTGTAGTCCATGGATTCAAGGAGACGAGACCTTTAAAATAAGGTAGCGAATGGGGATATATGGGCCAGATTATGAGGAGCGCGTCGGACCAGACCATAGTGACGCTTGCATTAGGGTTGGGACAGCCAAGATTCCAATTCCAGATATGAAAGCCAATAGTGAACCAAAGCCATAGAGTAGACCAAGAAGGGGGATTAGCTGCGATCGTGTACTTAATGTACGGCCGTTGGGCTCGTCCCAAGGTCATTCGGGTTCGTGTAACTAAAGTTGATGAACTGGTTTTGGATCGTTTGCGATATCTTGGAACCCTCTACGACTGAGTCGACGGGATCCTCTGCTGTGAATACCTCGTCCACATTGCTGCAGTCTACCGCAGATTTCTAATCGTGAACGTAAGCAAGCAAACCAACTAGGAAACGGACAACTACATACGACGTTCGGTTTGAAAGGGGGCTGGATCTGCTTTGCTCCGAGCTTCTTGAAGTCAACTAGAACAGGTGGTTCAGATTTGTTGTAATGAAAGTAGAGAAACACACATACTCGACTTAAAGAACGGATGTTTCCTGATTTCTTCCGCGCCTCTGGAACCAAGACGATCTTCTGGTTCACGGATCAATAATCGCGTGATGAGATTACGAGCATCCGAGCCCATTTCCTCTGGGAAACGGAGTGGGTCCTGCAAGCTGATTGGACCACGTCAGCTATTGTGTATGGGGAACTCGGGGGAATTCGCGCACATTTTACGATACATTTCGGATGTATTCTCTGGACAGATTTTTAGCAGGTGACAAGAATGAGCGGTGATATGAACTCACCATCGTAGAATGGCGGGAGACCAGCAAGCATCTCGTAGAGCAACACACTATTCACTAAGTCAGAAAGAAGACACAAGTAAAACAGATATTCAGTGACATACCCGAATGTCCACCAATCAACGGACATATCGTAGCCAATGTGCTTCAGGACTTCTGGGGCAAGGTACTCCGGAGTTCCACAGAACGTGTTGGTCTTATCAGACGAGGTCATATCAATCTTGCAAAGCCCGAAATCGCACAGTGCAAGATGGCCTGGGCAATTGTTAGAAACTATGTGTTTTTGTGATAGAAAACGCGGAGGGAGAACGCACCAGACATATCCAACCTAGAAGTAGATTCAGTCTCTTGATACTTGCAGCCAAATCGGGTGTGTACTTACAGGATGTTCTCGGGTTTGAGGTCACGATAGACGATGTTGAGAGAGTGGAGATGCTCGAGTGCAAGGAGCAGCTCGGCTGCATAGAATCGGGAACGTTCTTCGTCGAATTTTTGCTCTCTCTGTAAGTGGTGGAACAATTCTCCGCCGTTGACATATCTATCATCAATGTTCAGCGACAGTGATGGTCCAGATTCTACATTTAACTCACGAGAGCACCAAGTAGAGTTTACTCTCAGATTGGAAGCTCCACTTAAGAGGAACGATGAAAGGAGATGAAACTTTTGTCAAAACGAGGCGTTCGTGTAGTGTGTGCGTGACTTCTCCCTTCTCGGCAATCTATACGACAGATCATCGGTACGAGTCCTTGATGGGAGCTGTAGTACTCACGTGTGCTTTGCGAATGGTCTTGAGAGCATAGATACGTCCAGTGTCCCGCTTGCGGACCTGCATGACTTTGCCGAACGACCCACGCCCAATGACTTTGAGAAGTTCGAATGAATCAATTGTAAGCGACTGGCGCTGTAATTGGAATAAATCAGGAGACTATCTTGTGTCAAGTAAATGAAACTGACAACAGAAGGTCGGTACGTTATGCTGAGTTGGACTTGGCCCGTTCCTCCCACAATGTCGTACCATTGATCTACAACAGTCTGACAAGAGTTTCAGAGTTTATCGACATCAGAATAGATATTGATCGTACCAATTTATCGAAGTCGGGCTCAATTTTGATAGAACCCATGTATGGGTCGTTCTTGCCTGATTGACCAGCGATGGGTTCAGTACGAAGATAAATACGAATGGAAATGTCGGCAGTTCGCGAAATATCACTGTGAGTGGGAAAAGAGTGAGCATGGGCGCCCTGAGCATTAACGAATGAAAGGATGACACACAAGTGAGCATTGTACATCCAAACAGGAGACTGGATACTTCCTCCCAGAGGATCAATGAGCACCTGCATAGGATATGAGAGCCTGTAGACCTAACTAAATAGAGAGAATGTTCACCTCATTTACATCGAATTCAAGGATCACATAGGGCAGCCACCAGGACTGCTCTCGCTGTACGCTATCCCTAGGTTTATGTCCCGGTTTCGAGCGTTGAGATGCAATAGCGGATGCGGTGACGGAGGCGGCGACCTGAGCCTGCGTCGAGTTGACCATCTTTGCAATGGCATCTGGGAGTTTGACATTGGACGGGAGCGAAAGGTCGCGAGCAGCAGTAACCTGGATGGACAAGCGACCCGCAATGGGCAAATGAGGGAGCTCCGTTGGCTCTGGAGTCGTGGGCGGGTTGGTGGACGCCGGATCAGGCGTCTCAGAGCCAGCTGCCTTTGACTCTGGGAAGAAGAAGGTTATTAGCAACGGAATTCTGAAGAATAACATGAATAGTGAGCATACTCTTGAACATTTGGAGGAGGATTCGTGAATTAGAAAGGAACGGACGGGACCAAGATACACGACGGGCGGCGGTTAGCTTAATAAATTGACTGATCCTTGGATCAGAGGTGCGCTGGCGGTAACTTTGATTTGAACAGCTGTTAAGAGAGACTTCTTAATGGCAACTAATGCTTGGAGACAGGCCGAGTTGATGTCAATATGGCTCCCTTCGGGACAATTAGAACTGCCGTCGCGGCCATTGTCAAGCGACATCTACGGGGGAAATGCAGCGTCGCCAGTGCTGGCGCTATGGCCACTCAAATAGCGCTCGTATTGTCGAGAATTCGCTCAGGCTATCTCGTAGATGGTCTGAGTCTCCAGAAGGATGACCTGCAGACAATCATACGACGGATTCGGGATGATTATCCACTCGAAATAGCAGCCATATGGGAAACTGAGACGGAACAAGCTTTCTTTATAAATACAGTCTTACTGAACGCGAAGATGAAGGCCGGGAATTTCCCTCTCTGGGTGTCAGTTGCAACCCCCTCGCAGTTGGTAAGTCCCACCCCCACGGATGTCAGTTATTCGCCTGGATAAAACCTCTGCAGGTCCCTGAACCATGCTCGTTTCGGGCCTTGCTCAGCCAGATCACATTAGAACCCGGCTGTGTCAGTGCCGTTACAGCTAACAAGCCAACAGACATGGTCCCTTTGGCCGCTTGGTTACTGGACTACCCAGTCGCATACGTCGTCACAGATCCCAGTATTCCATTCTTGATGAATACTGCACTAGAGGTATACGACTGTTGGCTGGATTGGCGAGACGAATGGTAGCTGCTTCCCCGGGCGTAATTATACTCTGACACTTACGGCTCTCCTCTAAGCATCCCACTTTTAAAATTCTCTGTCCCTCAATCTTGCCGCGTCAGTGACCTTTCTCCAACCATCCTCGACACAATTCGGTCCCGGCTACTTCCAGACGTTATTGGTAAAGGGGAGCCTGTCATTTGCCAGTCCACCATAGCATTGGATCGAGTGGCGTTGTGACAAACGATCAAGAGATGATATGTCTTTCTCAAGGAGCACTTATGGGCCTCGGGAAGTAATCATTTATCGAGACCGATAGCACCGCGTGAGCAAACGGTCTCATACATGCGATTGAAGCCCTAGTTTCAATAACTCCACTATCATTCATTACTACTCGGTTGATCTCCATTACGATACTCCTCACCGATCCATCGCCCAAATATCGTCCTTAGGAAAGGCGACTTAATATCTGATACCTTATGACCACCCCGTTCCTTTTTTATCGAGATGAGATAACAATGCTATCTATTTGCCCAATTATCTGTGCTAAGCCCAGTGCTCGTAGCCGTTAGGGTGCGTAGTGCCCTGCCATACGTCCCCAGTCTGCTACCACCCGATCACACGCTCTGTATTCTATACTGTCATTTCCTACTCTTCTTCCACGATTTTCCGTGGACTTTGTTATGAGGGGTGTTGCTGGATGCGAAGGTGAAGGTTTCAAAAGATTTTGAACTAGCTTTTGCATCATGTCCGAGCGTGCTTGCCTAATCTTTCCAGCGATAAATGGAAGGATCAAGGGGAATGCTTCGACAGTATCTTCCGCATTCAAGATGCATGTACCAGTAGGCCGACCTTGTCTCTGAACCTCTTCAACCCTCCATTTCGTTTTCATACGAACGCCCAGGGGTGGATTGAGATAGATATCTGAGCCGCGTGATTGAGGAGTAAACTTGGTGGTCGTCCGAACATGGTGGTGAAAGATTTTCAATATCAAGATGTCTTCCACTATCTCCCAATCACCGCTTTTCCCTGGAATCCTGTTCACAGACGTGAGGAATGGGTTGAGTCTCGCGAGTCGCTCAAAATCTTGCAAGAACTGGATTGCCTGAGCATAGTGAAAGTCCGAGACAGTCCATATCAGTGAAACAGCTCGTGGTTGATTCCTACATTCGGTTTTCGACGTACTTTGTGTGAAGGTACATTTACCTCTTGTCTATGGACTATTACAGTCCGCATCGAGTTTGTCTTGCCTGGTATGACTATGGGATTCGACTTGTACAACGATACAGCAATTACCGTATGAACTGTAGGAAGGAAGGGTACGATAATGGTGGAATTCGCTCCAAACATTCCATGATATATAGCACTCGATCTAGGATTGCCCAGCCGTCTGCTACGGCCATTCTGGGTCGGGTTAAGCTTGCGCCTGGCGACTTCCGTCCCCAGCCATGGGTCTGAAGGCATCGCCAAGCAACTCCTCAGGGCATACCGGTGGACTTGGAATCCCTATTCTACAACGATTCCAGAACCCAGCAGGTATTTCCATTGTTGATATCCGTCATGGGTTGCGCCTGACCCGCATGTTTCTCTAGATTTCGAACGCTATTCGGTTTCGCGTTGGGCTTGTAAGATCTGTACGCGCGAAAGTCTGAAGCATGTCTTCTTGATGACACCAGAAATGGCCATTCATCATGAACGTTCAGCGTATCACCGCCACAACACCAGTGGGACACATTACCAACTCAAATCATTCTCCGAGGAACCGAACACCGCATGGGATGGACCGAGTCGCATCGATGATACATTTGCATGGCTGAGAGATAAGGAACAGATGGAGTATAATACGAGGAGAGAAGCAGCTTGGTTGGAGAACAACAAGGATTGGAACAATTACAACCCAGACGAGGATGAGTTTCTACACCCAAATAAACGAATAGCAGGCAGGCCGTACACAAGTAGAACACACCGGAAGCCCAGAGGAACGAAGAGGAAAGATATAGAGGATAACGATACCGTCAAGGTGATCCGGAGGGGGGTCGGATACTTTACCCATGATCCAGTTCCAAAACCAGAGGTTGATGTTGTGGCATGGTTGAAAGGTTCAAACCAAGCGTCGGGATTACATGAATCAGAGGTCACGCTGGGAGATTGGAGCCGCGGCCACGCATCATGGACACCCGGGTTGGAAGGTTGGTCAGTCTTCATTTTGCCCTCTTACCATTGATCAGTAGCAGAGGTGCCGCTGCCCATGAAAGTCACCGAAGATCTACTCCAGTTTGGGCTGGAATTTAGCCAACAAGTGGGCTTGGAGCCTAAAAAAACAGAGTTTATGCATCTGTTCCTTGAGGTAGGCCATGGTAGGCTTCGTGGATAGTTCAAGAACTCATGAACTTGGCAAAGCTCCCAACAGAGGAAAAAATTCAGCGCATAGAGCTGCTCGCCATGAAGTTGTCAGATCCATCGAAATGGAAAGAAGACCTTGACCAACCTCAATATTGGAAGTAAACCATCTACGGATCAAAGATTCGTCTCTGTACCCTTTTCTTTCTTCCAACCTTGCTTCAATCATCTGTATCAGGGCGCGATTGGATCCTGGCAATTCAACGGGTTAAGCCGAGTCGGGGCTGTGATCTATCCATGCTGTTTCTTTGGCCATCACTTTATTCTGTTGGTTCAATGCTGTACGAGATTTTGGCGATATGCATCTGTAGTACATTCTCTTGCAATGATGTAATGATAACATTAGAATAATGTATCCTTTCGCCACGTGAGTTCATTGCCGTTGTTAGAAAGGGGGAGTTTCTCACCTCGTCTCGTAAGTATTCCCCAATATCACTAAAGAGATTGTTTAGTCAATGCAGGAGCGACTGGAACAACGTACGCCTGATGAAACACAATGATTGCGGTTGGGTCTAGTTTCCTGGTATCTAACGTTGACCGCGCAGTGACTCCAAACCCCTAGGGGTCGTCAAAACTGCATTTTTGGCCAGATCAAAGAATCTCACCAGTGGTGTATCATTCATACTGAATACTACGACGCCTTGGTGCTCGGGAGTATCTTCTGTTATCCGTCCTAGGTGCGCCTTGACAATGTGATTGCCGTATAAAAATGGCATTTCGCCGTTGGGTTTGATCCAGATCTTCGAAGGGAACTGAGATATTTTGATAGATGAAACAAAAAACAATACCTTGTATTTTGCGTATTGCGCTAAATAGTCTAATGCGGTGATATGTAGCCTGAACTTGCCGCTCTTTGAAAATTTGCCAAAGCAAATGCCCAAAGAAACAAGATTCGGCCTAGCCACGGATGCTGCTAACCGCATAGCACTTTCCGGAACATAGTACACTCGATCTTTATGTAGCCTGAAGCAGTATACCTCATCTGGCCTGTCGATGAGATGCACCAAGTTTTTACCCTGGTGTCGATGGTCAGAGCCATTCAAGACAGAAAACCATGTAGATTTACAATATAGTTTGCAAGTTTTGTGAACAAGGTCTTGCTCTCTTCCTCCGTAAGAGGCCTCATTGCCGACGTCGTTGAGAGCGGCGAAATCCAAAGGACAAGAAGGGAGTGAATGAACATTTAGTTCGCCTTGCAGCATCTTGCCTCTCGCCTCTGCCGAGGCGACAACGAGCGACTGGTTTCGCCACTGATTATTGGATTAAAACCTCTTGCACCTACAGAGTATCTCTTTTGCCCTTCGGCGTTGTTTGGCCTCGCATCCAATGAATCCTGGCGGTAATTGTGCGGGCTCAGACTCCCAACCGTCGAGCAGCCATCATCAGCAGCAACGACGCTTTCACCTCTTGTAGGCCATTTCTTAACATTTTTGAAGTTATTGGCATGCTAATCCATGGCGTCTCTTGTTCAACTGAGCAGGCATGCATTCACCCAAAGCGAGGGACCTCTTCCATTGCCCATGGCTCAATATCCATGGGCATCCTCCTCGTCAACCTGGAGAGATGTAAACCCTGAAGAGTCGGTCGTTTATATTACAGCCCTTCTATGGAACAAGTTAACGCTGACCACTTCGTCTGTAGCCTTGAGCATGTCTCACGCAGTGCCCCTCCAAGTGCAATCGCGGACTTGAATGCATTTACTCAAATTCCCGGTCCAAGGATCACCGACTCAGTTTCACAGTCTATACGAATGCCCGATATTGGTCACCCGACCCGACAGTCGTCGCCCGCTTCCTCCTCCTCTTCCCCTCCCAGAGAGTTTAACACGTATGTATCCCTCTAACCAATTCCGAATTGAGAATCTTATCTTTCTCAATCTTATTATAGAGAGCTTCCCTTGTATCCACTCGCGCTTTTGCATTCGCGACAAATGTAGTATGATTTTCTCTCTATAAATCCGCTTTTAGTAACATTTTTCCAGGTCCTCTTCAACCTCCTCGGATCAGAACTTCGATTTTCATACTACAGAATCATCCCCGGCGTCCCAACTGCTTCATTTCGACAGGCCTCCCAACCCTAAACAGCGCTCCATGGCCAAAGACTCAATACTTGCGCGACAAATACACTTATCAGCCCTAGATATGCAAGTCGCGGCCGCGCATGCCGCTGTTATAGCGGCGCAGGAACGCCACCGCTCGCTCCTGGCACAGCGTGCAAACCTTCGAGCACAAATATGCCGAGATAAAAACCGACTTCAGCCCGCTTTGTATCTGCCCGTCGAAACTCTTGCCGAAATCTTCGCTTATTGTGTAGCAGAGGATACTCACGCTATATGGAAACTCTCCTCAGTGTGTGTTGATTGGAGAATTGCAGCACTAGAATATCCGCGCCTATGGTGTCGCATTATTGTTCCCACACATCTGCCTATACCCGACCAAGTACGCATCACGCGTTTGTGGGTAGAGAGGACCAGCACTGTAGAGGGACTGGACATACGATACCGCGCCGTGGAGGACACGACCCGGTATTCTACAGCCACATTTGAAGAGATAATGTCGACCTTGGCCGCTCATGTTGCCAGGTGGCGGCATTTTGATCTCGAGACGAACCTGGACGATTGCGTACACATATGCATCCGTCTCGCCTCCGGATCAGCCCCCAACTTGGAAACTTTCCTTGTGCGAGAATCAGACGCTCCTGCTGCAAGGCGGAACAGGCGATTGTTACCTTGCAAGACCCTCACCTTGGGACCAGCTCCAAACATCAAACATGTCGCTCTGTATACCTCTGCATGGCCAACAGCGACCTTTTTGTCTGGGCTTACGACGTTAACTCTAGTGTCTGGACGTATGAAGAGGATGGTAGACCTCTGGGGTGTTTTGGATGGATGTCCGGACCTGGAGAGACTTACGTTGCGACTACCTGTCGATCACGACTTTGACCCTCCTGGCCGAGGCAGAATTACACCGCTGAAACTTGGAAGGCTGCACTCACTGTCAGGCAACGTCGTCGTATTAGCCCTCCTACCCTACCTTCTCGTCCCGCTTTTGGAAGTGCTCCAAATGAACGACGTGGATGCGTTCATGCTCATGAGGACTCTCAACGTCCTTGACCTTCGGTCGAATCCTCCACTCCACACCTTAAGACTTCGCAATTGCCGCCTTGTGTCAGGCACGACCGGTCTCTCACTGAAATCCATCAAACGTCTCGAGTTCTACGATTCAGAAGTAGACGACAACTTCTTCCTTTCGCTCTCGATGCCCACTGCGGGTACCTCGTCTTGGATTAGGCCATACCGAACGTGGGCACTACCCTCCTTGGAGATGGTTGTACTCCGTAGGGCTCATTATGTGCGAGAAGAGGCACTGCGGAGACTCGTGGAGGCTAGGAATCCTACCACACCGAATGCAATGTGCCCTGGAGGGGCGCCTGCGGTGGGGCTTCCGGCTCGAATAAAAATGGTTGATGTGCGTGATTGTAGGCGAGTACGACCACAGTTCGCAGAATGGATCCAGGAGAGACTGGGGAGAGTCTCAGATCGGTTCCATATCCCTTGTTCCGCCTCAGGCGAACATAGTTGCGCTAGTACCGCATACCGGCCCCTAGGCGCCGGGGCGGATTCAAGCGCGTTACTCTCTACGAATATTGTGCATTTACATCTCACAAACGATGATGAGAGCTCCCAGGACCAAGACGAAGAGCTTATTGTGCAATTGGAGTCTGATGCTACATGAAACAAAGAAAATTAAGTTGTTTCCTTGATCGTTTGTTCCAAAACCCTTGCAGATTCCTCTGCGACTTTAATTAATGGCGCTGCTACCGGTCTTTTGTCTACATTCTCCAATTCTTCATGTCCATTTTTTAGCCCCATTTCGTTGCACATCTTGTTGGTCGTTTCAGAATATTTATGACAACGTAATAGAGCTGCTCTGTTTTTGTGATGATATATACTGAATGAGACGAGAATAGGGCCTCCTAACAGTTGATGTCTCAGGATGGTCTGGCTGTGAACCATTGGACGAGGCCGTCATTGTCACCGCTGTAAAAGATGAGGAATAATACTTGGAGTTTTGAGATAAAGTCGCTCACACAATCAATGGACACTCCTTTCTGGAGATGTCCCCAATACTGAGGCTCGCAATACTTGTCTTTAAAATACTCAATAGTCTGTTACAGAATTTATTGGGAGCAAACCTCAAGTCGAGCAAGAATATGGTTTGTGTCCACTTTTCGAGTGTCCCATAATCGAACACACCCTATTAAGCTACTGATGAGTAATTTGGGAAGCTAAATTTCAAAGGACCTACCATCGCCCCCTCCAGATATAAGTCCAAGACCTCCATAGTATCCAGAGCCTTCGATCCATTGCATCCCCGTAATTCCATGTTCAGGGTATTTGCAAAGGACTCTACAACAACGAGAAACATTGCCCCGAAGGTCCATTGCGGGTCTTCGTGTTCGTGCTACCTTCGGGGTTTCATGCTTCAGTCGCATCAATGGCTCTGATGCCAAGAATCTTGAGTCAAATATGTCAATAAAATCGTCGTCTCGTGCCACGGCAATATACGTTCCACAGGGACTCCACGCAAGGGAAACGACTGCGCCTGCCTCATCGCTCCTGTCAGAGCTTGAGAATCTGGGTAGTTCAACACTACCAATGAGGGTTGGACTTTGCTTTTTTCGCGTAAACTTTCCTGCCTGGTCTGAAATGGAGTATAGCGACAATGTATGCGTCGCACTGATACTCCTTTGATCACACTGTATGCAATTTATCTTCGAACTGTCGCATTTTCTTGTCAATGAAGCAATGATGTCACCTTTAATTGAATGAGAATATGCTTCATTGCATAAACGTTCCTCACCTTGTGGATTTACCGCAAGCTGCTCGACCTCGTCCTGTGAGTTGGTATACTTCCTATCCGCTACATCACCGTTTGGGTGAATTAGGAACCCTGTTTGAACACCGGCTGTTAAGCCATTTCTAGCTTCCACGGTTTCGGTGCCGCCAAATACAACAGTTTCAGTACGATTGAGACCCCAGCAGAGGGAAGACACTTGTCGGCCAGGTTTTTTATCGATGTGACGTAGTACACTTTCCTTTGTATAGCATTCGATGTGGATTTTGCTGCATAGGTCCTCAGTTCAGCCAGAACCTTGACCATAGTAAAGCACACACACCCTGCGCCGTCTGAAACTGCAAAGGTGGACATTTGGGTTTGCCTTGTTCCCCAGTGATTTTTCGAGGGGCAGAAGCGAATGTGATGCGGCCGAGCATTAAAGTACTTCGTGACTGAAGCGTCATGAGACATTGAAAAGTAATGGAAAATTCATGCTTACTGGTGGTATCAGAGTCGTTGTCAGTGAAACGTGTAACACACAAGCCCGCTGACAGACTCTCAACGAGGTTCCATCCGAGTATAGTGAAGTCATTCCCCGAGGTCAACAACTTTTTAGGTCTGGTAATGGAATGGAATCAAGATTTCTTAGGGATCATCAAAGTTTACATCATACCTCGCTGGATCAAACTGAACATCGAATACGCTCTCAAAGATTAGATGACCTTCGGAAGACTGGTCCATTTCGTATTCCATAGAGAACTGGCTTTGGACATGTGCAGGTGACATGATTGGTAGCATTTCGACTGTAAGCCAGTCAGTTTGCAATCATCTCTGGGGTCGAAACCTCACACTTGTTACTGTCCAGAGATAGAACAATGAATCCCTCACGGTTTGCAGCCGAGGCATTTACTTTTATTAGGTCAGAAATTGTATTGGTATTAGGCACAATTTACTTACTCGCCTCAGTCATTACACCGTTCGTATTTGCAGCTATGGCAGCAATATTTCCACATTGCGAAATGACGTTGGTCGAGCCTTTACTGTAGTTGAAGTAGAGAGAGCGGAATAAATGGGCTGTGGACCTACCGCCTAGTCGTAAACCAGGAAATCGCATGTTTGTGCCCTCTAAACGACTGAAAACGGTTGGGAGATTTGATGGACTTCTAATTGATGTCCGTATATGGCGTTGTACTAACGGCTCATGAGTTACACCCTTGATTTGCATTGAAGTAGCCAACTGATTCCCATTCAGCCCAGGGAGAGATGGAATTCGTCGTCCACATGTTACTATTGGCAGAACACTGTACACAAGTGTTGACTTTTGCCATTGGTTGATGGCGCGATCAACGAAGTCAAGTCCGCTTAATCGAGGAAGAACCTGAGATTCGTCGCTATCGAGGTCGTTTCCTTCATATGAAGAATGGAGGACTCTGGGTCCCCCAGATCCAAGTGGGTATCCTACTAAGGAACGCGATCTCCTCCTTTTGGAGGGAGACTCTTGGTTCGACTTGAAAGCAAGATTGTGTCAGTCAGATATAGAAGGATTAAGAGCAGAGCCGTACTGTATCTGGTTCATAGGGCCTTTTGGCGGAACGAACCAGGTAAGTCGTCTCCTTCACTTTTGAGGGCGTGTAAGTCAAGATACCAGACTCCTCGTCACTACTGATGCAGATAGGATCATTTGGTTCTCCGGCTTGGTCGAATTGGAAGTCCATTGCTTTCGTGGAGTGTCCTAATCGTCTCTTATCCACCAGTTAGCATGAAATCGCATAGTATTCTGTCAAAGGATATTAATAGCAGTGCTCGACTACGTGTTTCAAGCGGCGCAATGCTGTGGTAAGGTCTACGATACACCTTGAACCCAACGATGTCCAGGCCAGCGCCTCCTCCGATTTATACCCAACTCTCAGAGGTCCCTGCGATACAATTACTAATAGTTCCTTCAAGTAATTCGATACAATTCCAGAATGGCTATCTGGGCGTGGATGAGACAAGCTCAGTAGAAGGAGAAGTGCATGTAAAAGGCGCTCTGCCAGGCATGTGGAATCGACTGTGAGCGGCAGCAAAGTATCAAAGTATACATAAAGCATCCTAATAGCGCTTTTCAGAACAATAGCTTTGGTTAGTGTCGAACGTAACGGGATCGACACTGTCCAACTTGCTAGCCACACACTGGATTTGTTCAGCGCGTTGCCTTTGTCGGCTCCTGGGACATCTTCGAACCCTTCATCATCTCCTCCAACGACATCTCATTTCTCTATTCTATTATTGAGTGATACACCTCAGCCAGTTAGGTATGCAGAGATTTTGCATCCGCTTACGAAGCCTAAGCCTAAGCCTAATTTATATACAAAGGACACCTTATTCCTCTTTATCTCATCAGCTTATAGCAACTCTATACCCTTCGGATCACTCAAAACAGCCCCTTGTAACGGCTCAAGATATTGATATCAAGCGCTATTCACCAGATGACCGATCACTAATCCCCTTGATCCCCCGGACGTACACAATGGACTCTCCCAGTAGGATTGAAATCCAGGTGTCCAGACTGAGCTATAGATTAGGAGAGATCATCCCAGTTTATGTCACAATTCCAGTGCCCAATATGGAACGCATCGCACAGTCAAGGATTCGCCTTCGCAATATCAAGGTGGAACTCGTTCGGACTACAAAATTGGTCTCTCACGAAAGTTCAAGCCATTCAGAAAACACTGGGTCGGCGTCAGCGTCTGTTTCTACTTGTGGGACCGATCATGCCACATCTGAAACAAGACCCTTCAACGGGGAACCTTCATTACCTTCGACATCAGCTTCACTTGAAAGAAATAATGTTGATGGAGATACCATTGAGGCTCTCACACCATTCGAATCCCCAAACGAATTCCGTACGGCTGTGATGAGGTCTGGAGCCTCTGCACGATTCCATTCCTCTCGCCCGGTACGGGTACGACTGCTTATTCGCGCCTCAGAGCTGCCTTCCAGCCCCGTTCAGGTTGCCTCTGATGCGTCTTCTGGTCCCAATGGGGCTTACGACTGCACAATCACCCAACACACGACCTTGCATTCCGTCGAGTTTTCTCTAGAAGTATCAGTAAACTTCCTGAATCAAAACACAGAACGAAATATTACTCATGGCTCACCCGTCCAACAAGTGGCCAAGGTCGCAATCCCTATCACGTTGCTGCCCCCTTTGGCAAGAAAAGGTGAACAAACAGGTGACATCGATATAGAGCGTGCATATCACAAGAAGTTCGACAAGCCCCCAACACAAACAAACCGGATGGTAGAGGCGGACTTAGGACCACCTGGTCCGAGTGTTTCCGGAGCGCCACCTCCATTCGAAGAGCGAGACGCGCCGCCACCACCATTTGCACAATCTGATCCCCAGTATATGCAAGCAGGATCCTCTAGACTACCAACTTTCTTAGAGTCTGAAGCTCACTATGTTGTTCCAATGTCTGGCCCTTCCAATGTTCAACATTCACCGTATGGAGGATATACGCCAAGCGAAGTTCCACATAGCTCTCAGCAAGCTAGTGCCGCTGAGGACCCTGATGGCATCCTTGAGCGCGAAGGAGAAGGAAGATTGTTCGGCTTTAGACCTGAAGAACAGTTCGATGGTTTAGAGGCGTCCTTTGGGAGTGGTGCGGAGCCACCACCCGCCATTGAAAACGTACAGGAGGATACAGATGTCACCGCGCTAGCGGATCTAGTGGATCGCCCTGAGCGAGCACTCGAGGCTATCGGCAGAGGATTAGGTGTGGCAACTACGACTGACACTACATTCAGGGATCGAGAAGAAGATGAATTGGACCACCTTGAACATGCATTGCAACTGAACGATGTTGAAGCACCAGCTCCACCATTCACAGATGAACCTACCGACCCTCCTCCTGGGATTGATGTCGAGTATCGCACGTCGCCTCCCCCATTCCCTCCCCCTAGCCCAGATACCGCTCTCGTTAATGCCCAAGCGGCGCCTGTAGAGATGCCGCCATCCATCGAAGAGGTCGTACTCCACTCATCGATTCCAACACAAGAGATGGGTGGTCCCTCATCGCAGCCCCCTCCATATCTTAATGCAGCAGTAGCACCACAGGGCGACAGTCAACATCGCCCTCCTCCATATGTCGATCTGCGCTCTCACTCTCCTGCACCTCACTAATTATTGGCGCTATAGCCCCCTTGGACTTTCTTTCTTTCATGTAGCAATTATCTATTAGCCCTAAGCAATATTCGCCTTTCTATTCAATGTTCGTGGATTCAGAACATACGAAGGATAAAGAAAATGTCATTTATAAGCGTCAAGGCACGTTATGAAATGAAGTAAAAGGACTGCGTCATGAAGCAACGTATGTCAAAAGGGAGCGCCACGAAACCGATCTCGACGCCGCCAAATAGTTGGAAATGCAAGTAAATGGGAAGGTATTGGGTGGCCATCAAAAGTAAAGACCGATGTCTACGAATTCCTTTAAACAATCACGCATTTCTTGCTCTTGGATTTTCCTCGAGAAAGAAGGGCAGCGCGAGTGGCATATTGGAAGACTTCGCGGACACCTTCTCCTGTTCTGGCGGAGCATTCCAAGTAGTGACGAGCACCGATCTTCTGTCCAATTGCCATTCCCTAGACAGCAGTCAGCCAGTGAGTCATCTAGATAGGCGCTGGGATGTACCTCTTCAGGAGTCACAGGGCGCTGATTTGTCTTACGCAGCTCGTCGATTGTCTTTGGGTCGCGCCTGAGATCCTTTTTGCATCCTACGAGAATGATGGGAAGACCCGAGCAGAAGTGCATTACTTCGGCGATCCACTAGAAGGCGGAGCAGAGGGTTGAGAATAGCTAAGGGATGAACGACCGCTGAGACGAACCTTTTCTTGAACGTTATCCAGAGAATCAGGACTGTCGATAGCAAAGCAAATCAGGATGACGTGGGAATCTGGGTAGGAAAGTGGGCGAAGGCGGTCGTAATCTTCTTGTCCAGCGGTATCCCATAGAGCGAGTTCGACGTGTTTTCCGTCCACCTCAACATCTGCAACGTAGTTCTCGAATACGGTAGGAACATAAACCTAGAATGGGTAATATCAGCACAGGTGGAACGATTGATAGCGACGAGTAGGCCCGCGGTGCAGACAGCCCGATTCTAATGTAAACTGACATACCTCCGGGAATGTTCCCTTAGAAAATACGATCAAGAGACAGGTCTTGCCTGTGGTGTGTTGACGCCGACAAAGAGCGCACGCGTACGTGGAGCGCCAAAAAGCGATTGAGAGCGATGATTCAGAGGTTTTGGAGGTATTATGGAGCCAAAATCAGTAAAATGAACACCAGTCGTGCCAGTCGGGTTTCAGCAAGAAGCGCAGGGTATGGCGCGGTTTCAATAGATGAAAATAAGAGGTTAACAAAGGCAAATCAAATATCAGCGACCCATAAGAAGACATCCAAATGGTTTAGAACTGACCGCAAGCTCCGTCGCCGACAATGACGAGCTTTCTGCGAATTTCGGACATACTCGAAGCACAGGACGATGATTAAGAGCAACTGCTTGAGAGATGAGAATTAACGGAAGATGGGCTGGCGAAGAGCTCTAAGATGGAGCAGGTCCAAGTTGCAAACGGCCAAGAAGCTGTGTTTTCAAAGCCCGCCTGTCAGAGTTGTTGTTCCTGTTGAAAGCCGCTGCTGTTGGCTGGTTTTATTTTTTTGATCGAACATTTTCAAATAGACAGAGTTTTCCTTGTCTACGTTGACCAGCGCACACACCTGTGGAGTCGGAATGCTGCGCAACCGGATCCAGCGACTTGCATACAACCATCTTTCGCCAAGTCTCAATAAATTCCAAAGAATGTCGTCCACAAAATCCGGTTTTGATGCATTGGTACTTCCAGTACTTCCAAATGGCGAAATCACACAGTTGCCCTCAGCATACCCTTCTTCTCTCAATATCTCTTCTGTTTGGACCGCAACTAATGCTAAATCGACCAAAGCTCTCGAGAAAAGAATAATTCATCAAGAGAATGGACCTACACTTTCTCTTGTCGCTCTCGGTAAAGGTAGCACCAGCCAGAACGCGACCAGGGAAGCTACTCGACGAGCAGTGGGAGATGCAGTGAAAGCTGCCAAAGACGCTGGAGCACGCTCGATTGGTATTGTAGCTGATAATATATCAGATCACGATGCTGGTAGGCCCTCTCGTTTTACTCAGTTTGCACTCATCACATATGATCTCGATTGCAGCGGTGGCTTCCAACCTTGCCTTGTTCGAGTTCACTCTTCAAACAAAGGAAAGAGATCCAGTTCCATCTGTAAGCTGTGCTTCTAGCCAACCACGTTCGGAATCAGGATTACAATGGAACACGGGCGAGCTCTACGCACAAGGCCAAAACTTAGCCAGAGAAGTAAGTTATCTCCTATATCTATGATGCACGAATAACCATCCTCCGTAGCTCATGGAAGTACGTCCTCAACGCCACTGCCTCTAGCGAGGGTCGCTCATATCCTATTCTTCTCAGCTTCCTGCCAATATGCTTACGCCAACGGCAAGTATCTCGAGTACTACCCAATAAACCGCAGTAACATCGAAATAGATATTCTGCGAAAGGGTGGTAAAGGAGTTTGAAGGGCTCGACAAGGTCGAAATACACGTACACGATGAAGGTGGCGTATTTTCCCTCATACGTCTATTATACTTTATCATTTACTCTCTAAAATAGCATGGGCATCGGAAAAGAGCATGGTGAGCTGTTGGAGAGCACAGGTTGGAAGCTTGGTTGACATTAGTCTAGAGAACATTCCTTTCTGTCACCCAGGGAACAGCAGAACCGGCTAAGTTCCTGGAAATGTACGTTCTTATATATCTATGTGGTGATGTACTAATCGGTTCCATAGTCATTATAAAGGAGCGTCGAACCCAGATGCCCGTCCTCTAGGCCTCGTTGGAAAGGGTAAATGGTTGATATTGTGGCGCACCAAATTCCTAACAGACAATTAGGTATCACATTTGACAGTGGAGGAATATCTCTTAAGCCAGGCGCTGTACGTACGACAGCGCCTTCCCTCCAGATTATACGCTGATTACCAAATCAGGGGATGAAGCTCATGAGGGGTGATATGGGTGGAGCAGCAACCGTTGTCTCGGCTCTTCTCACCATTGTGAAACTCGGTTTGCCTATTAATGTTGTGTTAGCGGCGCCTCTCACAGAGAATATGCCGGGAGGAAGAGCTACCAAACCTGGTGATGTGTATGATCAGATCCCCAGTGCTTGGTTCTATTCTCACAGCTTCTTTTCTATCCAGTTTCGTGGCAATGAACGGGAAGACGTGAGTGAAGATGATTTAATGACCGATTTTATCTCATACCTTGATTTAAGCGTTGAAGTGGATAATACGGATGCGGAAGGTCGCCGTATGTTATTATTTCTTTTATCTTGCTTTCCCTGGCTGATGAGATGACCCAGTTGTCCTTGCCGGTAACGTCTTCCATCTGGCGTGTGATAATCGCACTCATCTGCGTGTCATCAAGATGCATTGACCTATGTTTCCCGAGAGTTCAAGCCTCACACCTTGATTGACGTCGCCACTTTGACCGGGTACGTGCCGTAATGACCATTCGCACATCGACTCATTCTGTGCCCTTAGAGCAATACAAATCGCACTTGGGGAAATTTTCACGGGCGTGTTTTCGGTATGTTTATCCTAAGGGAGCGGGTCAAATGATTGACTGTAATAAAGACAACCGACAGTCTCTGGAGCACTTTGCATGCAGCTGGCGAAGCAGAATACGATCGTTTCTGGCGAATGCCTTTGGACGAAGACTTTGGACCACAGATTTACAAAGGTACAAGAGTCACATGCGCTCCCAATACCGATATCTTATATGCATGGACTATAGGCATGGCAGACTTAATAAATACCGGTGGTAGGCCAGGAGGGAGCTGCACTGCTGCGCTCTTCTTGAAAGTAGGTTGTGATTGCTTACTATTACTGACAATAGCTCATGGGTTGGCGTAGGCATTCGTCGATGGGATTGAAGGAAAGGACGGGAAGGCACCTGAGGTGGAGTGGGCGCATATTGACATTGCTGGAACGATGGAGGTGCGAATTATTCTAGCTATCACATGTCACGGTTTCCTCGTTGTTAATATTCTCTCACAGGCGACAAGGGCCGGCCCTTATCAAAAGCCTGGAATGACAGGAAGAGGTGTTAGGTACGTTCAAAACCGAAATTGGGTCAAAATAAATGCTAAGATGTGATTTGTACGGATAGGGGGCTTGTCGAGTTTGCCAGGAGATTATCTCAAAATCAGTCATAATGTTCCATCATCGAACAAGAAGAAAAACACTCTTTATTGGCTATTGTAGGGTATATTAGCTACGACAGTGAGCACTAAAGGCCATATACTAGCATTGTTGACCATAGCATTCGGTCAACGCCTATAGAACATTGCGATCGCTTCACAAGTCTTGCAGCCACAGAAATCGTGATCCTCATCATACTCTCCTTCCTCGGGCACTTCATCATAAGCGTCTTCATCGTATGCTTCTTCTTCCGCCATGTCCATGAGGTCTTGAGCAAGGTCTCGATAAAGCATTGCGGGTGGAGCAACGACACCACGACATGGATTGCATCTATCCATGAGCAAGTGCGTCGGTGTAGGGAATTGTGTATTACAGGACTTGCAACGCGTCTGGCGACGAGATCTAAACGGCCTCGGTACGAACGGAAACGTGAGCTGGTCCTTGCCCTTCGCGACCCAAAGGTCACGGGCGTTTAGAATACTATCACGAGCGAATTTGCGTTAGGATACTCAATTAGTGGGCACATTTCGTAACATCAACTGACGCTGCGTCGTATCCCTCAGGACTTCCATGTTTTCTCCACGCCACACGCTCTATTGCTCTCATGTTGTAGAGATGCATCGTACCGGCGAGTCCTCTGGCCCTCTTCTCCTCCATAAACGTGAGACCAGAGTTGGTCACTTCTTCGGCGGTGAGCTAGTGAATTTTCTAGTCAATACATTTCATCTTGTTTTCATACGGGTTGAGTTTACTATTCCGAACGACGGGAGACTAACAACCTGCAGCGCTATAGTCTAGCAGGAAAGCCAATGGGGAGGGTATGGATGAGGTGGGATGATAGGGTAACAGAAACATACAAAGAAGACAGTCTAGACTCACATGGAACAGCTTTTGGGCATTTCCCTTGGTGATTTGGAGATCAGAAGGAATATCGCTCGTCCTCCACTGTGATTCCGGCTTCGGCTCCGGAATCGGTCTCGCGTCCACCAACTTCTTCTTTTGTGGACTCTTTCTCTTCGACGGAGAACCGCTCGCAGATTTCGAAGGGGACGCGAACGCGGATTGGGGTTGGGCCGCACCTGCTCCGGCGATTACTTGAATGGCACTTCTTCGAGCTTCTTGTGGTATAGAGTACTCACCAGAATTTATTTTACGGCGTTTGGGAGAGGTTTGTCTGTCAAATAGGTCCAATGTTGTCAGTCCCCCCCTTTGTTCTTCGGAGGTTAACTGCAAAGATGCAGATGGAGATAGGCACACCTTGTGTCCTTATCAAGTGCATTCAAAGCTGCCAGGAGCTTTCCTGGCTTACTGAAAGTGGGTGTTTCACTTTTGAGGCTCAGAGGCCCAGAGGTCGTGATCGGTTGCATTTTCGTAGGTGTTGAATCTCGCGAACTCGCAATTACTTTTCTCCTGTATGAGATTTCAGTCAGCCCGGAGCTCTAAAGATCAAAGGTGATACACAGAACGGAATACCACCAAAAGCCCGGTGACAGAGGTGACCCATCGCCGGTCAAATCAGATAAATGAATCATATATGACATAAAGAGTACGAGAGAGTGAGAGTAGAGGCCGAGCCAGGGAGGGAAATAAGTGAAACACGCACGTCGAGATTCTCCTCTCGGTGGCACTCGCCATTTTTGCCATCTCCGCGTCACTGTCAGAGTCCTTATCCGACTGTTTATAAGACGATCCACCGTCTGAAGAGGTCGAGCGAGCTCGTTTGTGCTTGGGCATCGGGAGACGGGGGAAGGTCAAGTGACGACGCTTTTCTTTTCGACTGGCCGTGCGCTAGCCAAGTGCAGTGGCTAGCCTAAGCTCCATACGGAATCGGTGGATCGACCGTTCAGGGATGGCGTTCTCGTCGGAAGGAGAAAAAAAAATACATATTATCGACCTGGAATATTACAGACATGAGCAAGAAATAAAATACATACAAGCGAAACCCGTCAACGAGGAGAGAAATTTCAGGATGAGAACAAAGATGTGAACCAGGAGAGTCTGCTCTTGGACATGACTTCTTCGTACTCGTCTTCCCAGAAGAAAAGAATGCTCCCGTCCCGAGTGGTCACCTCACACTGGTCGCCGTCCCAGGAGTCGACGGTCACTTCCTTTCCTTCAGCACCCATCGCTTGTTTCCAATCACCAATGAAGGTACTACCCCTCTTCCCCTCGATCATTGAGAATGTGGAGACAGAAGGTTGCATGGCTGGCGAAAAGATGATCTTGCCGTCGTATATCGTGTGTAGGACCAGGCCAACAAACGAACGAGGGAGAAAAATTCGAATTCGACCATCGTGCGTGTATGCATTGATCTTGACTGGTCGTCTTCCCTTCGAACACTGTAAGAGAGGGAAAAGGGAATTCGTCAACACCAAACATGCGAGCATTCCGGGTTGGAGAAAAGAAGAAGAAAAGGAATACCGTACCAGTCTCAGTATTATGTCCCCGTCTCTTGTATATAGATCAAGCGTCGTATGTTTCGACTGTTTCTCTGTCACTGGAGTGGCGATAGAATTCGTGATCCACACGTCTGCATGAATCCGACCATCTCTCGTATGCAACGTCAGATTTGGGATCTCCCTCTTCTGTTTTTCCTCCTCCTTCACTTCCCCCTTCTTCTTCTTCTGGTTGTCCCACCAAGATGTGCTCGCCAACGGCCGTTCTTTATCAGGATCATCCCCAAGAAGTGCGGTGGGTACGACGAGATCGGGGTCAATATTCCATTTACCCTGGATGGACCCATCCCGTCGAAAGACGTGAACGAGGTTCGAAGGGGCCGGTGGAGAGTTGATCCCACCACTCGTAGACGGCCCAGCGGCCGCAGACGACGATCCGGTTGTGGCTTGTTCATAATTTGGGAGCTCGACTTCTGCTAATGAGGGTGACTCTGTCATCATCATGGTTTTCATATCGTTAGCGGCTGTGGCTGCAGGAGAATCAACACCATTTGACGTCTTTTCTTGAACAATCATTTCCGAACGTGGTTTGATGGAGATTGGTATAGAGGAAAGTGCCGGTGATTGAGTAGATAAATGACTGTTGCTGTTGTGTAGATTATGAAAATCGTGTCGAAATCGGAGTGCGGCTGACAAGGTAAGGACAGCGCAGATGGCGGAGACTGGGAATGAGAGGGAAAGTCCGAGTCGATCGACGAATACGTTGAATCTCGGAATCCGGCCAAAGAGCGTCTTCTTCGGAGGGTTAGAGGGCAGAGATGACGAGAGGAGGTTGAGCAACTTCACACCAGGCCTCTTTTCAGTTGTCTGTGGCGTCGTTGACAGCGGTCTATGAGTCGATAGATCACTTGTCGAGAGGTTCGTTAATGGGAGTGGATCACTGGTCTTGATGGAATCCGAAGAAGAGATTGGTCGAGCTGTAATACGATTACTATTATTGTTCCCGTTGGACGTGGATAACAAATGACGACTGGAAGTCTCCGTAGTAATGTTATTGGTACGACTTATCCCAAGGATGTTATCGTCTTTATTGTTGTAAGACGGCCAAATGCGACTGAGGGGTGTCGAGGGTGGAACCGTCTCGCTGAACGGCCGTAGTCGACGGTGACCGTGTCGAATGAGACGAGCGAGATTGGAGCAGGTAGAGGACGGCTGCTGCTGGAAAAGATTCCACATCTCCTCCGAAACAGCTCGCCTTTGGGTGTCTTTATGCAGTGGCCGATGTTACTGCGGCCACAGCTCTTCGCTCCTCGGTCAGAAGCATCAGGCTACGCAGACTGACCGATCAAGTGAGCAAACTGGAGTACTATTCTCAGAGGGAGAAAGGAGAGAAAGCGGCTGCGATTTGGGGGGGGGATTGGAGGCATTGAGGGTCTGCTGGCTGGGAGGAGACTAACCTTGGATTATCCAATGGTCAACTATGACAGCGGGAAATTCCAATAGTCGGCGAGATCGGATAGAACAGCGGATGAAGAGATACTGAATACGGCTAACGGGATGAACAAGAAAAGACCCGACTTTGCTTCATACTTGTGCCATGTCGAAATGGTAATGTCATGGTGCCGAAGAAGGCTAAAGGACCCCCCGCATGCGAAACATCGTTAAGTGTTCGAGTTGGTTATCTTTCAAGTTATCTCTCATTTATCTCTCCTGCCAAGTAACTTGCGCTGTCAATATGTCGGGCCCTTCCCCCCCCCTTGGAGTTATTACACAGGCTGGGAGGCGGATTATCGTTCTGCACCCGTACAAAACAAACGCTATCAATAAGGAATAGATATTGGAGCTGAGCTATGAAACGTCCCCTCGACGTCTGGGGTTCTGTAGATGGATCCACCCAACGACACGACGTGCCCGTATGGAACACTCTCAAACATACTTATGGGTATGATTTGAGAAGTATTAAGTAGATATACCATCAGTTATCTTATTTCGACGATTGAAAAACCAGTGGTTTTGAAGCGGGTAGGTTCTTCATTGTTCAGACCAAAACTCGCTCGGGGGACATCCAAATTGGTCCATCCATGCTCATGGTCTCGCTCGGTGTTTCACTAGTCCCATCAAGTAGTACCTTGCTACTATCACATTCTCTACTCAGCTCATTGATGCCTATATATCCAGGTGCACAGGTAGGAGGAGGGAGGAGGGGCAGCGGGGATAGGGGAGATCAGCGCGCGATGGGGCAGCCAGTTCAGCCACCTACAGAGAATCGGTGGCTTCCACCGACAGAAAATCCGCCAGGATTGTCTCTAATACGGACCGAACTCCCCTGCCGGTCGTTTGTCATCTATCAGCCCTTTCTCTTTCAACTCCCACTCTCCTCGAAATCTCAGAGCCCGCCGAACAATAAAGGGGCGGCGGATATCGGTCCTACGTCTCGAGAGAAAACACCAAAACACCAAATTCCAATTCGGAGAGGTCATAAAGCCCAAAGAGGCGCTGTTTCTTTGTGCGCATATATTACCTTTGCGCTTCCCGCATGAAGAGCCGTACATGCCGGCGCAAAGAATATGAGCAATGGCACTGCCGTAGCCAATTGGACGATGCAGAACACATCTTCCAAGTTTGGGGATTGGAGGCCTTGTCCTTCTATCTCCATCCACGCCAGGCTCGTTAGTCAGTTGGATCTCCCATTGAGAGCATTAACCCATGACCCGACGGCACAATAACCTTTCCTCGTCTTCTTAACCAATCCTTTCTCGTTCCCAATAAAAGGACAAGCAATAAAGTTGAATAAGAGTACGAAATTATACTAGCAGTTATGTCTAGCCAGTTATACAACACAACCATACTCACTGATGGGCATAACTGTAAAAGCTATGTGGGTATGAGTTCGTTGGGTTAGTCGAGAGAGAGAGAGAGAGGGGTAGCCCCCAAGCAATACAATAGCCCGCTCCCATTTTGAGATAGGTCAAAAGAAAAGGCGCGCACGACTGCCACTCACTCGACCGAAACAAAATCGCCTTCCCATCAAGGATGCGTCCCTGGTCGTTTCCATTTCGGGCCACTCGTCCGAGCGACAAGCCCTCCTCCTCCCCCTTCCTTTTCTTTTGCCTTTACAGTTACGTGTCTCTGTGTAAGTTCAGATATTGGGAGAATAGGGATCCGTAACGCAACGTCAGTGCCAGTGCCAGTGCCAGTGCCAAATGGCCCACGGAATACAGTCACCGTAGGCATATGCTCCCGACATTCGCTCACGTTTGCAGGATCAAACGATTAAGCATCCCCTTCTCCATCCTCCCCCTTTGTCACCACTGTTCATGTTTGAACGTGAACGTGAACGTGACCGGCAGTAGTAGTGGGGTGGGAAACCGTTTTGTGAAATGGGCTTGGGCTCTCCTGTGGCGTTGAGGCCATATGGCGATACCTAACCACGAGATCGTGGGTGGACCTTGAGGGGACTGAACAGGAAGAAGAGGGACGGCAGCAGTAGCAGCAGTAGTCGAATTTAGTGCGGAGAAGTGGTCAGGTCAGGGTCCCAACGTAAAGCAAGTGAGTAGGATAGTCCAAGTTAAAGTTCAGGGCGAGCCGTAATACCCCTCATATTTCTCCATCATGCATCATGATCGTCGGGGTGAGTATAACGCAGAACCAGAAAATGAAACCACCACAAGGCGTCCGGTTTCAACACATGGTCCCCAGTAAGCACGAGTTAAGATTTTTCGCGTTTTGTCAATATTGAACAATGATGTCCTCTATGGTTGATCATCATCTCGAGTAAAGTTATTGGGATAATAAACCCACCAGCTTACATACTTGGTTTTCTTTCTTTAAATTTGAGAAGAAAAGGGCTTATTGTGCCTTCCTTTCTTTCATTGTTCTTTTTTGCTGGCGTCTCGTTGTCCTGGAGGTGAGAAGCAGGCTGCGGGCTTGGACAAAGGCTTCCCTAGTCGGCCGTCAAAGGGGGCAGTCATTTGGACGAATCACAGACGACGTAGACGTACAAAAGGAAACAAAACCAGTCCAGAGCAATAACAACAAAAGAGCGAACGACGACGACGACGACAACGACGAAATGAGGTGGCTTGATTTGATGGAACCAGTTTGTTGTTGTCGTTCCTTTGCGTTTAGCTCGGTTTGGCAGTACTGGTGCATCCCCCCTTCTCTCTCTCAATCTCTTAATTCTGCTTCATATCCTAGAGTGAATAGGTTACACACTATCGATATCGATATGTCTTTTAGCTTATGGACCAACGTGTTAGGGTTCAGACTTACTGGTCGGGGTTTATGCAACTTCTGGTCGACATGACGATAATTTTGTCCAGATCCCATCTATTCTTTCTCCCTGTAGGTGTAATATGAAAGGTGGCAGTTGGGCGTAATGCAATGGATCCCTGCGGGGGTCCTAGAAGGGTCGAGTCCCGACGATGAAGTGGAACGCTGCTATACACACCCATGGGTGGAGTTGAGATAGGCCACCCGGATAGAATGAAAATAAAGACTGCATTCCGGGTGACGACAGGTTTAGTTGATCCTAATGATTGTCGCTAGCTCGTCTGCATCCGTCGAAGTCGGAGGGAAGAAAGATTGGCGATCCCGATCAACTTCATTGATCGTCTCTGATGAACCACTCACGTCTATATCCACGTATAATGGAGCGAATATCTCGATATTGCCGCTTTACCCGACCGACCGACTGGTGGTCAAGCAAGGTGAGCACATTTCGATGTAACTGTTACATAACCTAGTTATGGTTATCCCATCGTCACGCGAAAGAATCACGCAGAGTATAACGTATAACTCACCTCATGTGGTCCAATATTCTCATCCACCTCCGGCGTTCCAAGGTCGCCCTTTGCCCGACATCTGAAGAAGTTAGAAGCACTGGAAGTATACCTATTCCTGAGACGACCATGCCCACCTGTTGGTCATCTTTCTCACCTAAAACAGGACTTGAAAAAAGAAAAGGAGAGCAAACCAACAAGGACGAGAAGCAGCTAACAGCAGGGTGGGAGGCGTCAGCGGGTGGCGGTAATTTCCCTCCCCAACCCAACCCAAGAGAGTTGTATGTCCGACGGACTGGCTAACCCTTGCTTGTCATATCATATTTCGTATAGCCACCCTGGGCGATTCTAAACACAAATTCTTTTTCTGTTTCGAGCTTTCCCCGAGCGAAGCCATCTCTCGTCCACACGAGCTATCCCATGTCCCATTTCCCTCTCCAATCGTCTTGGACCACCTCTGACCACATGGTGGAATGGTCTCCTTCCAGTCTCATTCGCGTAGATACGTGCCGTGCGAAATGAAAGGAAGGCGTTATGGATCGATCGACTGAACGTTCGGTCGTTCGTTCGTTTCGGCTCGCTCGTTGGCGGCATGCGTACGTGCATACGCTGTCTGAAGACACGCTCAACATGCGTCCAAAGAGTCTCGACCATCCTCCCTCCCCATCATTTGCTTTGTTTTGCAAATCCTGGCTTTGGACACGATCCAACTCCAGAATTCGATGGTACCATTCTAGCCGGTCCTGTCAAGCGCCACGAATCAACCCCCCATGTATGCAATGAGACCAAGCTAATGGTTAGTGTCGGCACGTACGTACGAGACAAGCCAGATCAGATTGGTATGTTGGATCTGGTGTCCATCCTCCATCTATCCAGTTCAGCCGACGACTGGGGGAAGGGCGCAGGTCGTGACAGTTATTAGTACTAGCGGCTCATTAGGGTTATGGAGCCACTCACTCTATCCAGCTGAGACCGTTCTCTCCTCCTCCTCCTCCTCCTCCTCCTCCTCCTCCCTATGAGACTTATCGATTCGACATGGAGATGATAAAGAAGAAGGGTACCAAGGGCGACACGGGGGCTCAGCCGAAAGGGGAGCCTACCAGCATATTTTTCCAAATCTTTAGACAGACGGTCTTTCGCACAATGTAGAATATCCCCTGCTGAAAAGGATTACCTTTGGGTTGTTTACTTGTTCAGAGAGAAGGAGAGAGACTGAGAGAGAGAGAGGTGACCACATGCACAAACCAACGCCACGTGAAAATTGGACCGACGAATGTCTCCAAGACGATTATAGATTTCGCGAGAGAGAGAGGGACGAAGACAGAGGCAGAGACAGGGGGAATTATAACTTATGTGTTATGCGTTATGCGTTATCTGTTTTGGCAGAATAGGTCAGTTTGACTGATGGCAGCAACTAAGTCAAGCTAAGCTAATGGATATGTAGCCTCCATACGCGCAGACAGAAAATCGGAACCGAGGAGCCCCGAGCCCAATTAGTCGACCGTACCGACATCTTCGCCTTTAGGTCCTTCGAGAGAAAACGAAAAAAATCCAAATCAAATCAAATTGAAATCAAAAACATCTTGGCGTGAAATGTTACCTATTCGAAGAGGTCGGCAATATACCGACGGCAAACAAACCGACGAAACGGGAGCGTGATCTCTAATGGTCGAGGACCCAGCAAGTCAGTGTCTGAAACCGAGCATCGAATATCGAGCTCGTTTGAGGGTCAAACAGTTTCGTTTATTCCATCGATACAGTAAACTTGATACATACGTAATACCGCGGGTGGGACATAGAGATGTGTAGACTAGCGACCGATTCGGTAAAGGTCGGATTCTTAGTTAGCGAAAGAAAGGAAAAACGAAATGAGGGAAGGGGGGGAGAAGGGAGGAGGGAAAGGGGGTGTGATCTGCTGCAGGGACGATACGGTTAATGGGTCCAGGGTCGTCCGTCATGAGAGCGAGAGTGAACGAGCCTAGTATGGACTCGACGTACGCACGAGTCCCCTTCATTCAGGGCAAGACAGGACAGGACAAGACGAAACACAGAAAAAAAAAAGAGGAGGAAGAGGAAGAAGAAGAAGAGAAAAGGTTTCGTCTCACCTCGTGGAATCGCTTGGACATTCCATCAAGACGTAGTAATTGTCCTGAGAAACGAGAACACCAAATAACTCCCTCCCCTCTGCGCAAGCCACCAGTCTCTCTCCACGTTCTGTTTACGTTGAAAGGTGGATCCCCCATCCAAACTGGAAAAATATACCGGAGAATAACCCCCATCGTCGGGTAGATAAAACAACCCTCCAAATCAAAAGGGTCAATTTTACACTCTCCTCCCGAGGTCGCATCTATATCGGGTCAACGGCTTCATCACAACTGCATCTATCCATAGGATCATCCCAGTTCTTTTTGCGTGAATTAGAGACGAATCTGTCGTCCACTCTATGAGGGGGAGAGGGAGGGGGGATATTCACCGGCTGATGATGGATATTCCTAAAGATCGTCCTTACTGGTCGGCCTCTGCTTGTTCTCTAAGACGTTCTGCCGAGATTCATCGTTTCGATCGTCGTCGTCATCGTCGTCGTTAAGACAATAGATCCTTCTCTCGATCGTCGTAATGATACTTTGTCTACTTCTCGTGGGCATGGGATAGGATGGATGGATGAATGAATGCGCGCGCGCGCGCGCATAGGACGTATGGCTCTCATTACCGGGTATTATCGGATTGTTTCTTGCTATGGTGAACCAATCGAGCATTCTGTGCGTGTGAGCGAGCGAGCGAGGAAGAGATGTAGTCGCACCCCATCCATATCCATACACCTAATAACCTATACGTATTCTGCAGAATAACACGAGTCAAAGAGGGGGGGATTAATAGACAATGAAAGGGATGGAAGAAATCAGTTCGACCCTGTGCACAAACGAGTAAGCTCCCTCCCTTCCCCGACACCTACACTCTCCCTACCTCCACTCAGTTTCAGCATCATTCGTAGGGAGAAACAATGGGAAAAAAGTGGGGCAAAGGGGAGGGAGGCGAGAGGTTGGTTTAACAGGGAGAGAGAAAAGGAGTTTGTACTGGTACGTGCGGTGTATGTGTGTGTGCCGTACGCATTGAGTGGATCCAAGAATCGCCGATCATGATCCATGATAGATAAGGTGGATATATCTATTGTTCGTTAGGTTATTGGAGTTGTGGACATTGACTGGAATGAAACAAAAAAAGGTTCATCAGAAAAGAGAGAGAAAAAACCACAAACCAGCGAGGTTGATGCGGGCACCGCTCCATAGATACGTTATATGTATGTATCCCATCCCTCCCTCCCACCCTCATGCGGCTATCTACGCGGGTGCAGTCCAGCCAGTTTCCATCAAAGAGCTACATGAAAGGAAATTTAGTTAGGGGGGGGGAGGTATGCCAGACGCACCCCTTCAAACAGTTTGATCGGGCTCAGTCCAAGGGGGGAAACGAGTTAACGTTAACCTATTACACTCTAGGCGTAAGTAACGAAATGAACGGAATGAAGAGGCTGGAGAGAGAGAGGAAGAGAAACGAAGCGAGTTGGTTGAGATGGTACGGTACGTACGCGTGTGAGAACGCCGTCGGGTTCCTCGCGCCCTCGCGCCCTCATACAAACTGAGCCCAAACGAACAAATAAAAGGCTGGAAAATTGAAAAGGAAGAGGAAAGGAACGACGCCACCATGGAAGATGGGAAGGGGAGGCTCGTACCTGGTCTAGTCCAAAACGGTGGAAATTTCTTTGATGATCCTGAATCATTATCGTTATCATAATCATTGGATCATTGGATTGGGGTTGTAATGTAATGTATGTATGTATGTATGTGTGGATGGATGGATACTACTAGACTGGTTTGGGTAGGGGTACCGTACTCCTGTATCAGCCTTTAGACAACGTGACGATGACGACCAACAAGAACAAGAGAAGAGACAGAATGAACGGTGAAAAGAAGAAGAAGAATAAGAAGGTAGTAATTTGGTGGGTAGACGATGCTTACGAGTGGCTAGTTTGTCGTAAATGCAAGGCCAAGCGATGCGATGCGACGCTACTAGTCGAGACTGTCAAGAGGTGTCCATGTGGAGGCCGGGAGTATTGCTAGATGGATGCCGTAGGGATCATCATCAAAAACGTCGTCGTACTCCTACCCGGCGAAACCGCTCGCTCCCCCCCCCCCCTTCCCCTACCCCCTTTCAGGCCGAAATCACGGCAAAAGCGAAAAAGCGAAGAAAGCGAGGGGGAGCGAGAGAGACGCGAGTAAGAAAGAGGCGATGGCAGAGGCACTGTAACTGAGTAATAGACCTGTACTGTATGTATACTTTATAGTAATAATAAAGACTGAGACTGTGAGAGAGAGGGGGCGCAGATGTATCATGTGCAAGCCCACCATAGATTGTTATTTAACGGGTAGAATAACACAGCTTGTACGTACGTATGTACGTACGAGAGTTTAGCCGTGGACTTGCGTGTGTGTTTTCTCTCTCTTTCTAGTTGTGGTAGTATTAGTTGCACGGCCTTTGTCGAGTGTTCCTCGTCCTCGTCCATTACGCCTCGCTCGCTCGGTGGGTGGTGGGCTTGGCTCGACCTGACCTGACCTGACCTAGGTTTGTGCGAGATTGTCGCCCCTCTCTCTCCTTCCTCCTTCCTTCCTCGTGAAAGAAAAAAGACGAATAAGCAAACAATCAATCGAATTCGGAAGAAAGAGGAAAAGAATTAGAATTAGACGACGACGATCATCCGACCGCGGTGCCATCTGCTGCATCCTATTACCCACGCATATTACTCATATCACTTTTGTGGAGTAATTGGAGGAAGTGCGTTTTGTGTGGTAAGAAGATGAGCGTAATAAGTCCGAGTAATTTGCATGCAGTCCTCGCTCTCGCTCTCGTGGCGTTGCTAGCCCTTGCCTTGCCGCTTACCTGGTCTTGCCTTGTCTTGTCTTTGCCTGCTGCTACTTTAATCGACTACGTAAAAACCCCGGTGTGCGGTTCGGTTCGGTACGATTCGGTTCGGAATGGTCGGTATCTGTGATAAGCGGTTCGATCGGGGACGAACACTAAATCCTCGCTCCTCGTTTGTTTATTTGGTTTATTTTGTTTTGGCGAGAGGGTGTTTTTGTGTTTTGATGTCTGAGGGGCCTGTCGTGATCTGATGGGATGGATGGATGGTGACAAGCGTGGTAACCACCGACGAAAAGGATGAACCCATATCGCGTCCTGTCCTGTCCTGTCCTGTCTTGCCTCGCCTCGGCTGTGGACAGGGTTAAGCAAGATAGGGGATTTGGATTGATTTGATAGATACGATAGATAGATAGACAAACAGGCGAGATGGATTTGTCAAGATAGTGTACGTATCAACGTATGCGGTTAATGTGAAAAAGAGACTTTTATTTGCAAAAAAAAAAAAAGTGTAATGTGATGAGCGTATGAACAAAACAAGCGAAATAGACGAGGAGAGAGAGCGAGGAAAGAGTTAGTTACCTCGAGTAATAAAGGAGATTGTGTGACTGGGAACAGACGAGGACATCCTCGGGGACTCGACCCTCGACGCGTCCCGATATCCATCCATCCATCCATCCCTCGACAAAAGAAAAGAAAGAGAACCAGCAGCAAATCAGAGTCGGGGATCGACAAGGTAATTAAAACAAACACAAAAAGTAGACGATGGACCATGCGATCTCCAGACAAGACAAGACAAGGACGGGGAAAAAGAGAGAGAGACGCGCGAAGATATCGCGTACGAGTCTAGTCGAGGTGCGCGTGGCCTCAAGGGGGAAACACTCGTCCAGAGTACTGGTGCGAGACTAATTGGGGGGAGAGGGGGGCCGGTGTGAGGTTTACCTTACCTTACATCTTTAGCTCACTATCTTCCTGCACGAGAAGACTATTTGGTTTTTTGGAGGTTTGGACGGGTTTGACAGCGAAGGAAGGAAGGGAGGAGTCGAAGGGATTCCAATCCATCTAATTGGCAATGGGAAGGTTGTTGGATTCTTCTTCCTTCTTCGTTTTGCGACTAAAACACGAGTGCGTAATTGCGCTCATTATTCTCGTCGTTCTCTCGTCTTCGCAATCAATCTTCTGGGGGCGCATATGTAAGTAGCACGCACAAGGGCGCGGGGTTAGCGAGTGTGTATGAAAAGTGTATTATATTATATATATTGCAACCAAACTCGGTCAATGGGAGAAGAGAAGTGGGGGTTGGTGGTTGAGCAACTGGGCTGAAACAGGACTGCGAGTCTAAAACAAAAAGACGGCGTATTTGGGATAGAATAATATTAGATAATTATGGGGAGTATTCTTCCTGAACTGAATGGGGGGGCTCAATGCGCCATAGTCGTATAGAGTTCAGTCGCCAAGTCGCAGCGACAGGGCATCTCCAGGGTTAGGCTCGATTGGGAATCTGGTTCGGATTGAATGGAGACAAACGTGGCCATACTTGGAGTGAGAGAGTAACAGAGAGTAACAGAGTAAGGATTGCTAAGGTGTGAAGAGAGAGAGAAAGAGAGAGCTGCACTGGCTTATAAGTAATTGCACTTTGTCCAGTGCGAGAGAGCAGAGCCCAGTCCAATCCCAGTGCAGTGCGACTCCCACAGCAGCCACAGTCCACTACGCGCCCCCCCAAAGGAACTCCTGAGCCTCTTTAACCTTCGAGCTCACTCTCTCACCATCTCTCTCTCTCTCTCTCTCACTCTCTTTCTCCCACCCCCATCGAGCACGAGCACGAGCACGAGCACTACGCTGTCCACCACCCCCACCACTCCACCACCAGCACCACGACTGTGACCACCTGGGGGCCTAAAAGAGAGCGCACTTGTCGATCACCCTTGAGCCATTCTGCCATCTTCGTCTACAAAGGCTCGCAACGCGACGCGACGCCCCTTCTCTTTCTTTTTTGCTTGACAGGCCAGTCTTGCCTATCCTCCATTAGGGAACAAATCACCGGCCGTTTGGTGAACAAGAATCCCGTAAAAGAAAACAGAAAGCAAAAAAAAAAAAAACAAAGAAAAAAGACGCTGCTTCGCCCGCCGCGGTCCCGATTGACTACAAAGGTCAATTCAATCGCCCATTCAAAATCCAATCAATCAAACCGAATAAATAAATAAATTTGGAATTATTTTCCTCGTTTTGGGATATTCCCTTTTTTATTATTATATTTTGATTTGTTTTGAATGATGGCTTACCGCTTTCAAATCGAGGACATTCGGGTGGAGGCCACGGCAGGTGTCAACTGGAACGCTATGTACCTGAATAATTTGAAGAAGAAGCAGCAGCAGCAAGAGCCAGAGCAGTTCAAGTACAAGCAGCTCCCAAAGTTATATAACTCGGCTGTCGGTCACACATCCCTCGATAGCCTCAGCCTCCCTCGACTGCCCAACGACGACGAGCACGACGACGACGAGCACTCGTCTGCTACTCCCGCTTCTACTGTCCGTCTCGCTCGCAGTCTGAGAACAGCACCACTACCTCCTCCTCTTTCTTCTACTTCTACTTCTACTAGACGTTTCTACTCTCCTATTCCTACAGCTAATCTAAACAACACCAACACCATGATGCAACAACAGCAGCAGCAACACCCAGACGATCTCTACTCCCTCGACTCGTACCTCCTCGAGCAGCAATCCCTTCATCAACAACACACTCTCTATCAGCAGCAACAGCAGTATTATCAGCAGCAGCAACAGCAGCAACAACAACAGCACCATGGGCACCATCAGCCGCAATTGCAGCAGCAACAGCAACAACAGCAGCACCATCACGCTAGACAGCCTTCGTCGGCCAACGGCCACTTTCAGCCTGTCCACCGTCACCTCCCTTCTACTCGCTCCTACAGCTACCATCCCTACAGCTCAACGCCCGTCACCCCCGCAACCCCTTCCCCACCACCAACGAGCTATCTCGCTCCCTGGGATCTTCATACCGCTGCTGTAGCTGGAGGTGTCGGCTCTTACATGTTCGCCGACAGTACCTATGGTGCTCTGCTCGACTACGATTACTCGTCCAATGGGACGATCCATCCCTCTCAGCTCTCGCTCACCCTTGCTGCCGCGACGACTACTCCCAATAGCTGCTCCCCATTAGAGACTGGCTTGCATTCCTTTGGCGCTCACTCTCTTTATACGTCTCCAATCACTATCAATCCTACCACCATTTCTCCCTATTTGACCTATACTTCCAGCACCACCACCGCTCAGCAGCAGCAACTCCCGACTTGCATCGCTCCAGAGGCCCTCTATAGCCCTCACCCACCCATGACCCCTGTCTCTCCTCGTTCGCTCCAGGACTCTAGCTCCTCGGACAGCAGCAGCTCTCTCGACAGCGCCTCGAACCCATCTCAGTCGACACGAAGCTCGCCTACCCGTTTGGGACTAAGCATCCCGACCGCTTCGCTCGCCAACCCAATCAACAACGAGTCCTGGTTGAGCACCTCGGGTGGTGGTGCTGGTACCAAGTATACCGGTTCCTCTAACCCATCGTCGACGCTCTCTTCCCCCGTCGAATCCCTCTCGTCCCACGTCTCTTCCGATTTGGACAACGACAACGAGCCCTCGTTCGTCCCACCACCTTCGTTGAAGAAATCGACACAGTCGATGATGATGTCCGTTCGAGGCTCCAACAAGCGTGCGACCAGATCGGCCGGTCCAGAACCGGCTTGGGTCGATGCTGTCTCTGCGGAAGACGTCCGACGGATGGCAGAGGATGTCGCTGCTGCTAACGCCAACGCTAACGTTAACGCGACCGCTGCTTCTTCTCCTGTATCGCCGACCAGTGCTACTGCCGCCACGCTCACCGCCACTACGACTAGCGGTAGTGCGCCGGCTCGTCCGACCAACAGGCCGATCGCGTTTGCCTGTGTGTTCTGTCGTCATCGGAAGATTCAGTGCATTCGTCCAAAGACAGAGGTCGCTCCCGGCGAAAAGCCACCACCGTGCAAGTGAGTTGTTGTCCCTCTTCCCCCTTTCCCCTTCCACCCGGTGGAAAGGGTCCTTTAATGATCGACGAATATTGACGTTTTTACCCTCTTTTTCTTCTCTCTAGTCAATGCGAAAAGAGGAATCGATGCTGCGAGTACCCGCCCGCGGCGTTGAACCCACGCACGGTGCGACGACCGACTCGTCCGGCTGGAAGTGGACGTGACGAGTAGAGAGAGAGAAGATTTTAGATTCTTCTCTACCCTCGATTCGTCTGTCCCCCTCCTCCTCGCCGTTTGTCTTGCTGTCACCACTAGTGGAGACCGAGTCGATTTCGCCTCCCGTCGTGGGTTCTTTTTTCTTTGCGAGCGGTGTCTCTCCCTCCTCCCTTCCTCTCCTCCCTACTTGCTGCTCTCTCCCTCTCTCTCTCTAGCGTCGTCGTGCATCTTTCGTCTCAGCCGTCTGCAAACCTTGCGTCTTCTCACTCTCTCACTCTCACTCTCAAGAAGAACAAAAACAATACAACAACAACACGAGCGTTACAAGCTTCTGTCTATAATATGTCATTACCTCGCGCGCCATATCAACTTTTCTTTCTTTCTTCTTCAACCTTTTTCTTCGACCATCCCCCCCTTTTCTCTTGACTGCGGTTCACCACCGACGGTTATCCTGTCGCTTCTGGTTGGATATCTTATACTACGGATCCCCATCTCCAAGGCGGGACTGTGCGTGCCATATCCCGCTTTTGGAGTTGTGGCTGGCGTAATCGAGTCCACGGCGTGGACTCGCTAGCTATCTAGTAATCGAAACCTCTCCTCCCTCCGTCCCCTCTCAAGTCTCAACACCGCAAACATCCAACTTTTCCTTTTTCCTTTTGGATCCTATTGGGACTTCCCAAAGTCGTTCGTGTCTCCATCCACTTATACAACCCTTTTCGATTCTTTCTTTCTTTCTTCTTACGCCCTCCACACTTTACTGGACAACGAAAATCCAGTCGTACCATAGTCGTCGTCTCTCTACTCTACCCTATCACGCTTACTCAACGGACAAGCAAATACCCTCCTCTCTCACTCTCACTCTCTCTCGTTTTCTACTCGCTACACATTACGAATCCATTTTAGAATTGACGTCCCCTTTTTTTTCTCTTCCCTTTTCGCCACCGCCACCGCCGCCGTCGACCTCGACCTCGACCCCGACCTGACTTGCCTCGTCGAATCCTCCTCCACCTGGGTCCTCTCTCACCTCTGTCCCGTCTTTTGTCCCCATCCCTCGTCTTTTTTCTTCGTTTGTCATTGGCCCCCATACACCGGCGTGTGTCTCTGGGGGTCTCTTTGGCTTCGAAGTGGCGAGGGATGAATGGATGTCGTCGTCCAACCCCCCCTCCTCCTTTTGGAGCTTATACCCTCTTTTTTTACCGGACGGTGAGATGGATGGTGGAAGGATGGATGGACGAAAAACGACAAAGCGACGACGACGACGACATAGCTCTCCCCTCCGACTTTCCGATACCGATACCGATACCGCTTTACCCCCCAATCCCTTGATCTTTATTTCTCCCGTCTCCCGTCTCCCTGTCTCCCCTTGTCTCCCCCCCTGTTCTCGTCCCTGTATCCCTTGCAGCTTCCCCACCTACGCTTTTCCTTGTTTCCATAGGCTGGCCGTTGTGCGTTTCCCTCTCTCTCTCGCTTTTCTCCTTTCTCTCTTTTTTTTTTTTTTAGTGGCGTCGCGGATCCGATACACCGTGTGTACCATACGAGCTTCCGTCGTTTTTGTTTTTGAAAACTCGTTTTTTCCCTTTTCCATCTTTCCCCTTTTTTTGGAGTTTAGGGTTAGGTTTTTCTTTTTTTTTTCCCCTCGATATCGATAGAAGTATAAAAGAGTCCATTGTTGGTCCTTACTACTTACCTGCGTGACGTGTAAGAAGACCAAAAAATGCGAGTTGTAAGATGTGCGATGTGCGATTCTGCGACTTTGAGAAGGGAAGAGTCGCGGTGCATATGTACGAGTACATCACTGTGAGGTCGAATTCCGCTCAAGGACAGCAAATACGTTGATATTATAGGACGAAGAAAAGTACACATTTAATTTGTAGTAGAGAGTGCGTTTTCATTGAAATATAATCAGTCTAGACATACGTCGTCTACCATTCTATTTCTCAGAAAAGTGGACCCCCCGCCGGTGATATGACTTTTGGGACCCATCTTGGCTCTACGATGAATACCAACGGGTACGAGCACTAGACATATTTTCTTGTTCATACTTTTTTTTCTTATTTTTTTTTTACCGCTTGGCCGCTTGGCTGCGTGCCGTAGCGGCAATCCTCCACCCCTACCTTACCCTACGCCTATATTCATATGCGCTCTTCCCCCCTAGTAATACACATGCAGGGTCGTAGAGATACAGGGACCATGAAACTCGGGATCCTCGGCAGGACGTTATGATTCGGGAGAGTCTGCCTTGTGCGTATGACCGTATGACAAGTCTACTGACCGACAATCAAAAAGGCGGGTGAATACCAGGACGAGAACGATCCTAGGTTGGAATAGCTCGTAGCTACTGTCACGAAGTTATGGAGAGAGATAAGAGAGAAAGAGCGAGAGAAGAGAAGAGAAGGGGCAGAGGGGAGGTGGATAATAACTTGTTATCCTGCCGGGGAGTTATCAGTTAGCTGTAGAGATAATCCAGATGCTCAGTTTTGAGCCTTTCCCCGTTTTACCTTCGTCCTATCTCCCAGCCTTCGCGGTAGGTACATTGACTTTGGCCCGACTTTCCAATGCAACATCGTCACTCACTGTACCCGACCCCCCTAACAGGATTCGATTTGATTTCGAACGACTTTTGATAGTGTTAATTATTCTTTTTTCATCAGACAAATTTCCAATTCTATTCAAACTGTACGTCGTGTCTTCGCATGAATTCCTAGCACCCTAGCAAAGGGGGGGGAGCCCAACTATTCTATGCTCTATACGGCATCGCCGATCGTGACCACCACCATCGACCATCGGGGCTTTGACTTTCCTTCCTTGCTCGGTACGTCGGTGACTTATCCTTTTTTATATAATCAATTTTGCATTTACATAATATTTTATTCCATGCTAGTGGGACGGACGGTGAAACTTCCGTATTGTGATGAAAAAGAACTTGATACGAAGGGTACTCCAAAAGAGGGAGCAAGACTTATCTACTATCAACCAAACGTGCTTTTTCATCAAAATCAAATCTTTTCTCACTTCTTTCTTCGATAACAATCACTGGCCAGTAATTTTGTTGGAGTGAGCTGCAGCATCACGGCTGAAACTCGATCGGCCAGCCGACCAACCTCGCCTTTTTCTCTCTCTCTCGTGATACACTATCTTGGATATACAAAAAACCACACTAGATGCTGTCTCATACAATCTGGAACTATTCCTTTTTTCGTTCATCTCTACTCCCTCCCTTGACACCCCCCACACTTCCCTATAACTCTACCGCCACCTACTAAACGACCTACCGATGTGTAATACACATAAATAACCCACTACAGGCGAGCGAATATCCCAGCAAATACGCCTAATATTGGATACTGGCGGCACCACCACTAGACGATCCGATCGAGTTGTTAACAAGTCACTTATTAACGCCATCAACATAAACCAGCGCCCGGTCAATCAATGAGGGAATCGAACGAAGGGGAGGGGGGGGTTGTACAGGTGGATGTGGTGATGATGGGCATGGCGTCTGACTGATCAAAAGCCTTCGTACCATGTTCGCGTTCGCCCAAAACGGAAACGAAGAGGGGCTACACGCCCTCAAAAAGGACGCATGTTCGCATGCGTGTACCACACGCATATACACATACCTGGAACGTACGTTATGAACATCGTTTCATTTTCCTTTTTCTTTTCCTCTCTTCCACACGAACAATCGCTAGAACGATAAAGGTAGAACGAGTTTTTATTGATAATGACCAAGGGAGGGTTTATTTGGTATGACGTGAGTACGTATATGGCCTGGCGAACATACCACTACGAGCCGAATCCAGTCCAAACAACACCCGTGTAACGCCATCCTTTTTGTAAACGAATCAGGGAGCGACGACACGTCCATTTGTTTAGTTAGCCCACGTTCAAAGGGAAACGAAAGGGAGGTCCAGACGGCTCCGAAAAACCCCCTCCTCCCTCGCCTTTCCTAATACATACCGTTAGCTCAGGTTCACAAAGTGAACACGACGACTAGAGATAATATACCTGATCGAAGAGTAAAGACGGAATGAACGAGAAGGAAAATGAAAAAGATCCTACCCTTTTGCCGAAAGGACAGACATAACCCGTAAAGAGCACGATCACTGCCTACCACCATCACCATCTAGAGACGGGCAATTATGCTCTTTCTTATTCTGCTTCTTGGCACATCATTGCCCCCCCTTTCCCCTAAGTCCACAGGAACGACAGAAGAAACGACAGAGGAAACGACAAAGAAAGTCAAAGGACGTACTAGTGTCAGTGCATACTTTCGTTTCTTTCTCCGAGGGACACGCAAGGTACCAATACCGGTGGACCATATGCGACCAACCAGGCGGCACCGACTCCGTCCTCCGTCGTTCCAAAAGTAAGTCACCCAGTTAGTACTTTCTTGGAACTTCTTGGCAGGACGCATAGGTCGGGATTTCAACGACGATAAACGACAAGGAGCGAGGAGGACTTTCTTTCTTTCTTTTTGCTTTTTGCAAAATCAAAATCCCCTCGCGTCTCCCGTCATACCCCTTCCTGCCAAACACCGGAAAACTTTTGAGGGCGCACGTACCTTTGTTCTCTTCTTCTCTCTCTCCACAAGAGAGTAGGACCCGCGCTGTGCAAAATGCGACGTGGAGCGACGAGGGGATTGCAGTGTCAAAAATAAAATAAAATAAAGATGCCCGGTTTCACTGAAAGCAAAGAACCAAACAGCCTAAAAGGTAATCCGGGGTCGGAAAAACGGTGTTTTACTTCTGCATCCGATGTCTGTACGCTTGCATCAAAGTTCCGTCAATGTCGAGATGTCGACCAACAGTACCTGTACAGCCAATATTACCTCTATGTACCCCATATACACTCCCACAATCGTTGATTCTGTCATTCGAAAGCAGGCTGTCCTTGTCAAAGTCCAATTATCGACAGATGGAAACGTCTCATTAGGCTTCTATCCACTCTGTTCTTTTCGCGTACCGACAGGTCTGACATCTGTCCTAACATCAGAGATTGACTAGCGTGTTTCAGACCCGTCGAGCTAATGGACAGGCCTCTGCCACCTTTGATGTTCCTCGCCTCTCCGCGAACGCCATGAAACCCAGGTGTGTCTGAGCCCTCCTTCACTCTGTGACGGTGTTCCATTTGTCGTCTGTCCCGGGTATTGATATCTTTCCCTTTTCTTTTTTGCCCAATCATCGACAAGTGAGAATACGGCTTCATAAACCACTCCCCAAAAAAAGGAAGGCATTCAAAGGGCGTTCGTCCAATGAGAGTGTATACCGCACGGATGATCGTATTTCGAGCCTGAAAAATAAAGGTAAAAGAGAAGGGAAGAGAGAAATTTTTTGGGATGAGTTGCGATCCCAGCTCGGGGAACTCGAAGGAAAATCGGTATTGCGGTATACCTCGGCATTCGATGAAGCCAAAAGTAAAGACGGACACCCGCATATTTTTTTCTTCTTAAAATTTCAAATACCTTGCTCTCATCGAGGATACGGTCCACCTTACGCCGGTTTGACAGATCGGCAGCTATTCAGAATGTAAGTGCGGTTACGGGGACAGGTCGATCGCATACGGAGTTCCATATGGGTACGAATAAAACCTAATTAGTCTCTTTTCTTCTTGTCCCTCCACTTCGCCGTCATCTTCGTCTTATCGTGTTCTAGGGGGTCACTCACCTTCTAAATGTCCCACCCCAAACCCTAAGAAACGCGGTGGTTTTGGTTTTTGAAATGGCGTAAAGACCGAAAAAAAAGGTGGTCCGGTGTAAAGGGCAATGCAAAAACCACTTGATTGCCACTGCGATCAGTCCCTTGGCCCATGCCATACCTGTCCTTCCGACGAACGAGATTCCCACCACTTGGAGTCTTGTTTTGTCTCTTTACGTCTTCTGTCCGTTACGCATCGTCACCATAGCTGAAGGAAGCGCATCCTGTGTACATCGCCCTCGTCCCTCTCTCCCCTCCCCGACTGCTTGATGGGACCTCGCCGGTTGGGTTTCATGTGTACCTGCGTCTCACCGACGATTCTATTACCCAAACCTTAAAGCAAAACGAACAGGCGTGCTCTTGAGTCGAGGCGTTGAGCCTTCAAGCAAAAAGAAGAATCGAGTCAGTAATGCGAGGTCCACAGCCCTAGTCCAAACCGTTATTCGAGAGGAGAAAGGAAAGGCAGAGGATAATAACTCTCTATAGAGAGCAATTTATGTCGATATCTCGCAATAGACCAAGGTAAGGGGAGGAAGGAGCGTGTTTCAGGGTTGAATGAGACATCTCCTGTTTGGTCCATCCTCTCTAGACGATGGAAGGAACGTACTCACAGAGCTGTTCGTGTAATCACTCAAGTTGAAGTCACGAGACCCTCTCGAGTCCATTGAAGAGTCGAACCTGGGACGATAATTACTGCATGGTCTCGATTCTCATTGATGGTCTCTACCTGGCTGAATGCACCACAAAGTCCGATTAAATCATGGGGAGATAGATATCATGATATTCAAAATCAAGTCGTTCCTCGAAACCTTGACGAGATATTATCGAAGTCCATAGCCTCGACCTCTTTAAAGCGATGCTTTTTTGACGAGAAGTAGGATCTCTCGCGGAGATATCGCAAACATAAGTATACCGTAACAAGTCGTTCGCGAAGGCTTCCAAAAAACTTGTCTTCACCGTGTGAAGGCCGACGGAGGCTAGAGTCCTCTATGCTGGGCTGGCCAGTGATCAAGATTCCGGTCCGAGTAATCGAAAAGACAAATATTCGGCCCCCAACCGAATTTCATCGTCTTGAGCGCTGGACCAACCCAGGACTCTCACAGATCATACGCGCGCCTGATCACCAGAGATTGGCGTGGGTGTAGAGCAGGCTGTGAAGAAGATAAACGCATATCAGTCCAAAAGGAAATGGGACAGATCAATTTCGTAACCGTCGAACTCCAATGCCAGAAGCGCCAATTTGACTTGGGAGTTAAACCAAGCGTCACCACTGCTTCGAAACTTGAAGGAAGCGAGATGATGACGAAACCGGATGATCGAAGCCGGAAAAGAATAGTTGTGCGGCCCTACTGCTTGCGTAGTGAAGAATTCAGGCAGTCTCGCGAGGCGTTTGGAACTCACCAGGTCGAAGTATTCTAGTCGCATACGACTTGAAACGCGTCTTATCCTGGTATGGTAGCGAAGGACAACTACCGAGAGTCAACCAGCATCCCAACTCTTCAACGACAGTGTTCTTTATTCTGGGCAAAATTCCTAATTGCAAATAACGGGCCACTCTCGATTACTGTGATCGAGCGGCTTCTAGTGGCATGTCATGGCAGCTGGAGAGGAAGAATCTTCGACATAGCGAAGACCTTGTGAGGAGGCCGGGGTGAATGGTCGAAGAGGTGTCCTTTCGGGTAGATTAACCGCTATACAGATACGTTTCGGATTGACAATTTGGAATTCGAACCATAGGTGTTTCTTGAATCAACGTCGCTTCATGCCGCCGGTGAGAATGTCCAGTTCGCTAACGTCCCAAGCGCTCCTGATAGAGTCGAGTCGTTTATGTAACCTCTTCCAACTTGAGGATAAGTCTCTTTGGGACACTTATCATGACGACTGAGAGGAGAATGCGAAGCGCCATAGCCGGAGAGACGTCGGAGAACCCTCAATTTTGGAGAGAAGCGATCAGATACTGCTCTAACCCTACAACAGGTTAGCAGGATCAGCCTCTATAGCCACCCTACCGAGTGATCCCATGCAGAGTAAAACGGTATCCCCGAGAAATGCATTGGTATCACCTTGGGTAATCCTGAGAGTTGCAGGCTTGGATTCGCTTGACAATGTTTGGACTGCGCAACGCATCGATACTATTCTCCTGGTTGTGCAGAAATCGTTGCAAGTAATTTCTCTCGACGTTTCATGAAGCGATTTGCCACGATGAATGGTCATCGAGATTACATCACCGTCGTAATGGACGAGACAGACTAAGGATGCTTCGCTAAAGTCACTGTATTTTGAGTATTTCCAAGAAAAAATGGATATGAGATGAATTTGGGGCAAAGACCGGTCGAGGAGAAGAGGAGAAATGTCTACCTGTCGATCTGTTGACAACATTCGGATTCGACCACATCCCTTCCTCAATCACCCCGGTTACTTCCCCTTCACTCTCACGATAAAACCTTCTAATATCGTCCGTAATAATCAAAGGCTCTTATTAAACATATCAACCCATGGAGTTCCTTCAAATGCAACCGCTCATCGAGGGTGTTCTCGCTCAAATCAAGCCTGGGCCTTGTAAGCACATATCAAGAGTCTTTGTTTCGAATATTAGAGACAGAACCTGATCTCTACCTACGCCTGATAAAGTGCAAGATCCTGCCCTTCAAGGCTTGCGCCACATCTTTCCAGATTCTACTATTCTCGGTGCGCTATCCCTCATCAATGGAGAAAGAGGTAAAGATACACTACTGTATTCTTCTAAAGTGCTTCTAACAGCCCCGTAGTCACCGTTTACGTCCTGAGCAATGGAAGATCGAATTATATCGTTGAAGGCTCAACAGCAACTTCGTATACCATCCAATTAGACCTCAACACCTCTATGCCATACATGTGTTCCTGCTACTCCTTTATTCACGGTGTGCTTTCAACCAGGACTCACATATTTGTGAGCTCACCAGGCTCTTGATATCGTGGACGTCACTGAAGAAATGTCTAGTGCAAACATATCCTAGCAGTACGACTAGCAATACAGATGAATCGGCTAGTTGAGCGTCGCATAACGGAGGAAGGGTTCGCAAACCTCATCGCAACCCAAATGAAGGTTTCGTGATCAGACCCTTACGATATTTAGCGACCTCAATTTGCCTTCTTCGTACCATTCAACGCTTTGACGGGACCCCAGAGGAGATCGTCAACCTTCTTTCGTTCGCCAGTGGCCTGTAGATACCAGCCCTTGAAGACCGTCCCGATCGGAGAGAACATACCGACTCGACGCTGATATGCTTTATATCGAACTGGATATTTCTTTTTGGTGATCCATTCTGTGAACCTTGTCGAACCCAAAAAGAGGAATGAGATAATAATCCCGGGTAAAAGAGGCTGTAGGGACCCGTATGCGGACAAAAGGGATGCGATAGACTGGTACGTTTCCGGAGAAAGGATTGTTTGGATGGACGGTGGATCGAGGCTTCCTGGGCCAGTTAAAATCGGGAACAGCGTCATCAACCACTGTCAAAGCTCATAAGTAAGCGAATACGGCGGGTAGCTACTCAGCACTAACCCAGAATGTTTGCTCAGCCGCGAAATTAGGATGACGACTCCACGCCCATAGGCCCCTGACAATAAACCCCCTTTCCGCATCATCCTCAGACCATCTTTGCTTCGCCCAGAACCATTCTTCCTTCTCGGGCTTTTGGACTCGTGGCCGTTTCGAATGTTTGAAGGTTTGGTACGAGTATTGCTGATTATCTGCGGCAAACTCTACGAGAACATCTATGATCGACAGTGCTACAAGGAGTGCATCGTATATTCCAAGAGGAGCATTTGGATTGCGAAGGGCAAGGTAAGCAGGATATCCCAGGCCGAAAAGGATAGCATTCTGCATAGCGGCTAATCATGATGTAATGGATTACATAATTGCAGGGCAGAAATGGAAAAGACATACCGATGAATACGAAATGGAATACATGGAAAAGAGATACCGGCATACTATCCCGCAAAATTTGCCACCGATAATCTTCGTCCTTGAAAGCGAACAGCCCTCTCCTCCAGGTATTATACGACAATCTGTAGAATCGTCAATGAGATGTTGAGCCCGCGAGGTGCTACGTTGGTGGCGTTGGCGATGGGGAGCAAACGATCGAGTTCTCACCTCGTCATCCAAAAAACCTGCGCAGAGCATAAGTAGGCAGTAAAAAGGATTTATAAAACGTATAATACCTGTAATGCGAGCATAAGGCATACTCGATAATTCAACCCGGCCTCTTGAATATCCTTCGGGGCAAAGGGAAGAGAGGGGAGCAGGGCATAGTACGCCGTGTACATTGTCGGGAAGAACGTCCACATCTGTATTTGTTTCATAAAATTGTAGATACAGAGTAAGAGACGAATGGGGGGCTTACTCGATCCACCTGGGAACAGTTCCCTGTTAGTTCGCCGACGACATATGTCCAGGTAATGTTGAACAAGGTAAAGTAGATGGGTATATGCAATACCGGATCACAATTGGACAGATAACTCGATAACCTATCCATTGGTAGCTCGCGTAGTGATTGTCGAGGTGTTGGTTGGAGTTCGAGGTTGCTTTGTGGATCGACGCAGGAAACTGAGAACCTCGAACCATTCAATAGTGGGCCCCCACAAAATTATCGCCAAAGATTCTGGTTCCTCGACTTGATCACTGATTATTTGAACAAGAAACAAATTCAAATTACTGGATGTAAACGCTAGCTCCAAGGAATGCTACAAACGCAATCAAGTCTCCGACACGATTGCAGTATCGAGTACGGTCGTACTCTTATTCAAATCCTGATTCGCGCCGAAAATGTAGTCCTTGAGGACCTGAGAGATAAGTCCATGCTGTGCTTCCATGGCTACCTTAGTGCTTTGGGAGGGTCAGCAAGATGGAATGGGTTTTCGATCAGGTAGCAGCATACCTATCTCTTACACCTTTTTGCAACGCCGTTTCCTTTGGTTCGTCCTTTCCTTTTGATCCTGAGGCCTCATCGATCGTATCCTTACGCTTTATAGCTTGCTTAGGGTCACCGCCGCCACTGCCACCAGCTGCTGTTGTCGCTGCCGCTGTCTTTGTGGCTATGGGGACCGAGGCTCTCGTGTTCGGAATTGTGGACTTGGCCTTGTTCAACTTGGCCTGGAGGTCCTGTAGTTGAGACACTGCATAGGCCCGGTTCTTTTCAAAGAAATGTTATATATCGAGGTAGATCATAATCCACAAACAGAACTTACAGAGATGAGTGGGCTCTGACTGAGTGTATTGACCCAGTACTTGTTCCAGAGAAGGCCGAGGAGGTTATCGTCGAGAGTACTTTTGAAGATTTGGACTTCCAATGGGTAGTATGCGTTCGCATGAACACCGAAATCTTCGATCTTTGACAATGGAATCGACTGGTACTCGTCTTGCTTGCCCGAAGAGGGAGGTTTGTAATCCTCAGGATATGTACGGAAGGCACCAATATCCACTTTTCCAGCAGAAATGGTGCGGTTGGGATCGATGACCACTGCAACGAATGGGTCTTGGAAGCGCTGGTTCGTCATTTGTGTGTTCACATCAATTCCAGATAGCCAGCACCCATATCCTGGATGAGAGTGATACCATCCAATCGCGTTCTCTAATCGCCCCACCTAAAGATAAGCATGGTCAGGTTTAAGAACACGAGTGGCAAAACGTGTATACCCTTTTGCTGCTCTCAAGATATTCCACCATATATTCGTTTGCTTCATTCGCAGCATTCACACGCGTCTCTGTTCCTTGTACAGGAAGCGCGAAGGAATCCATGATCACCAGCGACGAGCCAACGACTTTTCCTTGCATTAGGCCCATGATCTCGTGAGGCACTCCTGAACGCGCATGAATGACCTAGTGAATCATCTTGAGCATACCCTCTCGGCCTTTGACAAGGCGCCTACCATCTTGATCAACGCAACTGCCGAGATGCGACACGACTTGAAGTGATGAGGACTAGCGAATGAAACAAGGAAGAATGAGCATTGATCATCTCTCGACTGTGGTTCGGCTTACTCGCTCGACCAAGGTGCTTGATTGTTGATTTGTCGGTCAGCGGCTGCGTCGTATTTGTAGATCTCGTCCTGTGGCGAGACTTCGACGATATCATTCGTCAAACTGAAAGTTTTGAGAGCCATTTGAGATTGCGCCATGGTGAATGAGGAAGAGCTCAAGGTCGTGGTTGGCGCTATGTAGCCACAAACTGTTTTGGACCTCGCGACAAACAACAATGCAGGCAGGGCAGACACCGGTCTTCGTCATGAGTATGAAAATTTCTATTTCTTTCTCTTCCAAAAGATCTCTTTGACGTTCTCAAATCGTTTTAGATGCCGCTCCAGAGCGGCAGACAGGACGCAAGGCTCAAATTGCGAACATCGTTGCGGCCAAAACGGTTGCAGACGTGATCAGAAGTTGCTTAGGTCCAAAGGCAATGCTAAAAATGCTCCTGGATCCGATGGGAGGCATCTTGTACGCGTCTTGCAAATCGCCACTCTTGCGCTTCCGGTCAATCGGAATCTAATTGTTTCAAATCTAGGTTGACAAATGACGGAAACGCCATCTTACGAGAGATCGAGGTTGCACACCCTGCTGCAAAGAACATGATCGAGCTTAGTAGAACGCAGGATGAAGAGGTCGGTGATGGGACGACTTCGGTCATTGTTATTGGTGAGCATATTGTGTAACTGTGAACACTTAAACATATCTGAACCTTTTGATACTTCAGCTGGAGAACTTTTGGCGCAATCACACACGCTACTTGAGCGAAATATCCACCCCGTCGTGATCATCTCTGCATTTAATAAGGCACTACAAGAATCACTGGACGTAATCCAACAGATATCGATACCAATAGACACTTCCTCGGACGAGGAAATGCTTTCGTTGATCAAGACCTCCATCGGCACAAAATTTGTCATTCGCTGGTCTGACCTCATGTGCAAACTCGCTCTGCAAGCCATTCGGACGGTTTCAGTATCTGAATCTGGTTCCTCGACTTCCGGCATTCCCACAGGTATCACTACGGTGGACATCAAGCGTTATGCACGAGTAGAAAAAATACCAGGAGGTGCTATCGAGGAGAGCAAAGTTCTTGACGGCGTGATGCTCAACAAGGACGTGACACATCCGAACATGAGGAGAAGGATTGCCAACCCGAGGATTATTCTCCTTGATTGTCCCCTAGAATACAAAAAGGGAGAAAGTCAGACGTACATTGAGATTTCGAAAGAGAGCCAGTGGAAGGACTTCCAAGATGAGGAGGAGAAGCAAGTACGGGAAATGTGTGAACGGATCATGGAGTTCAAGCCGGATTTGATCTTCACCGAGAAGGGAATAAGTGGTGGGTTGACAATGGCTGGGAAACCAGATGTCATCGTAGCTAACCTCTTGACTGTAGATTATGCTCAGTCTATCTTATTGCAAGGCAACATTACGGCCATCCGTCGGGTTCGTAAATCCGATAATAACAGAATAGCCCGTGCCATTGGTGCGACTATTGTCAACAGAACCGAGGACCTGCGTGAAAGCGACATCGGGACGAAATGCGGACTATTTCATATTGAAAAAATGGGTGATGAGTGAATCGTTTCTTAATCTGGAAGGGTTTCGCATTCTGATTATCATCTGAACAGATACTTTACCTTTCTCACCAAATGTACGACTCCAAAGGCGTGCACAATCCTCCTCCGTGGTCCTTCAAAGGACGTTTTGAATGAAATCGATCGCAATCTGGCGGATGCGATGTCAGTCGCTCGAAATGTCGTCTTCAATCCCTTCTTGGCACCCGGCGGAGGTGCCACTGAGATGGCGATCTCTGTTCGATTGCAACAGAGAGCAAAGACGGTTCAAGGTATCGAGAGCTGGCCGTTCAAGGCGGTCGCGGACGCGATGGAAGTGATCCCTCGAACGCTTGTCCAGAACGCTGGTGGAAATGCAATCAGAGTGCTCACCGAGCTAAGGGTACGTACCCATCCTAGCTTTGTTCGACTGCCGATCACGTCCACCTTTATTTTGCCAAAGAAAAGTCTACCGGATTGATGGACCCTCAGTCTCGTGGACTTATGGATAACGTATCCTATCATGATTCTAATGCTGACGGCATGACTGCTGTAACGAATTACCCCTTGCCCGATACCGAGACACTACCGCGATAGTGTTCCTATCACACCCCTGCCATTGTGCAATATCCTACAGGCACGTTGTGCCGCTACACGGACCCGGGTCCGTGTGTTAGACGGTTTGGCAGGTGGCGTGGTATTATGGCATGGATTTGCCTGGCACGTTCTCGCTCTCCGCTGCGTATCCACCTGCCAAAGGGAAATAACCAAAATATGAACCTGGTCTTGTTCGCATGACGTGCGGGTTTATTCCAATCAGGACTCGATTTCCGAATCCTAGGACCGAATTTGACTGACGGTTTTGTTTCATCCCTGCCTTTGCCCATCGTATTCACGCCTAACACCTCCTATCTGCGAATTTCTTTATTGCTTTATCTCACTATCTTCGCTTTTCCTTGTTTTCGTTTAGGCCAAGCACGCGAGCGGTGAACACTCGTGGGGGATCAATGGCGACACCGGCAAAGTCGAGGATATGAAAAAATATGGGTTATACGAGTCGGCTAGCGTGAAGATACAGACGTTGAAGACTGCTGTCGAGGTGCGTGCATTGGATATTATCCTCTCCCCTCCTTCTACACCAAGCAAACCAAAAACGAGCTATCACTTCCCCCCTTATCCCATTTCGTCGTTGACCGCTTGGCGTCTACCGGACGTTGGCCCGAATACAACCGGCAACCACAACCTTCGGCCAATCGGCCTAGTGCTTATCTCCTTTCTCCCTCCGATTTCTGTTGTACGTTTCTGTTTACTGACGAATTTCGACTCATTTTTTTTTCCTTCTGGACGACTTGTGTCGATGCTGGTTTCTCCCTTTTCTTTCTTTCTTTCTTTCTTTCTTTCTTTCTTTCTCTATTTGTGGGGATTGGGTCGGGTGATGGTGACTTCTAACATTCAATTTTCTAACACGGTGGCTGGCTCTGTCCTATCACCGTCCGTCTGGTCTTCTCTTCTTCTTTGTGGGACATATGCGACATCGATTGACACCTGGACGTGGGGTTACGACTACTACACGACGATGGCTGCGCCGATAATGGTGGATGGCGACGACGCCAATGACCGGTGGGAACATCTGGCGATGCGTTTCATTTCGAATATGGAATGATTTATTCTTTCTCTCTCACTCCCTCGCTTTTGTGCCTTGGAAACACTAATGTCGGGTGGGAATTCGAATGGGAGTGTAGGCGGCTAAGGTTCTCTTGCGAGTGGACGATATCGTGCAAGCGACTCGAAAAGAAAAGGATCAAGGTGGCGGCGGCGGCGGCGGTGGTGGTGTTGGGGAAGGCGCGATGCCAGAGGATATGCCTCAGGACTAGAAGGAAAGAAGGGGACGGTGAGGCGTTAGTCATATGATTCCGATGTCTGTTTCTGATTCTGGATAGGGGTGTGGCGTTGTGCACTATCGGATGTTTTCTGGGTCGCGAAGGTGCGAATGGGGAGGGAAGGGGGAGAAGAGGGGAATTGGGTCTAGGTCAGGGAGCCAAGCTGAGGATAGCGAAGAAGAAGAAGAAGCAGCGAGTTCAAAAATAAACCAATCTTGATTCATATTGACTAGTTCTTAGCCTGTTTTAGCCTCCATTTCGCAGAGTGATTAACCAGCTGTGTTGCATCGGAGCAACCACAGTGAGTAAATTCGACAAAATCCAGCACTCTAACAGTCATTTCTACACTCACGATTGGGAAATGTAGTAAGAGGAAGGCTAACTAAGAGCTAAGAGGCTGCATTGGATAGAAGTCGGGTCGCTCATCAGTGGTCGCCTCGTTCTTACCGTATATAAGTATACATGTGTATTTAATAACGGGTAATATCTACGTTATTAGTTTCTCCCAAAGCGACTGTCGCTTTCGAGTGTAATTTAGAGAAAGAAGTAGAGGAAACGGAAAATATACAGGTCTGGATCCCTGAGTCGTATCAGTATATTACCACTCCACCGCGAAGAGGGGTGAAGTGGACGTGAGCGTGAGCGAGTGATAAATGAAACCTTGATTGGATCCAAATGATCGGTACACTGACAACCAAAAAAAAGGGAGCATAGAGTGAGATAGACACAAAGTCGATGCATCCAGAACACCCCCTAAGAGCTTTACCTAATCGGCTTTCTGTTGTCCTATCTGGGACCAGACAGGCAAGGATCACCGTGTTAGCCACATCCCCATCAATCGGTGGCGGATTATCGATTGGCCCAGGCTCAGCTCAGAACGGCTCAATCCCTCCTTTTGGCTCAACCCTGTCCCCCTGCCATAATCCGTTTCAAAAGAAAAAGAAAAAAGAAAAGGGTTTTCAGCGTGCTTCCTGGCGTTTTCGGTCCGAAACTCTTTTTTGTATTCGCAGAAAAACTGTAAGGCAGAAACGAGTAGCAGCAAAGCAAACAAGACAAAGTGCACGACGACAGAGGAAGACGCAAAGAAGACAATGGACGACAATTGATTGGGTGTGGGTGAGAGAGAGAAAAGGGGGGGAGAAGGGGGAGGGGAAGTAGGCGAGCTGAGGGGTTGATGGTGGAGGAGTTCGGTTGCGGAGCGGCGAGTCAATAGGAGAGAGAGAACGAGAGGGGATTGATGGTGATCAGAGAGACACACACGCTAAAAAGACCATATACACATTTGACTAGCCCAATGGCAAGTCGGCAGGGGAAGGGCGTGGGTAGTAAGAGTCCTGTATGTACGCGCAGAGAGAAAACCTTGGATCAATGGTACAAGGAGACATTTCGAAACACACTGAACAGTAGACGAAACAGACTGAAAAGGATAGAGAGAGAGAAGGTAGCCGCCCTCTCTCCCTCTCCCTCCCGTATTTAGGTGAGGGTGCGCAGGATCCTCCCTGCTTCGTACGGGACGAAGAAAGCAAGGAATATACGCGTCTATAGCAGAGTCTTTGTGGAACCGATTCGAAATAGAATCAAGTCGAACCGCCAGAAAAGTACGAACGAACATATACGGTGCAAGCCGGAGACCGAGAACCGTCGTAAAGAGGGATCGCCTCGAGAGCCCAGATGATGGAAAAGGAAAACAGGAGGGATGGATAATATGGGCGATAGCTGGAACAATGTCTGTTTTCGGTGGTTTGGTTTGGTTTGTTGAAGGCGGAGAGTCGACGGGGGGATAAAATGTGGGAGAGGGATTTAGGAGGCGCTGAGACTCTCGAGCGCATTTTCCAATCCACGAGATGCCCTCTCTCGCGCTCCCTTCTGACCCCCTCCCGCCCGTTGGTCGTGATAGCAATCGTCATGAGTGGTCGTGTCGTGAATCAGAACAGGAGGAAACCCTAAAACCCGAAGAAGAAGTGAACCGAAAACCAGTCAACCGAGTCCGAGTTCTTGGACAATGGGCGAGAACAGGAATCATCTCTGCGGGGAGGGAGGAGAAGAGAAAGAGAAGGGGAGAAGCAACGTTTAGGCTCTGATTGAACGTCCAAACATCATCCCCTCGGGAGCAACCACGATCCCAGTCGATACTGGTGCTGAAGAAGGCGGCGCCGTCACGATCATCATCCCAGCTGGCATCGCAATCCCGCTGCCGTTGGCTCCCACTCCTGGTAGAGTTGCGGAAGTTGTCAACCTTCTCCTCCTGCGTGGCGCGCGAGGGACGCGTTCTGGATATACACACGGTCGTCCGCGTTTCGTGCAGTTTCTGTGGAGAGACAGTTATTAGAAAGGCGCCAGAAGGAAAAGGGGGAAGTTCGAGTAGATAAAGATCAAGAGACTCACTCGCATGCTGGTCTATCAGTATTCGAAGTGGACACACGTCCCTTGCCTGCGCCGGTCTTCCTCGATGAGTCTGAGGTCGACTCCGTAGCGCGAGGCGGATGGCACGCAATCTATATCAAACGAGGAAAACGTCAGTATATGAATCTAAAAGAGAGAGAAATGAACAGAAGAGAAATCTTGCGTACCTTTCGACCACGGCAGAACAAGCAGGCGACTACATGCCTTCGCTCCCTCAAACGCTTCATTCGCTCTCCAGCCTGCGCAATCATCGCCGCATCTACAATATTGATATCGAGATCCGACGTTTGCTGAACCTGCTGTTGTTGTTGTTGCTGTTGCAACTGATGTTCTTGTTGATGTTGATGATGGTGATGATGACGAGAACGAAGCGAATGCGGATGGACCTCTTCCTCTTCTTCTTCCTCCTCTTCCTCATCATCGTCGTGGTCATGTCCACTCACTTGATTCGGCGCAACAGCATGCGCAACGACAGGGGTATGAGCCGCACTATGAGTCCTGGACGCTGACGCCGACAGGGAACCCAAGGCTCTCGTCGCAACTGGTGTATGAACGGCCGTGATGGGCGTATGAACGGCTGACATCGGGACCGCCGTTGGTGGTGGTGGTGGGAGAGGGAAAGCTCGGCTGGGCAACAACTCTCGTCCAAAAGTGGGCACATCAAATTCATCCACATCATACTTGGACTCGTATTCGTACTCGTACAGGTACTCGCGCTCGCGATTGTCATAGACGGGTGAGACGGGACTGAGTGGGACGTACTCGCCCGTTGGCGGTTGCGATTGGATATGGACGGATTGGTGTTGTATGGGAGTAGCGGGGTGAGGTTGTACTTGCTGCTGCTGCGGAGCTGGTTGTTGGGCTGGCTGGGCTGGTTGGAGGTGATGGTGCAATTGGGCGGAGACTGGCACTACATATCCGTGCTGTGGGTAGGCTACAGCAGGTACGCAAGCCTGTTGCTGCTGCTGCTGCTGCTGCTGTTGTTGTTGTACCATTGAGGTCATGGAGATGGGGAGAGAAGGAGGTTGGGCGAGTAAGAGCGATGGCATCCTCGGCCTTTGTCCGCGATGTTGTACTTGGGCATACGGGATAGAGGGCGTCACAGGGGTCACTAGCGCAGGTGTTACGGGGGTGTTCGTCAAAGACGACGACTGCTGCTGCTGCTGCTGCTGTTGTTGTTGCTGCTGTTGGGTTGGAGTAGTAGGATCTGCAACGGTTTCTGCAGCAATGACATGAGGAGTGTTTGTTCCCGAGCTGAAGGGACTACCAGAGGTGACGGGCGTGTAGGGCACGTAGCCCGTCGGAGTGGCGGAGGCGGCTGCTGCATAGAGAATGGGAGTACTCATAGGTGCAACGGGCATATAAGAGTGAGGTTGTTGGTGTTGTCCTTGATAGTGAGGATGTACGGGAGACGCAGAATAGTCCTGGTAATAGTATCCTCCTTCGACGGGGGTCACGGGGACGCTTGTCAAAGGCGGGTATTGATGGGACGCGTATTGGGCGGCGTATTCGTACTCGGTTGGATGCATGTGAGCATGTGAGTGAGGAATTGGAGTGATATACGCGATGGGTTGCTGCTGCTGCGGTTGGTACTGGGGGAGGAGATAGTACTCTTGTCCATCGTGGCAGACGGAGGTAGGGAGAGGTTGTGGATGAGTATAATCGTACTGTTGCTCGTATTGCTCGCAATACTGAGCGTGATGGTGCTCTAGTCCTGCTTGGAGGGGCATCTGGAGTTGGAGAGAGGCGTGATCCATTTGGGCACCAAGGGAACGACAACAGACGCGTGTTTGGTGTTCTAATAGCAATCACCGACCTATAGAGATGACAGAAGCAAGAAGGTGAGCAAAGGAATGGAGAGGGAGAGGGGGAGAGCGAGGGAGGGGAGCGCCGGTACGTACGAAGGGACGAGTTTGCTACGAGGAAGTCGAAGAGATAGCGCTGGTGATTTGGTTTCGAATCGTGTTGTAAAGTTGAGCGCTGAAGGTTGTTGTTGGCGCTGGAAGTGGTAGGAGGGGGATAGAGCCCGGCCCAGACTTGTGGTCTAAGAGGTCTGAGTTGGGTGACGCGCAAAGGACTAGTCGCGCAAAGGGTTTGTCACGAAAATGCAAGAAGGGCAAGTGCTGACGAGGATGCTCAGCAAAAGGGAGGAGAGAGAAGTTAGCAAAAGAGAGAAAGTCGAGTGGTAGAGTTTTACAGAAAACCGAAAGGGGGAGCGACAGTCTGAGGGAGGGCGCGAACGAATGGCTCAGGTGCTATATAGACAAACCACAGGTCATAGGAAATCAAATTGCAATAATAATGTATATAATATATATAATGTGATTTATATTTTATATATGATATGAATACGAATACATTGAGACAGCAAAGCGAGCAGCATCCAGATGTATGAATGAGCACGCCACGAAAAAAATACCTATTCTTTAGTCCCAACTCGTCTTTTTTCCCTCGATCACTGCCCGCGCGTTCTGACACTTGCAAGTTTTTTAACGCTAATTTTCTCTTTTGGGCTTTCGTTTTTATTTATTTTCCAATTTATTTTCCAAAATAATAATAAATTTAAATAATAATAAACTAAATAATTAAATAACACGAACTGAACTCATCACGTAAAAGTCTTATCTCCCCCCATTGGTCCATTCATTTGGCGTCTAGCCATTGAGTTTGCCCATTTACGGCCGCTGGTTGTGTCTCCAGTGTCGCATTCAGGCTCGAGTGCTCGAGTGCTCAAGTGCTCGCCTGTTCGCTCAGACGTCGCTCACTCCAACCCTCATTTCCACCTCCTGTGCTACACCTGTGAGTATGCAATTTGCACACAACATATATGCTGGTAGTGACGACGTCCATAGCCTTCTGTTTCTGATTATATTTGTATGGCTTCTCTTCGGACACTCTCTCTCTAATTGCTCGCATATAGGTTAGACTAGGTACACTCCTCCTCACCCACTTCGTACTTCTCTTTCTCCACGTTACCCAGCCTCGCCGCCATCATCACCTCCATCATGGTAATTTGTCTACATAAAACCAAGCTCACCTCCGTAGTCTCGATGCCGACGGAAAGCGTTGCATTCTCATCGGCCCATACTCATCGTCAGATGCTACTCCATATTTCAGATGCTACTCCACCCCATATTTCGATAGTTTCTCGTTTGTAATTTCAGGAGTGGAGTTCCAACGAGGAGAGACTGCTGTCCAAATCATCCGTTCCGTACATCCTTTGAACCGAACAACAGCTGGCCCCGTTCGAATCAAGACAGCCAAACTCCCCTCCCACCCCCTAAGTAAGGGACTGAAGTAAGGGGAGGGGAGGCCACACGCGCGCGCGCTCTTCTTCGACCAGAGTATCGGATAAAGTAACGACAAGTAAGACAAGTCACTAGCACTCCACGAGCAGGCCAAAATGACAATAAACTGCCATCCTCTGCTAATTGGATCGATCCAATGAACCAACTAACTGCATCCGTCTGTCATATCAACTCCTCGACCATGGACATGGACATTTCGAATAGCTTTTCATCGATATTCAAACCAAAACCTCTTCCCGACTAATGGCCCATCCTTCTCTACTCACCTTTTCTTCCCTCCTTCATTCCGTCTGCAAATGGTCAGATAGACAGGTGCATAGACAGTCAGAACCACTCCAGAGAATGTATGCTCACGTACAGAACCCGAGATCACCTCGTCAACTCGTAATATAGTCGGCTTCTCCTACCCAAAACGCCGTTTGCTCCTTGAAACTCCCTCTCAACCCCCTCCTACATAACCAGTTATTATGACGATAAGAACTAAATCATCAACGTACTCAAATCTCTTATGTTCGGCACGGACAGACAGAGAGAGACAGGCGCGTGCGCCATCCTTTTTCGGGTCCAACCAAGACGGGGTCTTCAGATCGTGATCCATCTCATCGCACATTCCATCACAACCAAAAGACAAAGCTCACTCTAGAAAACCCGTCTTCGTATTCATATATAGAAGAAGAACAAAAGCACAAGTTACCATAAGTTAAAATAGACGTGCTATGTACTAGAAAGGGCAAGCCGAGAGGAGGGACGAGGACGACGAGGACGGCTGGGCTGTAGCTGTCAAGGTGGACATCGACGTAGCTGTCTGGTCGGAGTTCAAGCAGCCAAACGTTTCTTTCAATCGCCGCTGAACCCTTATCATCCACCCATCCTCTCTCTCCTCTCTCTCCTCCCTTTCAACCTGCTCGCTCATCATGCCTTGAGAGGAAACTTGACCCGACTCGTCGTCTTTGCTCCCTCTCCATACGTCAACGGTCCTACCCACGGCATCACATTGTACTTGAGGGTAAACTCTGCTTCGCTCACGTTTCTATTAAATTCAGTCAGTTGACAAGGTAAAAGGAAAGAATAAAGTAGGGAAGAAGGGAGATATTATCAGATATGTAGAACGTGTCAATGAAAGGGATGCGTATCATCTCGTGTCGTGCAGTGTCGTGAACAGACGGAAACAATCAAACGAGGGAGGAATAGAGGGGAGCATAGGGATGCAATACGAGATACAGATAGAAGCAACGTATCATACAACACAACCACGATTACAGCCGTTACGAGACATCCAGAAAACCCGTTCGGTCGGGGAAAAGAAAAAAGAAAAAGACACGGAGAGAGAGCAAAAAAAGAAGAAAAAAAAAATTTCCCCGGATTTCAAAAGAAGCGGGGATAGTCTCGTTGATTGACCACTATCGTGGTCATGGTCAACTTCGTGGGTTCTCGCCTTCGACGAGCTCCGCGATGTCAACGGGTACGCAAGTACGCGGTAGGCTCAACCACCGCAAGTGAGGGGCTCCGAGGCCAGACGCCATAAAGGCTCCAATCCACGTCAAAATGACAAAAAAAGGGAATAAAATAAAGAGAGGCGTAGCGAATGGGGGCAGGCAGAGGAGGAAGACTGGAGGGAGAGATCGGATGTCGACTGTCCGGAGTGGAGTAGAGAAAGAAACGGAAACCCGACCGAGCGAGGATAAAAGGATAAAGGATAAAGGATATGGATAAAGGGTGAGGATAACGATGACGATTGACGAACCTAAAGCTACCTGAATGGTCCTTGAAGAAATATTTGTTCTGTCCGTTTTCGATTCGGATACGCGCATCCCTTTGTCGGCGAACGATCCGATCCCAGATTACGACCTCATTCTCGAGCTAGGGTTGGGGTGGTGGTTGTTGTTATCATTGTTGCCATGCCATGTTCATAACACGCGAAGATGAGAAAAAGAAGAATGTTAGGAATAAGATCGCAATAAATCAAGAGTATGAGAGAGAGAGAGCACGGATAGGCGAAGAGGAAGTAATAAAGACGAATATAGACTGATGAAAAGGGAGAGGGATAGCGAGAAGGCGAAGGAGTGACAAAAGGTTGGAAAAATAGAACGTTGCTCGCCTAGGCCAAGCTCGCCTATGGTTACTCACCCCTTTACCATTGGTATACTCCGCGCTGAGATAGACAAAGACCTGCTTCGTGTTCCAATGAAATAACGGGCGGAGGTCTGTGCTCGTTTGTAGAAACCAATTCGAGGAGAGAGAGAGGGGGAAGAGGGTGCGATTGCAGGTTTTCGGCCACACCATAAAAGGAAGGACAAGTAATTATGATTCAGGGTCGCGGAGATGGGAGAGAGAAAGGAAGTAAAGGTGCAAGAAAGAGATGTCATATCAGTTAACCATATGACATATCATTTTTCCCGTCGTTGTCATCGTCGAGTTGTCCAATCGAGAGTCCAGTCGGGTCAACGAGAAGCCGTTGGGTCGGCAGTCGGGTCGATTGTGTTTTGTATTTATTTGATTGAGGGACAGGGCAGAAAAAGGAGAGGGCGGAAGTGATCGAGGTTGAGGTTACGCATGCAGGGGTAAGCCCAGCCAGGTTTGCGGTTTGCCAAATCGTCAGTTACGGCCATCAGAAAGAAAAATTACGCGGAAAATGCAAATAGAGGGAGAGGGGGTAAGGAGGAGCAAGGATAGGATTTCAGGGAGACGAAAACAGGGATGCGAGTTGGACATGTGAGTGAGAGGGAGGCAAGCACGAGAGCAACTACGTGTGACGACGATGAACCTAGTGAGACGGATCCGGACCGTGCTTTTTGTTCGATGGGTTTGGGGCGATAATAATGAATGTCTTTCATCCCTGGACGAAATACTGACCTGCATCAATGTTAAATTCGAAAAAGGCTGCCTCCTCTCTACGTGCACTCCATGGACTCGTCTGTCTCATCGCTCTAGATAGGTAGATGAGAACCAACGAAAGTAAGAACAAATAAACAAAGATTAAACGTACATTTTCACGGGAGCGACGCTCAACTTGCCCGTTGGGGTCGTCGAGAGCAGAAACGTGGACAAGGAAATGCCGACGAGAAGGGCGAGCGTACATGTCGTGATAAAAGTCGAAATATTGTTCAAACGTTGAAAAGTCGAATACATGATTGCTCAATGGGGTTCCCGAGAGTGGTCGCGTCTATGTCTACGTATTACTCTGCACCTGGCCAAATCTCGATGTACCACCCTTGACCCATCCCCAATTCTGATGCATGATTGCATGATCTGAACTTATTCTCATAGCCACTGATAGATATTTTCGGAATATTAGATCTATTTCATCGAGCCGCTGGATCGGTTGGTAGTCGATTTGGATCTGGTCGCGACCATTAAAGGCAATGGACGTAGAGGGAAGGATGACAGCAAAACGGGCTCATAGATGGCCCCGTTATGAAGCAGTCGAGTCGAGTCGAATTTAACGATTCGTCCTCCAGTAGTCTGGTAATGTCGTGATCGAATTATTTCAAGTGCAAGTGCCCCGCATCACACTGACTTATTTACAGATAATGTAAGTACGTACACGACAGATGTATGCAGGCGATCATGCGGGCTAAAGAGGAGGTTGGTCGGCACTTCTCTACTTACTGCAATGTTCGGATCTTGACTCACCAAATTCTCGTCCAAGACTTTCCTCGAAAAGGTGGTTAATAAATCCCACGAGGTCGAGCGAGCAGAGATGACTGCTGAAACGGGACATCATTCATTCCCTTTCCTTCCAGCGGCCAGCAGTCTGCATTTCACTGATGCCGACCAACCTCCATGTTAGACGCCACAAGAGCGCATTGAACCATTCGACTGACTGCACTGACTGCACTGACCGCACGGTCTTGCTGCATGGTCTGCTGCATGGCATGGCATCCCAGCAGTAGCACCCAGCGGAACGGGCGTCCCAAGGTGAAGTGAGACACCAACGCAGAACCAGAACAAGACACAAAAATTAATGCGGAGTTTCAAAACTGCATTTAATAGGGGCGGTAAATCCTATTCCCCACATTCAAGGCGTCTATCAACCTCCCCCTGAGCACAGTCATGGTTTATTTCGATTTCGTGTTCATTTGGTTCCCTGCTCCTTCATCGAAACACTATCCCGGTTCACAGCTGCCAACCGGGGCTAGTGGGAGACACCGGGCCGATCGGTACTAACGAAAAGAAAAAGAAAAACCAACGGGGGCTACTCGGTGTGATTTTTTCTGCATTTTCCGAGAACTTGAAACCTCGTAGGAAGGACTGAACCCGGTCGCCAAATTCCCCGAGTCCGCGGACCAAGAAGCACGCTGTGGGATTCACTTGACTGAAATAGCTAAACAAGGTTACCAGAAATTAGGCTACAAAGTCGACTTAGTGTTTGCACTACACGCACGCTACAAGAGAAGTCATCGACCCCTCCGTACATGAGCAAATACCGGAGGTTTTGAAAACAATCATTCCAGTTGCTATCAACTCCTCGTTCTCGTGGATTTCGCAATGCCGGACAGATTACAGGGACGCCAGGGGAAAGGGTGGAAAGGGAGGAGGGGAGGGGGGGGAAGAAAAACAATCTCGAAGAGGACCTCTCAAAAGTGTCAATATAACTCCGTGCCTAACCATGCGCGAGAGAAGAGGCGGGGGCAGACACCAGACGGACGTGATGGTCAGGTTCCAGAGCATGGTCAAAACGCTAATTCCGAGTAAGCCAAAACGCAAAAAATCTTGTACCGTACAAGGGGCGAACCTCAACTTATCGTAATATTTGACAGCCTGTGCAAATTTCAAAGAACCCGTCGACCCGCGCGCACACATGCAGTGTTTAGCTGAAGCACTGACTGTTTGGGGCGCGTTAATGTCTGTAAATTAATCCATAGTTACAGAACTCTCTGATTAAAGCCGTTGAGGTACTATTTTGTCGGCCTGTAGCAAACCGGTCGGTGAGCTCTGCCCATAACCCCGGAAGGCAATAGCTCCACACAAGAAGAAGCCGTGGAGTGATTCCAGCTTGAATGGTAAATCAGGGAGAAGCAATCGAATCGGTTATTCAAGTGTTTCCAGTCCTAATAGTCAAGGGTTAATCATTTTGGATCCAACGGTATACCCAGGATGGAATGATGACGATAATTTTTCTTAAACGGGATCGATCAGAGTCGTTTGGTATCATGCACTGGTTCCAATATAGGTTATATAGGAGAATCTGAGAAACCTAGCAAGGGTCAACAGGCGGATCTTTGAAGCGGTCTCGGGATACCTACGTACTCGTATCATGCGCTTTCATACGTTGTTTTCCCCCTCTCTTTCCTGCACTCTTTCCCGTTCGTCAATTATTTGCTCCAGTTCCATGAACCCGTCCTGTCGAGCACCGGTATCGGAGCCATAAACCATACTAGGTTCCCCTGCTGCCTCATGACCTGACAATCTGGCGAACGGGTCCGGAAAGTATACTCTAAACATCAGGTAAGCAGAGAGAAATCCGATGATACTCCCCACGATGATATCCTCTAGATTCGAAAGTCTTTGTTTATTGGCTTGTAAAGTCGATCGATTAAGAAGAGCAAACCTTTATGATGCCTCTGAAACGAGATACATCAACGAATATCAAGCATAAAGGAATCCAAGAACTCACATAATCTTCGAGTCTAGTGATAGCAACCCAGGTAGAGATGAAGAGAGGTGATATAGTTAAAGAAACTCGGAGTAAGACACTCCCCCTCCACGATCGAGCTGCAAATAGCTGCTTTCGCCTGAAACAGTTCGTCTTATCCGCGAAATAAAGGAGGAGAAAGGTCATTCCAGCCCATGCCGCACTCGAATGTCCAGAGGGGAAACTCCTATGTCCATCAAGAACGAGTTCCAACTTCCTATACAACGACAGAGAGTGTAAGTCGTATCAAATGGACAACAGAGAGCTGAGGTGAATTTACCCTGTGCATTGTGCTCCATCCCATTTACACCTGTCGAGGAAATCTGGACGTAGCCTGCCTGAAAATACGGTCAAACTGGGATAACAACCGAAGAATAATACTCAAGCTTACCGACAAGGTTCTTCAAGAAGGTCACAATCAAACGTTGCAGACATCTGTTGTCCACGATGTGTCAGTGAGTCGTCAAATATTCGAGAATGGGAAGTGGACGAACGCGGCGGCGGTTAATGCGAGAAGACCGTGATGCAACTCAAGTATTGAGCGGCGCAAACCGGCTACGATGAGAACAACTACAGCTGGGACAGCGTCACTGATAATGTGCAGCATCGTGCCATTGACTCTGCAAAAATAATAACATATAAATGCGATTCGAGATCAAAGAGAGTGTAAACATACTGGTTGGGTCGATGTTTATGCGAAATAAGTCGGTCATCTGGGGAAAAGTCTCGTTTGAACACAGGGAACTCCCTGAACACTCCAGAAATTAAAAACCATGACAAGGTGAGCGCCCTAAGACTCGGTTATGAATTTGTTAATCCTTGTAGGAAGGCTGAAGGCCATACCAGTCGACGACGTAGCTACGGTCCAACCAGGAGAAGTCCATGACAAGTCACCGACCGAACAAATAAACACAATACCCCTTGTATCGCCCGACGATCCCTAGCTATGTCCTATAGCCATGGTTTGGCACGTTCACTTATTTCTTCGACACCGATAGAACTGCGAATGCTTTTAAACGAGCAAATAGTGGCTCGGAGATTTATTCGTCACTTGGGAAATCACGATGGACAGCAGATCCGGAAACCCTTTCATCAGATACGGAGAGGACACAATCTTAGCACTCGGTTCAAAGAGTTGGAAGCGAATATTCGGTCGGCTTCGGTGTATGAAAACGTCACTCCCGAAGAGGTTTATGGAGATATTGGTTTGGATGGTGTGGTCTTGCAGCCATCACAAGTACCTACGCCCTTGGCACATGAGGAAAGCAATATAGAGATGGAGGAAATGAATTTGGGAGGGAGTAAATCTATCCTACGGCCCAAACCACGACTATTTCGAGGCGTGCTCATCCCTATCAAACCATCTCCGCCGGCTTCTGACGGTAAGACATCTCTAGCTTGATTTGTTTCAAAGAAATATCTGATTTAATTCCACGTAGACTGCTGCATGTCGTCGTGTACGGTCTGTGTATACGATCTCTACGCCACAGCACTGGAAGAATACGAGGAAGCACTCTCAAATGCCCGCTCAGAACTCACTGCAAACGGTGTAGCATCTTCAGAGTGGCCTATTGACGTTTTAGCGGAGAAAGACCGAGCGAAGCGGTTGGAGGAGACACAACGTCAGGAGAGTGAAGGTGGCGTGGACGTTGGTCGACGATTAGGAGTGACTGGAGATTCAGAACGAGAGCGACAGATGGCTGTCATCATCGGTGCATTTGTCAAGTTTGAGCAATCTCTCCGGGAAAAGCGAAAGACGGAAAAGGCGCATAATACAGAAGGAGCATAATTTACGGTGACAATTACGCCCCTTTACCATATTTTCACCTTATAAAAGCTACTTGAACAGAAAAGAGTGACCTCCATTAAATCAATTGCTGCTACCATATCCGGAACAGGGTAGAAGATGCAGCGATATGCAAGGAAAACAACACAAGAGAATGTAGCAAGAGTGATGTCGTGTAAAGATGAACAGTCTCGGGGCAGGGACAAGGCATCATGTCCTGTTCGTAAAGATCGTGTCTAACTGCAGAGAGACGATGTCGCATCAACATATGATGCATCCACAGCATCCTCTGCTTTCTTGTTCTGGAACTGAATCAAGTGTGTGCGATGCAGCGCCCTCACCGGCTGGGTTTGTGGTAGTTGCACTTTGCGATGCTGTATTCGCTCTATTGGGGAAATTGAATGCATTTCCGCTTCGTAATAGCGATGCTTTGTGCTTGAAACTACCTGTGCTGGACGGGTTTTTTGCTGGAAACGGCCGAACAGAGAGATGAATGACAGTCGGAGGGGCTGGTCGTAGCTCAAAATGAGGATCTTAGAAGTAAATGTTTCAGAGATGTATAGTAAACGTGTATCGGAAGTATGCGCACTGTCAGAAAGGACCTCCTCGTCTCCCAACAAACGGCCCAGCATAAGCAAGCGTATTGAGGAAGCTCCCTGCGGCCTAGTTTCGTCTTCCCATTCTATATTGAAATGAAGAAACGAAGATATTAGCCATTCGTTAACAAATGCCCACGAAGGACAACAAACAGATGGACAATCCCGAACCTGCTGGCCATTCGTGCACTAGCCTCTCTTTGATGGAGCCAATCGTATCCGTATGATCAAATTCGAAGGTCCTGCGCTTTCCAGACAACAGAAGAAAGGTAATAGAAACTTTAGGGACAGCTGGGGCGGATAACTGAGATGTTTCAGACATCTCTGGCCCATCTTGGGCTACTCCTAAAAGCTCGGCAGACATGGGAGAGACCAAGGTTGCAGTCTGCGATGGCGGCAGAGAGCTGCTGGGCACTTGGAGCATCCAGAGGCAAGCTTGTTGTTGACGCTGAGTTCTGGCTCATTGTTTCAAGCTGCCGACGAGTTCTTATCGTTTCGGGTTACAGTGCGCTTCCTTCTAGAGTGTTCTGAGAAGACTGAAAATCGAGACAGATTAAGAGGCCAGAACAAGCCCAGAGAGATTGGTCAATTCACACGACTTGGACCGGCATGGCAAATTTCATGGATTTGAGTGTCATAGAAATGCCTACTGGACAAAAATCATATGTGAACCTTACTTTTGTCTAGTATTAGACAATGCAGTGCCAGAATAGCAGACTACGACTAGAACGTCGAAGGACGGTGCGCCACAAACGTCGATTTTATCTTCGAGACACGATGAGGAAGAGGGAAACGAAGCTTGGGGACAAGAAGTTGGCGTATATATGGTCTCTTGACGTCTGCAGTCTTTTGGATCTCTTGGACTCGGAGGATCTTTAAAGGGAATATGAGCCATTACTATAGCCATCCACATGGGAAGAACTTACCTGGATAGACCTGAAACGGGCTCGGTGCCTAGCAGCCATATCTTGATACAAGGCCCTAACAGCATCTGCTCGCGAGAGTTCGCGATACTCCTTGTACATGTTATGGGTACCCGATCGAGAGTCATAACGGATCCAGATTCCAAAATTCTTGACTTTGAGTGGCCTCTTTTCCGAAATCTATGCAGAGTTCCGTGAGTGGCATTCAGAGGGGTCGGCATTCGACGATTCCACATACGACATTGACTGCAACGATTTCACCACTAGCTTTCTTAGCCTTGTGCAGCTGTCGGAGGTAGTACCAGAAACGAGACTTTGCAATCACTTCGTTAGGGGCAAAGATCCTCATGCGGTAGAGTTTGGGTGTAGGCACATCTGCCGTTGGAAGATGGCGACCAATTACTTGATATTCGACGAAGTTCGACATAGTTTTGAAAACGGTGAGGTGTTCGCGATGAGGGCTAGAGAAGGTAGAGGCGAAAATATCAGCCAAAGCTCAGAACACGCCACGGTTTGGAATAATAAGCCACGGAGATGAAATATTTCGCCAGAGAGTGATTTCTGAATTTCTGAGAGTAAATGTTGACTTACTTTATGCCGTCGCCGTTTAGGATCGAGGGCGACCAAACAAGACACCAAACATACCAACATTCAAACCCAGCGCCCCTTTGGCCCAGGATGACCTTCCTTCTTATCGTTGAAATTGGTGTTACTAGACCATAGATCCGTTCAACTGATGCTCATTACAGCCTCTGTCTTCAGCCGAAGGTCAAACTCACTTGAGTCGGACAAAAATTCGAGAACGGCGAATGGCTCATTGTTACGATGTAGCCTATGGACCTCTCCTCTTCACCATCTTTTCGCGGGAAGCACCTAGCGGCTCTGCTCGACACTGGTAACAATATCAGCCAATATTCCCTCCACGTAGCTCAACTTGCGCTCGGATCTGAGTGAGCATACATTACGAGCCTACACTACTTTGCATATGTGACCTCGACAATACATAAATACTCGCAAACAAACTACCACCTTGCCGCAACATCCTGAAACCGAGGGAACCGCATATATGCGAAGCAACTTGCAGTGGGCATTTCGGATCGTCTACAGACTCATTTATCTTCGGGATGCATCTGAAGTGGTCTTGTTGTGACAGCGCACTTCGAGCTTCTTGCCTTCTTTACCAGTCATAGCAGTTGAAACCCAGGTCTTGGGTTCAGTGCACCGGTGTAATCATATATCCTATTTGTGAACATGTTCACTGTTTACAGCACAAACTGCGGCCTTCTCACGACAATTACCGGTCAGCATTACTTGGCAAATTAGGGGAGGCTGTATAATAGCGCTTGTTGGGATGCAAATCCCTCACTCGCATCCCTATCTCGTTGATGCCGGGGGGTTCCCCCCTCCCAGAAGGACAGGTGCTAGATCCAGCCGTTTGCGTCCAGTTAGCCAAAGGTGCAATCTTGAACATAAACACGAGCCGCTATCTTGCCCTTGCAGGCCTCACGATTTTACTTTATGATTTATTTCTGCTGGCGCCGGATGAGGTGTGTTTATTTTGCCATTTATGCGAACCCCAAGATGTTGATTGCTACACGCAGATTGAGTTTGTTTGGAAACAGAAATCGAGGGCGGTAATACGCCTTTTATATCTTTCTAACCGCTATATCCCTCCTGCATTACTCGTTGTGGCCAATTATCGTGAGTGTTGCCTTTGAGCTCGAAAGGCGTGGTTGGTTGACGTCAGGGAAAGAACTAGCACCATTTAGACTAGCATTAAGCACAGATGTGAGCCCCCTCTATAATTTCTCTATTTAATACCAACTAATATGCGGATAGTTGTACGTGTATCCATCCAGCTCTTGATGCCGTTGCCCATTAGCCATAGCTGTCGAGTGTGGATCCCATGCGCCTTGGTATTCCAGATCATCTGCGGGATGTGCTCGTCATGTAAGGTTTACTCTCTGAATCTTTGTAGCCGATGCTCATGCCACACAGACGTTCTTTTATTGAGAGTTATAGCACTTCATGCCGACAATCGGTCCATCAAAAGAGTGACATATGCTCTCTTTTCGATTTCTTATGGCATCTGCGCTTGTGCGGTGGTAATGTGCATTACTTCCATTCGTGGTAGGTGAAGGTTGAACACACGGGCTCACGTGTTGACATCAGACCAGAAAGGATGGGGTATTATCTCGATTTGGGTGGGGTCTGCAGCTATTCAGGGAATCAAGGCTGGTTTATCGTGGCCATGACCTCTCCGGTTCGTGGATCTCTGAATACACTTATTAATCATGCCTGATTGTTTTGAAGATCTTATTCGAGATCTTTGCGGGGGTTCTGACTATATGGAAGGCATGGATCCATGCCCATGCGCTCTGCAGTTCGGAATCTTTCCCGATCCTCCACTCTCTGCTTCGCGACGGCATCTTCTATTGCACTATAATGATCATCCTCCGAACATGCAATGCGTTTATTTGGGTAATGTTGCCCTCAGGGAGTGCGTATCTAGGTGAGGAATTATGTGTTAAAAAAAAAAAAAAAGTACGGGGCCTAACGCGCCATAGGTCTTTACCTATTGTGGGCACCTCTTTCAGTAATGTCGACCCGATTTTATTTGAATATAAAGAGCGCAGCCACATTCGACCCATTCTCGCCTCGATATCCAACTTCAATGCAGCACACGACTACTTTCCGTTTTAACCTGACGAGGAACGCGACATCGTTTGCTCTCCATTCAGAGCAGGATACCGCGATGCTCACCCTTGGCTCGACCTCTCGTCACAGTAACGCGTAGCTCTTGGAGGGAGTTAAACGTCTTAAGGGTGGACATAATCAGCTACCAGGTCTTTGTGTATTGTGTAAGTCGGATAATATGATCAAATTTTGCACCTTCAGAACTACTTAGATGAGCTAACACCCACTCACTATTAACCCTTATACGATGACCCAGACTTGGAAAGCCATTGACTGGTCAACACTATCCGATAGATTCTTCACTTATAGCCTGTTTCTCACGCATCGCACACAATAGGCCCGTCTACAACCGCGACAATTCTACAAGCATCGTCAGAGACTGTACAATTAAATCCGCTAGCAATAAATTTACGCACCATAAGGTACATCCTCAAGTAGTCACCACAGTTTTCGCAATTTGCGGCTCCATGTTTGACATACCAACTGTGGTTACAATCATGGTTGACACGTAGTACGTTTGCCAAATCTCGAATCCGATGCATTCTCTGTCCGGGGCCTTCGCGATTTCCTCTAAATAGCCCTCTATCTTCATTTATCTCCGCATCGACTCTTCTTGCGGCCTCTTGATAGAGCCTTCGCTCCTCCCATTGGGGGCAGCCACAAGTCTTCCACTTCATACCGCACACGTAGCAAAACTCTGCGCGACATATGCAAGTGATATGGAAACATCCATGGACCAGCTCCACGACACGATGACATTCATCGCATCGCTGCCAAGAGTTTTCCTTCATAAGGGCTTGAACTGCTTGGGAGTCTTCCTTTTTCTCGCAGTATAGCTCATTCCAATGTGCTGGTTCGACGCACTTAGAGCACGTAGATGCCCCACAATCCGCGCATTGGTAAGATTGTGGTTTGACATCAGTGCTGATCGCCCCGAGGAATCGGGAGCACACCCTATTCGAGCAGTAAACCCTACTTTTTGGATTTACAGAGAACTCCTCGATCGCTTTCTCGAATTTCGCCCTTGTGTTGCGCGGAAGACATTGCACCAGTTGTCCAGTTGGAATTAGCATTTGGCAACAACGAGGAGGATATAACGCTTCTTCCGATGAAGCCCTCTCTACGAGGTCCACCAAGCATTTCTCGTCATATGCATGACCGCAAGGCGCCCGAAAGCTCGACCTGCTTACAATGCGTTCCATGCAGATGACGCATTCCTCAGGGACTTTGCTATTCATTTGATTCGTCACTCGCTCTAACAAACGGTTTCATGGGAATGGGACTTACGACCGCGATACAGCTTTCGATGGAAGGAGAGGAGCTGGCTCTTTCCTGATTGTGGGAGTCACCACTCTGAATGGAACAGGAGAAATTGGACGAATAGGGGATAATATGTTATCAGCAGGGCGCGGTACGCGATTTGAAGCCCTTAATGCCATCTCCCTGTCCGATTTTTCCATTGCTTCTCTCTCCTCGAAGAGCCGAAGGATTTCAGCGTCACATTGGGCCGCTTTATTCATGCTCTGAGCGATTTGGGCATCTTCAAGTAGTGCAAGTGCTGCCTGAAGCTCTGATGCATGCACTCTGAGGGCAACATGTTCATCCGTTAAAGGTGCCCCAAATCGCACTTTCCCCTGGATCTTTACCTCTCTTTCCTCTAGGTCTACTATTTGAAGACGCAATATAAGCTCCACGGTCTCATTATCTACGTTCATGGCTTAGGGATGGTGTGGGGACGAACGATGGTCACTGGACACCGTCAGGCTCTGGAGGCGAACAGGAAGTCTCATGCCTCTTTCTTCATCCGAATCACTCCTTATGCGTGAACACTTTAATATAAGTAAGTCACTGTTGCTTGTGCGCGAATGTCTTGTTCTGGACGCTAATTTACGCCTTTCGTGGAAGATTGATAAAGACAGTGTAGGATCAACGAAGGCTATTCCACATATTCGATATCAATTGATACCGTTTTGCAAACTGGATCACAAAGGAGTGTCGCTATTGGTCCGGCGAGTACTTGGCTCGAAGGCCCCACTGATTAGCAGATAGTTTGCCACACTTTTCATTGTCACCTTCGCCTCTGATGAACTGTAGGAATCCAGCTATTGGTCGATCAGCCTGGCATAGGGTCTGACGCCATACATCGCCATCCCACGGTGGTCAAGCTGACGATCGAAAATGGCGTGCTAGACCTATTGGCCCGCTGTTATCTAGCATCGAGAGAATAGCTATAAGCTATAAAAGACCCCTCATCGACGACGAGAGCTCCTCAGACTAATCTACCATGTCCGCCCAGAACTATCAGAATTTCCGCGCCGTCAACGACCAATATGCGAGCCAATTTGGAGATAAAGGCTCCCTCCCACTTCCTCCCGCAAAGAAGGTGAGCCCATCTCTCATTCACTCCCGAGTCTAGACCACTGACGGCTTCCTTTTGTAGCTCACTATCGGTATGGCTGACTTCTCACTCTTCCGTATACTCCGCTTTTGATGCTCCTCCTCTAGTAACCTGCATGGACGCTCGTCTTGAGTGAGTATTACTACTCTTCTGGCCTGAATACCGCTGAGTGGAGACCAGCCCGGCAGCCCACCTCGGCATTAAGGAAGGCGACGCACATGTGATTCGAAATGCAGGTAGATGCAGTTTTTTCTACTGTGTTGGTACAGATTCTAACTCCTCTTGCCCCTAGGTGGTGTCGCGTAAGTGACCCTGTTCCCCAAACTTCCCTTTCTTTGATATCTTCGTTGATAGAAAAGAAGCTCTTCGGAGTGTCATCATATCCCAACAACTCTTGGGAACACGAGAGGTTGCCCTGTTCCACCATACGGATTGCGGAATGCTCACCTTCACAAACTCCCAACTGCAAAGCAAGCTCAAAGAGGCCTACCCCCAGGCTACCAAAGAGGTCGAGGCCATTGATTTTCTTCCATTCCCCAACCTGGAACAGAGCGTAAAAGATGATGTCGAGTTTCTCAAAAATCATCCGCTCGTCCTCGACGACACCACCATCACTGGATGGGTGTACGAGGTAGAGACAGGAAAGGTACGAACTCCTTTTTTGGTCATTTTGCGACCCTCACAAGTGCTACAGGTCAAACAAATTGTGTAGACTAGCTATAATTCGATGATACGAACCAACTTGGAAGATAGCACGCTGAATAAACAATGATGATCCTTGAATCGCTTATAAGTGATGAGACTTGTGACCAAGCTTTGCTTGAGATGATTGATCAAGGGTCTGTATATGAAAGGTGGAAAGAGTTCATCCAGGAGAATCAGGTATCACAAGATCAAATATCCTGTTACGCCTCCCAAAGCGCTCATCTGAAGTCTTTTGAACGGCTACGGAGAACCGCCACTCATCCGACGTCGGAACCACAAATCCTCAAAGTTCATCTTCGGCCGAGTCTGTGAGTTTTTCCTTTCTGCATATAAGAGGGAATCCTTTACAGCTTACTTTCCACAAAATTTTTCCTCCTTTCCCCCTTCCCTTTACCGTCCACATTTATTAGAGATAATCATCGACCATGTCCACTTACGCCACTTCTAAAGGACGAGTGCTCCTCGCATACTCGGGTGGTCTAGGTAAGCAGCTTGATCAACATAGATCATGAACAGATTCTATATGTTCTGTGCAAAATGGACTCAACAATGGCTACAGACACTTCCTGCATCCTCGCATGGCTCATCGAGCAAGGCTACGAGGTGTACGCTTTCATGGCTGACGTCGGCCAGGAGGAGGTAATCACTTGCAGTTTGCCCTTTAATTTAGTTCCATCAGCTCTGATACTATCCGTGATACAATAGGACTTTGAGGCAGCACGGGTAAAGGCCCTCAAAGTTGGGGCCAAGCAGTTCTTCATGAGCGTACGTGAACTAGAAACCATCATCCATCCAAATTAACATAAATATACCTTCAGGACCTTCGGAAGGAGTTCATTACCGAGCTCATCTACCCGGCGATTCAAGCAAACTGTATCTACGAGGTGAGTCTAAAAGGCGAGTGATAGCCATATAAAAGACTCAATCACGCTTTATAGAATGTATATCTTCTCGGTACATCGCTAGCTCGTCCGGTTATTGCTCGTGGTATGATGGAGGTCGCCGAGAGAGAAGGCTGCGAGTAAGCTACCAAGACCACAGAATTCACCGAAACTCACTCTAACGATCAACACAGCTTTGTCTCTCACGGATGCACAGGAAAGGGGAACGACCAAGTCCGATTCGAACTCGCTTTCTACGGCTTAAAGCCCGATATCAAGGTCATTGCCCCATGGCGTCTTCCCGGTGAGTGTATAGAGTGCTATTTGGCGTAATTAAATACCTAATAACTTACTTTCCACCAGAGTTCTATAATCGTTTCGCTGGACGTGCCGCTCTTCTCCAGTATGCCGCCGAGAAGAACATTCCAGTTGCTCAAACTGCGGCCAAGCCATGGTCAACAGATGAAAACCTATTCCATATCTCATACGAAGCCGGCATCCTCGAGAATCCGGCGACGTGTCCCCCAGCGGATATGTGGAAACTGACAAAGAACCCAGAGGAGGCACCAAACGAGCCCGATAGGTTGACAATTGAATTCAAGACTGGTATCCCCGTCAAGGTCGTCGTGAAATCGCAAGAAGATAAGACGTACACCGACAGTGTGGAGATCTTCCTCGCCCTCAACGCATTGGCGAGGAAACACGGTGTGGGCAGGATCGACATCGTCGAGAACCGATTCATTGGTGTCAAGTCTCGTGGATGCTACGAGTCTCCGGGAGCGACGATCTTGCGCGCTGCACATGTCGACCTGGAGGGGTTGACACTCGATCGTAACGTGCGTGCTTTGAGGGATCAGTTCCTTACCGTAGAACTCTCTCGGATCTTCTATAATGGATACTTCTTCTCTCCTGAGAGGGAATTCCTTACCGCTGCCATCCCCGCCTCTCAGCGAACCGTCAACGGCACCGTTGCTGTCAAGCTCTATAAGGGCAACACCATTGTCGAAGGTCGTTGGTCAGACGAAGGTCTCTACGATGCGCAGCAGAGCTCCATGGACGAGCTCGGTGGATTCGAGCCGAGTGACACATCTGGCTTCATTGCCATCGAGTCGATCCGTATCAAAAAGTAAGCACTCTCCGCTTCCAGTCTCACCCTTTCTCGTCACGTTGTATCCTGACGATTTCCCGATAGATGGGGACAGGCAAACGTGAGCAAGGGCCAGGCTGGTGTTACTCCCAAAGACGTGTACGGTGCACGAGTTTGAGTTGAAGCCAAAAAGTGGTTATTAAGGCAAGGCCTGATAAATACAACTGTACAAGTGTTTTAGACTACCTTGATAGAATGGTGCTTCATGCAGATTCGTTGCTTTGCGTTGAGTTCATGAAAGGGAAAGAAAGACGTCGACCGGCGGTGCTTCATTGAAGTAGGTGCCGTAGACGCAGAGGGTGTAGATACTGAGGGACTGTACCCCAAGAAATTATTCTGTAACCATAGACTCTTGACTAGGTGGGTCGTGTAACCCGCTACCTTCTAAATTCTCGATCATTTCGTATTCGAGATAATTTCGATCCCGAACAGTTTCTATCCAGTAATCCCAAGTAGTTTGTAAAAAAGCTAGGATGCTGGCTGATGCGAATAGCGCGCATAATGAGGGGAAGAAGTATTTGACTGCGAAAGCGAGTTAGAAAACATGAGGGGGCCAGGTGATTTAACGACTAACGGATGAATTGCCCAGAAGCATCGGGGATAGTTGGAAGCATTAGTTGTATTGCGAAGGGAATGACGACCATGACCATAATTGCGATGCAGGGGAGGAGGGCCTCCTTGATCAGTGTTCTGGTCTTGAGTCTCACCCAACCGTCCCTGTTGATCTATATAGGGTTAGAATAGAAGTAAAACAAAACAATGTTTACGAACCACGTCAAGGAATTGAGGTAGCCGGCCTGCTTCCCCGAATTGTAAACCTTGGATCCCTATCGCGAGGATTATGGATCCAGTCATCCAAACATCGGCAATTCTAATAGTCGGTGTTGATCCCGGGTATAAGTGGTAGCTGAGTGGCAGCACTACATATACCTCGAACAAGAGACCAATCGACAATGGTGCGAGACCGGCCAAAAGAACCACGGAAAGGATAAGGCGGTTGATAACAACAAATATTCGTGCGATAAACCTATCGAATGGAAATGGTGCGTCTTCCGTGTTTTCGAAATACTTGTTCCACTTTCGTTGTTCCCTGTCGATGAGATACTTCCCGAAGGCTCCCACCCAGAGGATGCAGAAACTAAGCATCCATGCGTAGCCGTCAAAGATACCCACAATGCCGAAGCTCTTGAAAATGAGTCTCCCTGAAAGGACGGGTAGAGTAATGGAGATCCAATAAGCTGCGAAAAGCCCGAACCAACAGGCTACTGCGAACGCTGCCATTCGAATCTCCAAATGATCTGGATAAAAGACGACGTGGTAATCTTGTGCGGGATTACGTCGTACCCTTTCAGAGGCGACGAGTTGCATATCGATTCTATCTCTATCTTCTTGGGTGATCCCATTCCCGGCACCATCTGTCCTGATAGCTCGTGGTTGCCCGGCGAGAACAACCGCGCCTTCGGCGACAGGGACTCGCCAAAAGGTACCTTCAAAAATCCCAGATGAGGGTACAGAGTGGTCAAAGAACACATATTCCAGCCTCAGCAGCCTGCTGCTCTGCAAGAGAAAGGCTTTAGCGGTTTTCTTGACGAGCTTTTTCACTTTGAGGAAGCGGAGCATAGCTGGGATGCAGAGATGCAGTGTCACAAGGTCAACTGGTATCTCGAAGCTCGAGTTTCTTCAGAATGGGTGTCAGAAAACGGATTATGAGAACAACTAATGCTGTACCTAATGTCCAATTGCATAGGCAGGAGTGCCGGCGTAAGGATTTTATTGAGGTCGATAGGTAAACCCAAGACGATCCAAAGCAGCATTATGGTGGAGAACAGGGAGAATAATGCATGTGTGATATGCCAATTCATGCTCTTGTGTACCATACTACGGATGGAAGGCGTCCGAGGATTGATAAATGGTTCCATACGATGCAAGGCACCTGGACGGAACAGACGTTGCAGTGCCCGGAATATTTCAAACACAAAAGTTAAGGTTCCGTTTCCCAGTATCCAATGACGAATTCCGTTGGTGAACCGTGCTGTGGGCTGAATGTTGTACCGGTCCAGGGCGCTGTCCGGGTGGAGCAAAGTGTGCAGAAACATGTTTACAACTGCTCCTATCATAAATGGCCGCACGAATGCGTAGAAAGACACAAGGATGGACACCTAGAAGAGGATTATGTATATGTGTCGACTCAAGCAAAGAAAATATACACTTACCTTGATCAACGCAAGAGGTAAGGACGAATGTGAACCAGGATGAAGCTTTGCGCGGAGGGCATAGATTACGAAAATTAGGAGATATCCTGTGACAATTGCAGCGACGCGGTCGGTGGCAACTATTTCGGCTGCAGAGAAGAGAAGATGCGAAATGGGATGGTTATCCTTGGCTGCATCGCGAAACCTTTCAAGAGGCAATGCACAGGTGATCCGATTCAGCCCGAACATAACTGCCGTTGCTGAAGATCCGGAAGGATCCTTCATATCACATGTATGGTCTCGCCACCAAAACAGTAGCTGGACCCCCCTTTTGGTCCCCCAAGAAATGATCGATGTAGGTCGGATTAAAGCCCAGATTCGAAGGAGCCAGTTAGGGGAGGTAGCCTGCGATGTTGACGCGGATGCTACATCCGCTTGACCAACCAGATGTCGAAAAGCCACCTTAAAACTTCTCCCCAGAAATCTGCCTGCGTCAACGGAGAAGCACAGAATATCGCCCACAAGAAGCGCCAGATCCCCTCCGATGACCGAGAATTGTTTCAGAGAGCGTTGTGACATGCCATCTGGATTTGGAGTATCTGGTCCTGTTGTATCGAGGAAAAGCTGCCGCACCATATCAGAGGAATCAACCTACAAAGTATTAGATAGGCGTTGGGCCATTGAAGAGATCGTACAAAAAGGAGGGATGTGGTCTTTCCCACCATGTATGGTGTGAAGACTCCAGATCCTAGAGTCAATGCGAAAATCACAACGACGAGTGTGGCCTGACGAATTCATGAGTAATAGCAGTGATTAGAATGTCCTTCCCACATACATTTTGGACAACACCCTGCCATGCACCCCTCATTCCTACCATCTCCAATACTTGGCCAAATTCATCCAGGACTACTGGATCTGCCCCTGGCCTATCGTCCTCTGCGGGCAGCAGCGGGGCTACGTCAACACCATCTAAGGGGTCAACATCATCCAAGGGCTCATTCGCAGCTCCGTCGAAAACCTCATCGACAAACAAGGGGTCAACCGGAGTATGTGGAGCCAGCTGTTTGCCGTCCATAGCTACTCGACTATCAATCTCTTTAATGTGAATAATCTCATTGATAGAGCTTGACGTTTGTTCGAAGTAGGCTTTACTCTCAAGCGGATTGGCTCTGGTCTGGACCTCTTCTGGAGCTTGATAGAGGGCTACCTTCGAAGGAGATTCTAGCAAGGCTGGGCTGGCGGCTGATGCCAGAGATGGCCGCTTGGGAAAAGGACCTACGTCTTCGGCCTGAAGCCTTGGAGAGGGTAGGGATATGGGTCCTGGGGGCTTAGCGCGATCCAAGTTGACTAGCGGTATAGAATGGTCTTGTTTTGGAGTAGGTTGTCGGACAATGATCACTTCGGGCTTGAGTTCGGATGGTTGTACTCCCGTTGAAACGGTATCTGGGACCGATTGAGCCCCCAGCAGCGTATTTCTCGACGAGCTTAGCATATCAAGATCTTGTTTTTCTGTTGTCGATGCTTCTGATGTCCGTTTATTGCCCCTACGTTTTTTCCCTTTCCCTTTTAATGTATTTGGTTGGGCTTGTTTGTCCTTTTCATCCTCCAGTAACAAATGTTTTGGTTCAAATCCTCGTTGCGAGTCTGGAAGTCCGTACCATAATGCGCCTTTTACTTTGAGTTTGGATTTGATGTCATCAGGGGAACTACTTCCGCTATCTTCTGTGGGCTTAAGAAGATGGTTCACTTCGGACCTGGTAACACTCGTAGTTGTTGGTTGCATTGGATTTGACAAGCTATTGGAGCGTTGGTGACTGCTTAAAGAAGTTAAAGGACTGTATTCCCTGTTTTGGCCATCAGCTGAGCGGTTGGATGTCCCGGTCGTCAGAGAACGGCCCCGTTGTCGCGGGTTGTCTTCAAGCGACGCAAAACTGGGCGTAGACTTGAAACCCATACCCATACTCATCGAGTGGCCGTGCTTAGGGCGGCCATTTGGATTGAGCGGGTTGATAGTTTGGGTGAAAGGCCCTGTAATGTGTTCTGATCGTTGGGCGAGTGGGTACGGAAATGTCGGATTAAAGGCAGCCACGGGGGGACTGGGTTGACCAAACATTGCTCTTTGCCATTCTGTAGCTGAAGGATGGCTCGTAGAATATCCGATAACTGGTGGTCCCTCTATCGGTTCATTGAGGAGCATCGTCTGAGTGGAGTGGCCATGAACAACCCCTGTTGAGCTGGAGCTAGGGGAAGGTCTGGCTGGCTCCATATGGGTGTGCAGATTAGGGACCAAAACTGGAGGGAGTTTTGTGTATCGCGGCTGGAAGACTGGAGCATTTATATTCAACCCTGAAACAGTACGAACCTCCGCTGTCTGCGACTGTACGGATATCGCCAACTTGTGCGAAGGCGTTACAGGATGGTTTGTTCCAACAGATGTGACCGGACTGATTGTCACGAAGGGTGTATGTGGCTGCATTGGCTGTCCACTCCAGTTGAGGGGTTGTCCTCCCATAGAGTTATCTGATAGGTCTTCTGATTGCATTTTTTGAAGTGCCTGATTTTCCTTATTGGGGAGACGTGTGAAATTCCTTTGGTCATGGAGGAGATCATCTGTGTGTAGACCGCCGTTGGAGGAAGATGCGCTTCGGGCAGTTAACGATGATCCAAGGTCTCCACCATCGAGTCCCTGATGGAGAGCATGTCCACGAGATACGGAGTCTTGACCCAGTACTCCCGTACTGGAACTCCTCAGGACGAGACCAGACCGCCTACTCACGGCCTGGGCTGATCGTCCAGTAGGAGGTGTTTCCGGGTCTAACGGGGCAACTCTAAAGTCACGAATAGAAAATGGTAGCTGTTGACCGCTGCTTGGCTGGGCTGGAGGGACCAATGTTGCAAATACAGAGGAAGGTCCAGGAGGTGGAAGCGTTGCCCTGACAAATGAACCCAGGTCACTTTCAGATGCATTTTTCGACGATGAGTTGCTCCGGAGATCCGTCCAAAAGCTCGATTCCGTCGGCTTACTCGACGCCGATGGTCCGGGAGACGAGGAGCTTGATCCTTCGTTGGCGATTGTTCGAGGGAAAAATCGACTACTCCATCGTTCAGGATCTCGGGATGGAGATGCGTCTGCTGTAAAGGGACCAAATGACGATGATGGGACTGTAGGTGCAGGTGAGACAGGAGAGTCAGAGGTTGTCGACGCGTCGACCAGGCCGACTACAGGATGGGAGTGGGCTGGAGGTTCTTCCTGTCGGATTTGGTCGGTATGTTCAATATGTTCCACAGTTTCGAGGGAAGGAGGATGAATACTCTCAACAACTGAAACATCGAGAGCTTGTAAATACTTAGTGTGCTCTTCTCGCTCAGTTGAAGGTGCAGAGACCCCTTCAAGGCGAACAGAATTGGGAGTAACACCATCTCCTAGACGGCTCAATATTTCTTTCAGCTTTTGATCCTTCCATTCTGAGTACACGTTAGTCGACTGGACTTGTATATCCATTGCTGGTCTTACCTTCGACGATTTGGGTCGTCTTCTCCACTTGCCATTCTTCTATTTGCGCATGGCGTTTACGCCCTACCTCTGCACTCTCGGCCCTCTTCTTCTGGACCTCTTGCATGAGTTCTTCTTGTTCCTCGAGGGAGATGACGTTGAGGGGAGGAGTCGTTGGCTCTTCAAATGCAAAATCCAAATCCTCTTCCAGAAAGTCGTCCACAGGTACATCTAGGGGTTGTTCAGGAAAAGCTCCGGGAATTCTTGCGCCGCCTCCTGCATTATTTTGCACTACAGGGGCCACTTCAGCATTTGCCCTCCCTCGTCGACCCTGGGCGAATGCCCCATCCTCCGCATTCGCTAACACCCATTCCCGCACAAACCAGATTCCGACGTAGCAAATAACTAGGGATACCGCAATGAGCTGTCCCGTCATAATTGGGTCAGCAAGCTTCTCTGAGAGTCGTGTGAAAATTTTCCAGTTGGATGCGGTGGATGCGTTCTTGAAGGAGTGGGCATAGATATCGTAAGGAATAACGAGAATAGCGAGGACCGCGGAAGACATCCAAGAACCAGCCCGTGCAAGGACCATGTACAGGAGACGGATGCAGTCCAGCCAAACAGATGATTGATGAGTAAAAAGAGGTTTTCCCGTGAGGAAAATAGATAGGTGCTGTGGAATGGTGACATTTGTAGGTAATGAAGAGCTATTGAAGCTGGTAAGGGGGCGAAAGCGTGACCGACGTTTGTGCTTGAAGTTATGTGACTGCATCACAGAAGCGATATGAGAGAATGCGGATGCAATGATAGATGAGCTGGGGTGCGGGGTCGTTTGCGTCGTCGTTGAAAGGGAGGTATCTTTGGAGAATGAGGTATAGGATACAGGTGTGGTTTGGTATAATTGACTTGATGGCGTGTTTGAAGGTAATAATGATATGAGAGTTGGGGTGAGGTCAACTGGCGAAAGAGTTGATGAGAAGCGTGTTGACGGCATAGGCGAGATCGGGGCATTCTCCGTGAGGTTATGGAGCTGTATGGAATACAGTTCGAGGTACTGGAGGTTCCCAGATATGCGTAGCGAACTGCTAGACGTGTCAGACTGCTTCAAAGGTTATCGGTGTACGTACACGTAATCTCCCATCAAAAACCCGACTTGCCAACACCAATAAACAAGTGCGGGTATGATTGCTAGCCATAAAGTCGTAACTAAAGCGAGACGAACCAAAATTGTCATCCAGTGGATAATCTGTCCAAGAAGTGGCCAAAGGACGACTTTTATTGCAAGTTCTTGTGGCATATCTTGGGAATATATTTTCTTATATTTGTAAGGATAGTTGCAAAGGTCACAGCGAGTCCGCGAGGATGCCTTTAGCCACGACCGGAGGCTACGATAGGTGAACAAAACGATATCATGGTTGGCTGGTGCGACCTACCAGTCCTGATGTACATATCGAATAGATCCTGTACAGCGGCAAGGATGGTACAACGGTTGACCTGGTTCAGCTGGAGACGAGCAAATCCTGCATGTGTCTACAACATTGAGCCGACCAGCCACACTCTCGTTCGGTACGGTTGAACTTACCAGCTTCTAAAACTGACTCGAAGTTCTTGTCTTTTGAGATCTCATGATTCGGTCTATGCGACGTGGACATGTTTGAAACCTCTTGATTCCTTTGAAAGACTTGGCCTGCCGGATGCTCCTCGTGGAGTTCAACCTGAGTACCCGGAGCAATACCTATGCCACTAGGGACACTTGGTTTACTCTTTATATCGGGTTCTATCTCCTCTGAAGGTTCAGCGCTGTCTAGAGCCTTTCTTGTTTCCGGTCTCGAGAAGCTGAGGAACGGTGGTCTGTCCCTCTTCTCTACATCATCCATTGTTATTCAACTACCGAATTCTTAAACTAAATATTGTGAGTAGGAGTGCTTTTGGTGACGTGCGTCGCGGTGCACGACGGGTGGTGGGGTCCAAATCTTGTTCTGGCCGCTCCAGTTGGTCACCCGAAACGACGACAAGTCGACTTTCTTAAACGTGCCATTTTTCCTTCTAATAGCACTTCAAGATTTTTTTGTCACTTAGGAAGCTGGCTCTCTTGATTTCGGTGCTAATATGCAGAACCCCTCTCCGGTTCCATCCATGCTTACGCACCGTGATCTGGAAACGATTGATCCACAAATCTCATCAAGGATGACTAACACGATAATGTCCCGGAGCTTATTTGACTGACCTAGGATGTCGATTAAGCATTTCACATCCAGAAGGATGCAGACAAACACTTGGTAGGACGACGAGGAGCTACACCGTCACGAACTATGCATATGTCGTCACACATACAGGGTTGGTTGGAGGAGGAGAGAGCTGCGGGAGAAACCCTTCGTCGAGCAGCATGGATTCTAACAGTGAACTTGGCCGAAGATTCAATGCTGCGACCTATAATTGGCACTAATTTTAATGTAGGTGATGGTGAGAATCTGTATCATTGTCCCTGCTTCTCGAATGCTGAATTCATTGGTAGAGATCTTTTTCCCTGATGTACCGAGGTGCATGAGCCAGTAGTCCTCCTGGCACCTTAAATATGGTGATTTACTGGATTTACGCACGTATTATACGCTCTAAACAGCTCATACCGTGGTTTGCGATTGGGGAGGTGCAACACATTGGAGGAGGCTGCCAATCCTTTTTAGGCGCTCGAAACTAGTACTGAAACCTCCAACTATCTAGTATTCAAAAGCTCTTAATCACATGCATCATCTCAGGACTCAACCCCAACGGCCCCAACGGCAGTTGCGTTGTCACAGCGGGAAATCAGCCGTTTGAGTGTAGGGCATCAGAGTGAAGGGACACATGTGAATGATTAAGGTTCTCGTGATCTCTCGAGAATTTTAACTCCAGCCGTCAACGACGCAGGGACCATAATGGCTACAACGACATTTCTCCGTTTGTTTCCGCGGCGTTGACGAATGACCATAGTTTGCATCTCCCCGCATTTCAAATTTACGGAAATCACATGGATAATCTTCTAGCAGTCTGCAAATCGTCGCCCAGATCTCGGTGTTGAGTTACAACTCTTCGTGATGCCATGCTATTTACTGACACTCCTCGGAAATAGAGCATTCTTTGCTCGAATTTACGAAGAAACATCCTCCTTCAGTATATAAGGCAGCGGCTAGCAAACTCACTCGTTACAGCTCGATTTGCGTCCCCTCGTTCACGATGCGTTCCTTCTTTGGCGTCTTAACAACTCTTGCATTGACCGCAGCTGGCGTTCTGGGTGCTCAGAACCAGCTCGTGAAGGTCAGCAGCTTCGGTACCAACCCCAACAATGTCGGAATGTGTAAGTACCTGTTATGCCGTCCCACTGAGAAGGGTCTAACATCTTGATAGATGTCTACAAGCCGACCAAGCTCGCAAATCCTCTTCCATTGATCGTAGCTATTCATTATTGCACCGGGTCTGCTCAGGCATATTTCAGTGGTAAGTTCGCTCTGGATTGCTCTGTCCTCATGTACTCACACCAATACAGGAACTCAGGTTTGATATTTGCTTCGATTCAATCAGCTGAATTTTTTTTTACTGATACACTGCCGTAGTATGCCAACCTGGCAGACACTTACGGTAAGGAAACTTTATGAGGCCCGGAAAATCATAATTACCTGACCCAATTTTCCGTGAATAGGTTTCATTGTCGTCTACCCTGATTCACCCCGAGACGGAAAATGCTTCGGTGAGTATTTATGGACCATTGACCTGTTACGTTGCCAACTTCTTCGTAGACGTTGCCAGTTCTGCCACCCTCACGCACAATGGAGGCGGTGACTCTCAAGGTATCGCTTCAATGATTAAATACGCCATTTCCACCTATGGGGTCGCCTCAAATAAGGTGTTCGTGACCGGAACTAGCTCTGGAGCCATGATGACGAACGTTATGGCTGGCTCGTATCGTACGTACAAACAATCCGCATGGGAATTTGCTACTGACACTGTGAACCTTGCTTGTAAACAGCCGACTTGTTCCAGGCTGCTTCTGCTTATAATGGAGTCCCATTCGCCTGCTTCGCTGGCTCTAGTGCATGGAACAGTGCTTGTGCTCAGGGACAAATCTCCAAGACCGCTGCACAATGGGTACGCTAGTGTTTTATGCGTTCCTTCTTTATCTAATCAGCTGGTAGGGTGATCTCGTTAGGGCTGCATATCCCGGATACAGCGGCGCTCGTCCCAAGATGATGTTGTGGCACGGAACCACGTAAGCTACTTCTTTGTATCTTTCTACTTCTTCCTCAACTTATCATATCCTCTAGTGATACTACGCTGAGCTATAACAACTATGGTGAGGCGATTAAGCAATGGACGAACGTCTTCGGCGTAAGCCAGACCCCAAGCAGCACCTCCAGCAATGATCCACAATCGGGTTATACAAAGACGACCTACGGTTCCAACGTTGTCGGATACTCTGCCGCTGGTGTTGGCCACACAGTCCCAGTACACGAGCAGATCGAACTTGCTTGGTTCGGAATCGTTGGAGGAACAACGCCTCCAGTCAGCAGCTCGAACCCCCCCGGTAATACCAGCTCTTCGCGTCCTGCAAGCAGCTCTTCGCCTTCTGGAACGGGGTCACCTCTCTATGGTTCGTACTCACTAGTCGAAATCCGTGTCCATACTTACAATATCATCAATAGGTCAATGCGGAGGTATTGGATGGTAATTATTCGCATGTTCACTTCGATACTGTTTGCTGACTTTACCCAGGACTGGACCAACGACCTGCTCACAGGGAACATGCAAGTTCTCCAACAGTGAGTGATCTCGATACGATTCTTGGACCAATCCTAAAGATTTTTTCAGACTGGTACAGCCAATGCCTTCCGTAAAATGCAGGGTCTTCGAGCAAGTCTTTGGCTCGTCGCGAAAACTGTGCCTTTCCGTGTATAACTGCCCTTTGGTTTCTTCACGTCTACCGATGTCAACACGTCGTTATTTCAATGAAAACGCTCCTTTTGATACCTCTAAACGGATGCACTGAGCTCTAAGCAATGTCTACATTTCAGAGATTGTAGTCATTCTCTTGTGTTCGTTTTACCCAATCCAACCAGCTACCTGAATAGTTTTTGATACTGACAGAGGCGTGAGTCACAGCTTATATGAATTTTGGAAACGGTCACTCACTTTGTAAAGCCATTGTCTTTCGCACTATCAGCTGCCGTAGCACTTCTCTTCCCACTTCGACAGTAGAAAACGATGTCTGAATCTCTGGCAGGCTTAGCGAAGCCATATTTATCCCTGAATTGGGGTGATGGTAGCCGGAGAGCTTCAACGAATTCTGATAGGGGAATGTTGACCGCTGTAGGTATCGCTCCTTGAGCAACTTCGTCTCTTTCTCGTACGTCAACAACAAATGTACCCTTTCCACAGAGTCCCAATGTGTCAGTCGCTCAGTCGGAGGTTGCCGAAGAGAAGGATTGCGTGCTTCACTTACCGGAGGGGGAGCTCTTACGCGGGCTTTAATCTCCTCATAGGTCATCACAGGAGCAGACCAGTCAGGGTTCGGAGCTTTGGACTGCTTTTGTGGAGTTTCAGTAGGTTTGTTGGCTCCTGAAGAATTCCAACGAATGGTGGAAGGTGTGATCCTTTTGACCGGAGATGAAACTATAATTCTTGTTGGGGCTTTGAGAGGACTCGAAGCCGCTAAAAAAAGTGATCTTGAAATTCGTTGCATATTCTTGTGCGGGACGTGTACGGGTACGATCGTGGTCGGAGCGTAAGGGTCCAGGTTTCTAAGCGCCCGCTCACCAACTAAACTCTGAGCCAACCACGAACTGGAATGAGTAACCTGACATGTCAACAGTGCAAGCAACCGATACAAATCGATGATTCTCTTAGTGATTTGACGCCTTCAAACTACGAACTCATCGCCAGTTCGATCCCAAAGGCAACGTCTGGAGGAGGAGGAAGTACGCGTTATGGAACGACGCGACAAGAACTATTGGCGAAGACGCCTGGACATCCTTCGGTCAAAAATGCATGGGAGCGCTCTCAAGGGAATAATTACGCCAGCGATGGTGCTGCTACATCGAGAAGACGTCCCGGAACCTATGCTGGTTCCGCGAATAGACATCGTGCCTCTGTCGCTGGTGGAGAGTCGTTTGTTCTATTGCAGGATAGTATCGTACGGAACATCCCAGCCTCGCCTCCTAACGGCAAAGGCAAGGGCAAGGAACCTCAACAGCAGCAAGAACCTCAGCAACAACAGCAAACAGGACAGATTGTTAGCCTCTCCCCACTTTCTCATCACCTGAGATCCGTTACGAAACTTTATGGGCTGTTATCGGCAAAGACAGAGCTGGACCACCCGCTTTGCCACGAGTGTACTCATCTCCTGGTGGGAATACTGAACAAACAATTAGAAGAGATGACTAAAGAGAGAGACGGGTACATAGCTTTTGAGAAGCAGATCAAAAAGGAGAGAGAGCGAGAAGGAGATAAAGCTCTATTAGAAGGAGAGGCACAAAAGAGATTGCAGCAGTTGGAAAAGGAGGAGGAATCAGCATTGACAGCCTTGTTGGAGGCCGATAGAGAACGAGCAATCTTGGAGGCTGAAATAGAGCAATTAGAGCGGGATGAACAACAACTAGCAGAGGAAGAGGCAGAGTACGTGTTTATTTCTGCCATATCCTATTCCCGCTCAAGCTGAACTTCTATCCAGGTTTTGGCGTGTATACAACTCGCTTACTGTGGCTCAATCTGAGGAGAATGCAAAGCTCAACTCGTTACGAGCCGCATATGCCGCCGATTCGGCTGCTTTGGAACGATTGGAAAATACGAATGTGTATAATGATGCATTTTGCATTGGGCAGGAAGGTCCTGTGTTTGGTACAATCAATGGCCTCCGGTTTGGTCGCACAGGAACGGTAGACGGGCATCCTGTTACGGTGCATATCCTTCTTCTCCATAACGTTCCTCTCTGAACTCATTTTTCTAGGTCGAGTTCCCTGAAATCAACGCCGCATGGGGTCAAGTAGTGCTGCTCACACACGTCATTGCTCGGAAATTAGACTTCACTTTTGAAAGGCAAGACCTTCGTTCCCCGTTCCAACCCTTTTTTTCTGAGTGTGCATATGATAGGTGGCGTCTTATCCCGCTGGGCTCGTTCTCGAAGATTGAAGCGACACCGAACGGTGCTCACTACGAACTCTATGATCCTGGTGAACTGGCATTGATGCAAATGCTTCATAGGAGGCGATTCAACACGGGCATGGTTGGGTTCCTCGACTGCCTCAAACAGCTGATGGACCATGCAAAGTCTCAAGACCCGTCGATACAATTCCCAGATTATTGCATGTATGTCGCCACCCTGGATTTTAGAAGTTCACTGATGTTTACCTTTTTTTAAAATTTAGTATCAATAACGACAGGATTGGCGAACACTCCATCAAGCTGCAGGTATCCTTTGGTTCCGGGGACGAGACATGGACTCGGGCTCTGAAGAGTGTGTTGAGAGCACTAAAGGGCTTGCTATTGTATGCTACACGATGACCCTGTAATGATAGAGGTGTATATATACGCAACTAGGGCTTAACCATTGATTTTCTTCGTCCGTCCTTGCCTCTTTCTCATGCGAGCGAGTTTCTTCGCGGACATCTAACGAACATAAGGTTATAGAGCGACAAAAGAAGGTCATCAGAGCTTACTTTCGCCTTCATCTCCTCCAGTCGTTGGCGTTCCAACGCCCTTTCTTTCCTCTCTTGTGTGATTTCTCGTCGTCTATACGCTCGTTACCTCGATATTATAAAGATATTAGTGCGAGTACCTTTGAATCTCGGCCTTTTTCTCATCCTGGAGTTCTTTTTGGAGAGCCTTCACCGCGGCAAGCTGTGTGTCTTTTCGTTTTCTGTCTTCCCATGACCTCGATTTAACCCCATTGGGTAAATTAGAGCGTCTACGGAACCAATATACCATGAGAATCCGTGTTCGGAGAGAGAGAATGGCATGCAGGCGCCTTATGTAAAAGAAGAAAGAACGTGACATTACACTGTGGCGGTTTTTTGTGTTTTCCAATTCTTTCCAGAAACGCGACCACTGCTTGATTGACTCAACGGGATTGCAGAAGACGAAGCCATAAACGGTGTCGAGAAAGGGGTAGAGGACGAACGTTTTTGAGACTCCGACGCGGCGTTGGCCTGGGCTTTGGCTTTGTATGTCATGTCCCATGTGAGAATTGGTGAGCCCTCGTCATTACGCCCGTCAGCAATTGTGATACTGCGCCACAACCACCACCACTACTAGTTTTCGAAAAAAGCTCACCAAAAAAAAAAGTCACCCAAGCTAGGCGTATAGAATGAGCACGATGCATGTACCTGCTACACCAGTGGTGTACTCGATGCCAGATGTGGAGGGTGTCGTGCATGCACTCGCTCAGTTTGTGCTCACTGCGCAACATGAAGCGATTCATAAGAAGGGGAGATTCACGATTGCGTTATCTGGAGGATCGTTGCCGAAGATGCTTAGAGGATTGATTGGAGCTCCAGGTGTACAATGGGACAAATGGTGAGTGACGACTGTGGCTCAGTCTTACAATGGATTCTCGGACTTGGAGATCTGACGTGTTGAATAGGCAGGTATACTATGCAGACGAGCGAGTCGTACCTCTGGACCACCCAGACTCGAACCACGCATTGTGCCGCCAGGAGTTCTATAGCAAAGTACCAATCCCAGTCGAAAACATCCATACGATCGACGTATCTCTATTGGACGACTTGGAGGAACTGTGTGACGCGTACGAAAAGGACTTGATCCTGCAGTTTGCGTCAAAGGACAGTGCAAGGTTCCCGATCTTCGACTTGATCCTGCTCGGCATGGGACCGGATGGACATACATGTTCACTGTTTCCTGGACACGAACTGTTGAGTGAGGAAGACCGCTGGGTTGCCTATCTCGAAGACTCGCCAAAGCCTCCTGCGAAACGGGTTACGCTCACGTTTCCGGTATTGAACCATGCGGCGAGGGTAGCATTCGTTGCCACCGGGGAGGGTAAACAAGAAACTCTAGCCACTGTCTTGGACCGGCCGGAAGAGGGCCTACCGTGCTCCCGCATCCGGCCGTTGGGAGGGTTATTGTACTGGTTTGTGGACGATGCTGCATCGGCTCAAATAGCATACCCAAAGACGGAGTGGAAGTGAAACTGATCTATTTTTTTCTGTTTCAATGATATGTGTTTTGTAACGATATACCAATAACAGTAACCTCACTGCTCTCTCAGTACTCTCCTAGACTCTGGCTTAGCCCCCTTGGCTCTGTGGCACCCTTGAGCAGTCGCAGGCCCTCAGGTTGCCCTTCTTGTAAACCCGAGCAGGCCATTCTCGTGCAGTGAGGCCCAAGGCTGGGCGATGCAGTAATGGGGCTGAACCTTGGCCAACTGGCTAGACGCGCGCGCCGCCCGACCGACAGACGGGCTATCCAGTTGTCAGGGTTGTGGTTTGCTTAAAATTCTGTTCAGGAATATCTCTTCCTTTGCTTGGCTATGCCACTTCCACCTCTTGGAAGGGCCCACTTGCCACCCGCTGCAAACTGCACGCTATTTAACCGGCCATTTGTCCGGATCCCCTGAGGCTCTTTACCTTCCAATCCCCCCCGCCCCACCCCCTTTTGCTTTTGCAGCGACCGAGACGCTCCGTTGGCCCTTCTTGCGCAGTGCCAGGTGCATAAATCTATCTGCAACTACGGTCCATCCCCATTGCTCCTAGAGCAGCGTAGTCGCCCTCATTATTTTTCAACTTTTCCAAAGATTTATTCGCCTACCCAAGCGACAGGAAACCACCTCTGAGAGAGACAATTAGACACATATTTTTTGTTCTATCGACAATGCAGCTCACTCTTCGTCCCGCTCTTTCAGCCTTTGTTATCGCCACCGCCGCCATCGCAGAGCTTGCGCTGGCCGTTCCTTCCGCGCACGCCGCCAGCAACCATCACCTAGTGCAACGATCGCAAAACCACCGAGGAATCGTCGCTCGTGACGTCCAAAGTAGTAGCAGTCCTTTGCTTCAAGCCGCCAAACGCGCAAACCCACAGCGCATTCAAAGGAGGTGTCGCGTTCGCCCCACTTCTTCCTCTTCGACTTCTGCTTCTACTGCCGCTTCTTCTTCCACTGGTTCCGTTTCCTCTACACAGATCCTTGGCGGCTCGGCCTCGTCGACGGCCTCATCGACAGCCACCAGCACTGATTCATCCAGTGCACCGGGATCTTCGTCCACCGTAGAGGTTCAGGGTGACACCCCCTGGCGTCTCACTAACAAAGTACAGGGTAAAAAGTATGTACACCCAGGTTTTTTTTTGTAAATGACAGACCATGCTGACCTTGCTTCCCCCCTCTTTTTAGTTTCTTTGACCAATGGGACTTTTGGAGCTTCGCCGATCCTACCCATGGTTAGTTTCCACCTTTTCCCCCTATACGAACTCGATGTTTAATTATCCTACAGGAAATGTCAATTACGTCGACCCAGGTACCGCGTGGAACGAAGGTCTCGTCCAAGTCAACGATGCAGGCCAGGCTATCATGAGAGTCAATACCGATGACTATGTCGGAAACCGCAAATCCGTCCGACTCCACAGCAAGCAAGTCGTCAACAAAAACTCCTTGGTTGTGTTGGATGCCGAACACATGCCCACTGGTTGCGGAACTTGGCCAGCATGGTGGATGAACGGACCAAACTGGCCCGCTGGAGGAGAAATCGATATCCTCGAAGGTGTTCATGATGATACTACGAACCACGCTACACTCCATACCACGGCTGGATGCAGTGAGTACGGTTCAGCCTCTGCCCGCGCCTAAAATTGACCACGTCGAACAGCCGCATCGTCTGACGCGAGCCATCCGTCAACTGGCCAGTTGACCAATGCTCAATGGTGAGAGAGAGAGAAATTCGTCGAATTGCCGCGCTTTATTGACATCGCATCCCATAGCGGTTTCATTAATGGAGACAACAGCGGATGTGGCTACGCAGACGTTTCTACTAACACTGGATACGGTGCTGGTTTCAACTCTGCCAAAGGTGGAGTCTATGTCATGCAATGGGTCGACTCTGGCATCTCGGTCTGGTACTTCCCCCGTGGTGCCATCCCTGCCGATCTTGTCGCAGAGAAGCCAATGCCCTGGACTTGGCCCTCTCCATTTGCTCGCTGGTCCACCAACACCTGCAACGTCGATCAGTTCTTCCGTGACCACATCACGATCTTCAACACCACCTTCTGCGGTGACTGGGCTGGTGCTACCTGGCAATCCTCTGGATGTGCTGACAAGACTGGGTACTCCTCCTGTGCCGCGTTCGTCTCGGAAAAGGGATCGGCCTTCCATGAGGCCTATTGGACGGTCAACTACGTCAAGTACTTCCAGCAATGATCGTACTCGATTACGAAAACTTTACGCGAACCGAGCATCTAGCAAACGCTCGACTCTCATGATATACCTACATCCTATACACTTAGCCTCGCCTCGACGGTGATGGTGTCAACTAGAGCTTGTTTATTCACTTCTTTTTTGGGCTTATTCGTTTTGGTCGCCATTTTTGTGAAATTTTTCTCTTGTCTCATACACGACCCATTTCCCCCCCCCCCCCCCCCTCCTCCTCCCCTCCTTCGCTGCCGCCCACACTTTGACCATTTCCACAGATACCACTGTAGCCCTAGCCGGAGCATAGTTCTACAATGGCCATTCCATGTCGTGCGTTCGCGCATGGTCGCCAACGTTCACGAATTACTCAACTCACGCTCTCTCCAAACGCTCGTTATCCGAATTTACAACGCCTGACGCCTAGCTGCGTCAAAATTGACCGCACACAATGTTATCACACTGGCATGATCGCTGCCGTGTTCTACTCGATGCCCGATACGGCCTAACACTGGTCTTTTTCTCGGGGGGCTGGATGCTAGACTTGATGTCTGTTGTATACCTCTTGTTACGTCTGGGCATGAATTTCACGGTGTTTTGTTATGCCACAAAAAAAAGTACATGGGTGTTTTACGTAAAAAAAAAAAAAAAAAAAAAGTAAATTCGTTGTGGTCGTACAATGTGGAGGAAACGCGACGAAGGGGGAAACGGTAGCTAGGTAGGTAGCTAGGGTAGTGACGCATGTTAATCGTCGTCCTCCTTTTCCTCTTCGGCCTCTTGGAAAACGGGTTTCGGCTGAGTTTCTTTCCAGGCTATGAAAAAAAAAGCGAATATTAGTCATTCGTACAAGCCTCGTTTCATAATAGCACGAGTACCTCTTGTCCACATGGGGTCGTTATCAACCTTTGCGCCGATGCGCAAGAGAGCCTCGCGTGGCTATAAAAAAACGGAGGAGTCAGTTATCCACAATAACAATGATAAAAAACCACAAGTGGAAGGACCAGAAGTACTGACGTCTTCGTCTCGCATCGTATCTCTGACCAAATTTTGCACGATATGTTGCGTCGCACTCGCGCCGACTCTCCCGCCTCGTCCAGGTCCACTGACCGGTAACTCTGGTCTCATCGATTTTCTCGGATCCATCCTCTCCTTTTCTCGTTTCCGTTTCGCAGACGGACCGATAAACGCGTTGATGTTGATCTCTGCATCCTCTCGAAACCCGCCGTCGGCGCCGGTGAGGATGGGTGCTTCGATCAGAGCCGCACTAGCGTCTTCGATCGTGTGTGCTCGTTTGTCTCGTTGTCGGTTCAAGAGTTTGGCGCCGTGGGTGGATGTATGCGGGGAGTAGAGGATATGAATCGAGCCGTCTGCGTGGGACGTGAAGATCTAGTGAAATTTTTTTTGTTAGTTCGGCAATAAGGAAGAAAAGAACAGGAACGAAGAAAGAAATGCAGGAGGATGCGAGAAACAGAAAGCGTAGGTGGGTAGAAATCTGAGGGGATTTCTCCCCACAAGCGCACCTGATTAATCTTCGAATGCCAAATCACTTTCACCACACAACTATTCATCTGTACTTCATCCGCCACCGTCAACCCTTCCCGCCTCAAAAACATCAATTTCCCTCCCGCAGGACTCCCATTCCCACTCGGTGGCGTCCCGGCTCCAACGACGACAAATTTCTCATCCGGACTCCAAATGGCGTTCATACCCGGATACATCGTCGTCACTCCACCAAGGGCATATAAGGGCTTTTTAAACGCGCGAATGTCCCAGGTTTTCACCGTATCGTCTCCACCTCGCGTCAAGAGCGTTCGACCGTCCAGGGAGAGTACGATCGAGCTCGTTTCGGTCCCCTTTGCATGGGCGGTCTCGTTTGACATGTTTGGTCGGACATAGTTGGAGGTCGTGGACCAGAGATGGACCGCACCGTCGAGACATGCTGGAGAGAAAAGACGAGAGGAGGAGGATCATCAGTCTAGTCTATTCTCGAGAAACGGAGGAAGGAGAGAGAGAGAGAGAGAGAGAGAGAGAGAGAGAGAGAGAGAGAAGGGGTGATGTTGACGGTAAAGGGAAAAAAAACGCACTGGCAGCGATATAGGATCCATCATGCGAATACGCACAAGACGTCACTTTCGTCCGCGATCCCCTCTCTTTACTTTTCACTACGATCACCGTCTTTTGCTTCCTCTTATTCTCGATGTCCCATATCCTAATTCAGAATTCAGGGGAGACCCCCCTTCTCGTCAGTTCTTTTCCATCCATTCCATTTCGAGAATCATAAGGACATAAAAGGGAGGGGTTGTGGGGTTTGAAAAGAAAACACGTAAAAAATATGCGCGTGATCTCTTGTGGCTCCACAATGGTTCCTCCGAGGGAGGAAAGACAAGTGATGTGTGTGTGGGTGGGGAGGACGGATTGGAAATGGAAAGAACGTGATGGGAGTAACAATGATCCTGTTGATGCTATGGTATAGTATGTGATGGTATGCAAGGAGCACAGGACCAAAGGATGTTCGTGCCAAGCCATCGTCCTTTGAGATCTCGGGTTGGACAATAGACAATAGCCACCAACCCCGAGGGGAGGGAGGAACTAAAATGGGTGGCAGGGCAGAAGCCATACGGAGCACGGCAAGGGATAGAAGAAGAGAAGTAGAAATAGAGAGAGAGAAGGGAGAGCGGTGTAATGGGTTACGAACGAGCGAACGAACGAGTACGTACCGTATTGTACTATCAGCCGAGCTCGTAATGAATGTCTGCGGGTCCTTTGGATGCCATGCACACGCCGAAAGCTCGTGAACATGGCCACTGCACCCATTGATTCATCCATTCATCCCATCACCGGCGGATGGATATTGTTAAAAAATACGCAATTAGGTGGCGGTGGATGATTTTGTGGCGGCGACATTGAAGAGGACGGACGAGAGCGAATCCCATTGGCCCGGAAAAGGAAAGAAAAAAGGGTAAAAGATCGACGTTAGCGCTCGAATTGATCAATGGCGGCGGCGGGTGTGGGTGAATGTGCACGTGAGAAGAGTGGCATAAGAGACGAGTTGAGATAGGATAGGGGATGGACCGGGGGAGGGGGGGGGACGGATGGGATAGATGGTGGCTTGAACCCACTTACGCCGTATTCTTCATGTCCCGAATGTAGGGATCGCCCTTGATAAAGGTGGTTCTGCAGATCAGAAACAGAAGAGAGGGTGGTTAGTGGGCTTTAGTCGGAAGAGGAATCATCGGGTGAAGTGCGGGGGGATGATAGTAGAATGGGAGCTATTGTCAAAAATATTGATGGGGTGTGCGTGAGAGAGAGAGGGAATGATACAGCTATCCAAAGACGGCCACCGCAATGCACGCAGGACACGAACATTGGAAGTACTTTGGGGGGGAGGGGAGAGATGGTCACGAGAGTCGGAAAAGAGAGTCGGAAAGGGAAGGAAAGGGGGAAGGGTGGGAAGGGGGATTGGCTTGTCAGTTAGGGTCCCCACATACACTTCCTCTCCATCTCGATCATACAGTTTAGCTTGTGCAGTCCCAGATATAACGAGTAGCTGATCGCCCGCTATTGAATATTTGAGATCGTTTACCTATGAGACGAAACGAATGTCAGTAATGTCGTACGACGTCCGATTTCGTGAAACGAGATGAAAAAAGAATGCTGGGATAGCTGGTAAAACAAACGAAGGGAGAAGGAGGGAAGTGTTTCGGCGCTTTCTGGAGGTGTGTACGAGCGATCTAGATGGAACAGGATGGCCCTTTTGCCTGGCTCGCTGACAGGTACGAAGACAAAGGAAAAGGAAAGTCGGCCAATGAGAAGCGAGGACTAGACGAGTGATCGTAATAATTTGAGAGACGGAAAACAAAGGGAGGAAGAAATAGTGTCGATGAGGGGGAACCCGGTCAAGGTAACGACTCACGTAGTAATTTTCGTTTGGTTCGAAACTCTTGAAAGGCCGACCGACTCCTCCTCCCATGCCACCGAAATCCCACAATTTGACATCATAATCGTGTGAACCGGAAGAGAAGCGTGCGCCAGATGGATCGATTGCGAGTGCAGAAACGACCTTTTTGTGTTCTTTGAGGATAGCCTCGTGGGACGTTGGAAAGAGCGGTTGGGCCTCGTCCTCTTCGTCTTCTTCGTCAATTTCTTCGTCGATTAATTGTTGCTGCTGTTGGTGGTCTTGAGTTGTACCTGAGGGGACAAATCCTTTGTGTTGGGAGGTATGCTGGGCGCCTCCATGCACATGGGCATCGGGATCTGTAAATAGGATTTTTGTGGAGTGTATAGCGTGCAGTCAAGGAAAATGAGAGAGGTTTACCCTAAGGAAGGCATGAGTGACCCAGCGCAGCGCTGGTTTGTTCGATGACTTGCCGAAGGGCCAATGACATATTGGAGATAGAGAGACTGCTCACTGGAACTGGAACTGGAATAGAAGGACCTGATTTTCTAACGTCGCTGTCGAAACTAATCGGCGCAGCTTGTTTCGGCTGCTGTTTTTTGCGTTTCCCAAAGCCAGTGAAACCAAACATTTCTTCTTGTTCTTTGTCGTCCATTTGGAAATTGGAAATGCTATCGTTTCTGGTTTGTTTCTAGTCGACGTAATCGGAGCCAAGGACGGGATTCAAGAGGTCGGATTCAAGCTGTGGTGAGAGCGTGTTGGACGTGGTGAGCGTGATGAGCGTGGTGGGGACGGTGGTATTGGCTACAGAACTCTTGCTCTCTGCTCTGCCAATCAGGAGTGAAAGGACTTCTGTGAGCGTTTAGCGGAATCCCTTGATGGACAATTTTTTTACTTCAAGGGTTGGCTAACTCTAAGCCCGGTGGTCCCTAAGGCCGGATTCCAGCGTTGAGCCCAGGCCTTTGGGACGGCTGCTCTATTGGGCTCAATTGGCTGTCAACGGAAACTCGTCGCCCGCTCAATTCGACGTTGATCGTTGAATGTAAAGCCAGTTAATAGTCGAGCAAGGGGAAAGGGAGCGGATGTTCATCATCCAATACCAATAGGTCGACAATCCATCCATATCCGATCCTACTCCCTGGCCGTTTAAAAGGACGGCCACCCATAGTCTTCTCCCTCCCCCCACTCGCGCATCTTTCTTCCCTTACCACTCTTCCTCTTCCTCTTCTTTCCTTCTAGTAACCAGTAGTAGCCAATAGTAGCCAGTAGTAGCCAGCAGCTGCCTCTCACAACGATGAACAGTGGCACCGACAATGCTTCCTCGCCTCCCTTTGACACCGCGTCCCAAAACGGTCAACAAAATTCTTACAATCAACGAATCCAACAAGTACAACAACACGATGCAAGGTTCATCTATCCTCATCCTCTCCCCATCAACACCAGCCCTCAGTCCTGGAATATCGCCCTCTTGTCGTCCACCCAGAGCCCCCCCTATCCAAACAACATGTCGTCTATGAACAATGATGCATATAACATGAACAATCTCATGTATCAACACGCCCGCTCGTCTTCATTCTCCACTCATCCTTCCCTTTCGACACTCCCACCTTCTGCCCCCTACTCTGCTGGAACCGTCAATCCTCAGTTGATTTCTTCCCCTCCAGTCCCAATGGATTCCTCCGTCTGGAACAGTCACCAGTCTTCCTCTCAACGTTCTTACTACCACCAGCAGCACCAGCAGGCCTCCTCTCAAGGCCCCCAGTCGCCCACTATGTCCTTTCTAAACGACGCTGGTCTCCCGCCCGCCGACGGGAACGGCAGCATTCAAGCGCTCGACGGATATTTCCCGTTAACCAGCAGCACCAGGTCCAGGGGGATTGACGTGCTAAATAGTGGGAACGACGGAACCAAACCTCTCACGTCTGGCGGCGGGTCTCGCTCCCAGTCTCAATCACATTCCCAATCGCAGCCACAGCCGCGATCAACACGACCATCCAAGTCGAGAAATACGTCTATTAGTGGAGATAATCCGCATGAACATTCATTAACGTAAGGTTTCCCCCCGGCCCGTCTTTACATTCACTCATGTCTTGTCTTCTTTTCTTCCAGTTCTGGTTCATTCATCTCTGTTCCCCAGTCTGTACCAAAGAGTGATAGTTCGGGAGTCTTCGTTGCTGGCCCCGTTCGTCCAAGGGCCCAAAGACAGAGTTCGACAAACAATGCAACTGCTCCTCCTCCCCAACAAAGGACTCAACGTACCAGACAAGCAAAGAAGAGGAAAAGGGTGGAAGAGCAAGTTTTATTATCCGATTTCGACAGTGACGAGTCGGACGAAGATGGACACGAGCGTAAACCTAGCGTCGTCAAATAGTGAGCCCCCTCTCTCCTCTCTCTATCTCCTCTCTCTCTCCCTCCCTCTCTTTGGTTGCTAACATTGATCTACCAGTCACAAAGCTTGTTCGAATTGTCGAAAGCAAAAGGTTTGTCTCGAGCTTTTCTCCTTACTGGGGGGGGCGGGCGCGCCGGGGGCGCGGGGGGGGGGGGGGGGGGGGGGGGGGGGCCGGCGGGGGGGGGGGGGGGGCGGCGGA